>SSNP01000001.1:11535036-11577822 GCA_006937955.1 Pachypanchax playfairii | reverse complement strand
AAGAGACAGGGTTAACAAAGAGTAGGTTGATTAACCCGATTCTTATCAGGTGTTCTGGAACTGACATTGATTAACCATGAGTTCAGAAGGTTTCCTAAATGGTAAGTTGACCAAGCTTTCTGGAACGGACTCCTGGACCATTTATTGTGGCGTTATATGCAGATGTTAAAAACAGCCCTATCTCACAATGATGAAGAATGATTTTAAAAGTTCCTGAACCCAGACGGTGATCCAGATCACCTCCAAAATCTATTCACTTTTTCCTTGAACCATTTCTGACCTTTCCTGAAAATTTCATCAAAATCCACCAAGATCTGCTGGAGTTATCTTGGTAACAAACAGACAGACAACCCCTAGCGAAAACATCCTCCTGGTGGAGGTAATAACATCAAAACACGTTAAAGTTAATAATAAATATGAGAACACTTGAGTTCGTTTATATTTGGGGATGTTTAAAATGTATTAGTAAAACCAGTAAATTCAGTAAATAACAGATTTTACACTGAATTAAGTCGGCAACAGAGCTTTAATTTAAACCGAAAGTCAGCAGAGTGTATAGACTGTTACCAAACTAATGTGACGCTTCAGTTGAACACACACCTGAGCTAACATGTCCGTGCTAGCATTAGCTTAGCAGCATGGCTATTAAATCTTAAATCCAGGTCTACTGCTCACCTTCAGGTGGGTTTGGGGCATCCATGTTGTTCGGGTGGTCCAGCGAACCGATAATGATCTCAGCGATCTGAAACGCTTTAGTTTGTCGTCAAACAGAATCTAAAATATAAATATAAGTACGTTTGCCGCTGCAATTCACCGGAAGTTGTATGCGGAAACAGCGCAAACCGAGAAGAAGTCTTCCTCTACAGCGTCCCCTGCACTCCGGAGGACACGCGCCGTGTGTTAAGACGGCGAGGCGAGTAACGTAAGTAACCCCTGACTGCAGAACGCAGATCGCAACGTGGGCGGAGTCAAACGGTTAACCCCTCCCACTGAAACCAAACTACAAGTGAGGCACTGGTGAGAGGATGTGCATTCTGTATGTAACTGAAAGAGGTAGTTGGATGGAGGTAAGTTTTTCATTCTGTTTTAACGACACCAAGCATTAGTGTTGCGGCGAAAATTAAATAAACCTAAATTAAATATTAAATAAAAAAGTCATTTTCTGGGTTTTACAATATAGGCTAAAATTATAAACATTTTATGCTTGTATCTGCTTTTTACACCTTTGGGCTTTGTTAGATTGTTAATCTGGTATACATAGCATTAATATCGGGGCGAAAATCATATAACCTAGACTTAAAAGCTATTTTTATGAGTTTTAGATTAACATTTATATCCGGCATGACGTACTGTTGAAGGGAAAATATTGTAGCTTTGGGAAGAACATTTTATGTGATTTTATTACTTTTGGGGGGACATATTGTACTTTACCAGGGGTGGAAAATACAGTTTCTCCATCGTTGTTACATGCTAAATATAGAATAAGGTAGGAATAATGTAAAGCCAGTTTAAATAATTAGTAAATTATGTGATTTAAGCAGACTTCAAAACGTACCATTCATTAGACAATCCAACATCTGAGTAATGTGCAGGAACTTGAGGCTGGTCTTCCTTGTTGAGATAGTACATGTTAGCATCCATGACATGACATTTTGTTGTTGAAATGAAAATGAAAAATATATTTCATATATCCATCCATTTATTTATTTATTTTCTGAACCTGCTTCTTCCTGTTCAGGGTCGCAGGAAGCTAGTGTCTATCTACAAGCGGTCACAGGGCGAGAGGCAGAGAACACCCTGGACAGATACAGATATGTATATATTATATTATATATTTTATACAATATTTAATGTATTTTGTCTTGTGTATTTCTAATTGCTGTGAAGATCTACACTTGAGAGCAGGAGCAGATTTGGAGCTTGTTAGACTCCACCAGGCAGCAGGAGCTTCATAAGGAACACACAGACACTCATTTGTCACCTGGTTGTTAACCTGACTGGTAAACAGCAAAGCCACTATTCAGAGTTTCTTTGAGATTATTCTTGTGACCCGTATTTTGTCTCTGTGTTCTGTATTTACTCCCTGTGCTCTCGTCAGGATTCCACCGCTGCTCTTGCTCCCTGAGTCTCCTTGACGATCCCTCAGAGTTCTATGTTCCGGTGCCAGCCTGCTCTTCTAACAGCTCCATGCAGCCTGGCCGCTCTCTGACACCCCACCTCACTCTGCATCCCTTCTCCTGAACACCATCTCCCTGCACAGCTGCTCCTCCTTCTGGATCTGACACCCCCCTTAGAGTCATCAGCCTCCGTGAGTTATTCCCTCTGCACAATCTGTGATCATCCTTATTACCTGCCAGCCACTGACATCTTCTATCCTCCTACCTCTCTCCTTGCAGGCAGGCCCGTCGAGAGAAATACTGAGGCCCCTGAAAGGTCCAGTGAATGGGGCCCCCCATATGATTTCACCGACTCTACATGCATGTTGCTCTGCTCTGAAACAGTTTCCATGATGTTATTCTCCTCCAAAGAAGTTTCCATGTCACTCTCCTCCTCAGAAGCAGTTTCAATAATGTTACCATCATTTGTCATCGGCTGTATCTTCATGTTGGCTAACGTTAGTGCTAATCGTGACTGCCCTTGCTCCTGCTAACGTTACATTAGCTCTTTCAATTGAACGTAAAAACTTTGAAAGAACATTTTTTTTACGGTCCAATGCCTTAGCTTTATCTTTCCACTTCTCCTTCCTTTTCTGACAGCCCGATTTCTGAACACGGTGCCTTTTCTCTCAAGAATAGCTTTAGCAAGTCAAGCTTTGATTCACTGACTGATTATGCTGACTGGTTTAGGCGCAAGCTCAACATGCACCACCTGACATAATTTGGCACATGCCACCTTGGAGTGGAGGGGGCGGCACTGTAGGGTGTGTGAATGCGTGGGGGCACCACTGTAAATGGCTAGACATCATGGAAACAAAGATTATTATTATTTTTATTGTTTTGGTCACTTTCTTTATTTTTTTGGGTTGCTGGCCAGGGCCCCTGAAAGCTTTCATGGTTTTCTCCTCTTATCGACGGGCCTGCTTGCAGGGTGTGGCTGACAGGTGCAGCTCATGTGCATCCAATCTGCGTGCACACCTTCTCATCTTTAAAAGGGAGTGGCTACGGGCAGTTGACACCAGATGGTTCCGCTAGTTCCACTATTAAGCGTGGTAATAAGACCAAACTCTTAAACTCTGATTCTCTAAGACAGATTCTCTTGGTCTGTTTTTTCCTGTGACCAAAAGAACTCATCCGTCATTCCTCACGCAGATCTCCTCCTGGACTTCTCTTCTGTGACGGTTTCCACACCGTTGTCATCGACCAAGCTCTCTCTCTTGGACTCTCCCGCGCCCGCAAAGGACTATGATTTTAAGTCCCGCTCCTGCCATATTTTGTCCCGCTCCCACCCGCAATTCCCGCATGATTCAGACGTTCCCGTTATTTCTCACGAAAGTTCTTGTCTTTGGCTTGGGTAATTAAATGCTGAGCTTAGAGCATACCACTGACTGATCATTCACCAAGGGCAGTGGGGAAGGAATGCGTTGCCAACTTGGCAACTGGCATGCGCAGCTGAGGCGATCCCCAACACACATCTGGAGACAACAGATTATTGAGATGGATGGTCGTGAGGGAGCTGGAGCTGCTGGTTGTCACAGAACCATCACAGCACAAAAAAACCAAACATTCAATCAGACTCCTGCTCACTCATTGCATAAATTTAGACTCAATCAGCCTGATATTGTGCTTATTATTGTGTTGTTTGGACGGTGGGACGAAGCCGGGAGAGAGTACACATTGTGTATTTTAGTTTTATTTTTAGTTTGCGGGACTGCAGCTTATCACCACTCCGCCCGCTCCCGCATTGTGCACTCCCGCGCCTGCCCCGCACCCACAATGAGCTTTCTCTATTTGTCCCGCTCCGCATTGTTTTGCGTCGGGTCCCGCGGGACTCCCGCAGGAGTGCAGGGCTCTAGTGTAAATTGCTAAGCCACAAGTTAGATCAAGTGTTCGTGTGGCAGATAATTTATCTATTTTTCTGTTGAGCTTCTGGCTATTTTGTGGGCAGTGAGGTGGATAGTGGAACAGAGGCCATCACTATCTATTATCTGCTCTGATTCTTCACCTGAACAGACAGGGCACGCGCGTGCCCTCGCCCATCCCTGTCCACATCCACTAACACGGCCCCAGCTGCTCCTGCCCTCTCTGCCCATTCCACTACATCCTGATGTCCACCTGGTCCCTGCTCCAATAAACTCAGCCTTGATTTTAACAGTAACTCACATACCAGACTTGGACCCTGCCCAACTTCATTCATACCTGTTATTATTAGCAGAGAGCGAACAATTAATCATAAACTGAACAAATGCAACCTAAATAATCTCAAACAGCTATCAAAATTTCCATCTGCAGCTAACCATAAACTCACTCCACCTCCAACCACTATTAATATGACACATCTAAAATGTTCGCTCTCTGTTGAACAAAACTTTTCTAAGTGACTTTATTTCAGACCATAATCTTCATTGTTTATTTTTAACTGAGACATGGCTGAGTGCAGATGCCTCTGCTGTTCTTACAGAGGCCTCCCCACCACATTTGAACTTTTCTTTCTTTATAAGTTCATCTACCCTTTCCGCTAAACCTGTTTTATTTGATAATTTTAATACTTTTGAATATACTCCCTGTTTTTAGCTCTACTCTGATTTTGTGTCACCGTTTATAGACCACCGAAAAAGAGTGCAATTTTTATTCAAGAATTTTCAGAGTTTTTATCAATTTTGGGAGACTCAGGAAGGATCTTCACGGGGAGCAGGGGGGGAAACACAGACTCAGGAGAATCTTCACACGGAGCACAGGAACACACAAGGAGTGGGAGTGTTCGGATGTAGATCCTGGAGAGAGAACAGGTTACTCATGAATAGGATACTTAATATTACTTTAAACATTTAGCACTAGGAAACTTGGAATGGCTTTGGCTTGTTACCAGTTTGGTCAACAACCAGGCAATGACGTCAGCCTGCTGCTTAAGAACGCTCCCGCTGCCATGAGGTGCCGTATAGGACAAAATGTATGTTTCACTCTCACTCACACCACTAAAAGTATGCATACACCACTAACAATATTTTCTTGCATACTCAAAATTTATAAAATCACACATACATGCACCTGAAATTTCCCTCACACATACCAAAAAAGCTGCACTAGTCTGTGTGAGAGCTTATACTAGTGTGAATGAGAGGCTCGTACTAGTGTAAATGAGAGGCTCATACTAGTGTGAATGAGAGGCTCGTACTAGTATGAATGAGAGGCTCATACTAGTGTATGCGAGAGCTTATACTAGTGTGAATGAGAGTGGGCTTCAATCAGCTCTCGACCTGCTTGCTCTTTTAAAGTTGTAAACACTCACTACAAACGTACAATACCATGGAGAAATGAAGATCTTAAAAATTAAAGAGGAGCTGCAGGGTGGCAGAAAGGAAATGGAGGAAAAACAAAATTACAATAAATCATCAGATATGCAGAACATCTCAAATTATACAACAACGCTGTAAGAAATTCCAGAAATGCATCCTTTTCCAGAATCATCTCAAATTATAAAAATAATCCAAAAGTTCTGTTTTCCATCATAGACAATATTCTAAATCATACTTCCAATGCATTTCAGAAAGCTCCCTCAAACACTCTGTGAGGAGTTTGCAGACCACTTCAGGAGGAAAGTAGACACCATCAGATGTAATATTTTATCTTCTCAAATTAAAATGGTTTTTGACAAATCTGAGTGTTTGCCTTTACCAGAGGAAACACGGGACAGTTTTGTCCTGGTGGAAGCTGGGACCCTTGATAAAGTTATTCCTCAGTGAGACCCACCACATGTCTTCTGGACCCGATTCCCACCCAGTTTTTAAGCAATTGTATGAAGACGAGATCTTAACCATGATGAATAACTCCCTTCAGATGGGGTTTTTTCCAGCTGTCTTTAAAGGGGCCGTGGTGAGGCCCCTGCTGAAGATGAGCAATTTAGACTTCAACGATTTAAACAACAGAAAATGACAGTGTTGGTTCCACTGGATCTAAGTGCTGCCTTTGATACTGAAGACCACACTATTATTTTAACCCGTTTGAAACAGATCGGCCTCTCTGGTGCTGTTCATAAATGGTTCACATCCTATCTCACAGACAGAACTTTTATTGTAAGTTTAGATATCTGTTCCTCTAGGGTCCACAAGATCACATGTGGTGTGCCCCAGGGTTCAATTCTTGGTCCAGTGCTTTTTAACCTATATATGCTCCCTCTTGGCAGTGTTATCAGAAGACATGGAGTTAACTTCCACAGTGATATTGATGACTGGTTCGATTCCCTGCTCTGCCCAGATATTGCCTGGCCGTTGTGTCCTTGGGCAAGACACTTAACCCACCTTGCCTGTTTGGTGGTGGCCGGAGGGTCCGGCGGCGCCAGTGTCTGGCAGCCTCGCCTCTGTCAGTGTGTGTCCCAGGACAGCTGTGGCTACAAACGTAGTTCATCATCACCAAACGTGTGAGTGTGTGTGTGAATGGGTGAATGACAAAAACTGTAGTGTGAAGCGCTTTGAGGGTCATAGGACCTGAGTAAAGCGCTATACAAGTACACACACACATACATCTCCGCGTCTCCTGATGAGACACGACCAATAGATGCACTTTTTAACTGTATTTTAGATATCAACCAGGACAAAACAGAAATTTTAATTATTGGTCCTGAGGCTCAGAGAGTGAAACTTTTAGCAATCTTTACAAGTGAAGAACCTAGGCGTGATTTTTGACACCGAGCTGACTTTTATTCCTCACATTATAAACATTATTAGAATAGGTTTTTATCATCTAAAGAACATTGCCAGAGTCTGCCCCATTCTCTCTCGGGCCAATGCAGAGATGCTTTTATCACCAATAGAATCGATTACTATAATGCCCTGCTTTCTAATCTTCCTAAAAATACTACCTCAAGTTTACAGCTCTTACAAAATTTAGCAGCACGTGTCCTGACAAAGACCAGGAGGTTTATTATTTATTGATTTCTGTTAAATCTCTCTGCATGTTTTATTTGATTGTAGTTTTTAGTTTAGCTTTTAGCTGGCTATTATTTATTACTTATTGTTTTTACTTTGCATTTTTATTTAATCATATTTTATCATTGTTTTTCACCTTGTATTTAAAAGGTTATTAGTCTTAACATTTTATCAGTATTTTACAAGTTAATCTTATTACACACTGTTTATTTTAATATTTTAACTTCTTATTTTAATCATCCTTCCAGTGTTTCCTCTGTGGGAGCCCTCTGCCTTGGGAGCGATGGTCGGCCATGGCTGCCTGGGTTCTCTCCTGATAGTGCTTGGGTGGAGGTGGGGGTACCGGCTCTCCCTCCTCTGGGCGCCCTGGGTCAGTGCCTTGGCTGCTGATGCAGATGATTCACATGATGATGTTTCCTGGCTCATACTCATACTGTTCATGCTCATACTGTACTCAGCCCGTTGCTGAGTTTTTTTGTTTATTGTTGCTTTTAGTATGTGTGTGCGTGCTTGGGGATGGGTTGGGATGGGGGTGTAGTCGTGATAATGGTTTCAATTTTGGGAGGGGGGGGGGTGTGGGGTATTTTTAAACTGTAAAGCACTTTGAGAAGCTCTCAAGTTTGAAAAGCGCTTTGTAAATAAAGTTGATTTGATTTCATTTCATTTGATTCGGCTGCTGCACTATTGAGTTTTAGTCAAAGGACATCTGAGGCTCGTCAAGATTTAGTTTTGGAGATTTTGTGCTGGCTCCAAAAAATTGAGAGTAGGGGTTCCAATGTGGTGTTTGTTTGGGTCCCTGGACATTCTGGTGTTGTGGGCAATGAAATAGCAGGTGCACTGGCAAAAGAATCACTCCGTAAAGATTCAATTGACCTTCACCTTCCTCTGGAAAAACAGGAGTGTTATAGTACAGTATTTGTTATAAGTACTGTAAAGAATTGTGACAGAAAGAATGGGAGGGGGAGCATAGAGGCAGACTTTATTTTTCGTGTCAACCATCAGTTCGTTCTGGTAGACAACCATCAACCTCTTGTTGTAGAAATGAGGTAGTAATTACTAGAATGAGATTAGGATATTGTGGCCTAGCAGCATGTTTGTTTAGGGTGGGTAAGCATGTGGATGGGTTGTGTGGGTGTGGTAGTCCTGAAACTATTGTTCATGTTTTGTTGTCATGCAGTAAATACAGGAGAGAAAGGCAACAACTTTTTAAACCTGAGTTGGGTTTATCTTATTTTTTCTTTAAGTCAATTTTTTCAATTGGTGTAAAGTCTGAGGAAGTGTATGGTTCAGTTATTCATTGGTATTTATTCAATAGAATATAGAGAATTTTGGATAGTTTGACAGTGGAGGGCAGCATTGCGCAAGCCAGCGCATAGACATCTATGAGCCAGCGAAAAGCCTGCCGGAAGAAGACAATCTGCGCATGTGTCAATGTGTCACCCGGAAAACACGTGAGCCAGAGCTGCCAGCTCGCAGCAACAGAAGAAGCGGTTTCTGCTCTGGTCTCTTCTGAGGTTAATTTTACAACAGTCTTGTGGTGTTAACCGCTCTTTGGAAGTCTCTCCTCCTGGAGGAAGTGTCCAGAAAAACGGTTTTGCCTGCTTAAGCCTCGTGTGTAGTGAACTCAGCACGAGGGGCGTGAGGTAAACCACAGTCAGATTTCAATCTTTAAAACCAACAAATCAGTTTGTCATCTAAAACTCTGGTTCAGAGTTTTTTGATGGAAGTTGTTGTCTGAACGTTAGCATCGTGTACTTTTAACATTTGTTGGTCCGTCACGCAGCTTCTGCAGACCCGAATCCACGATGGCTTCTGTGGAACAGGTGGCAGCAGTTGGACGAGTTCTGGTGGACTCGAACCAGGACCTGACGCAGCGCTTCAGAGCTTTATTCACCCTGAGGAACCTCGGAGGTAAATCTGTGTTAAAGTCCATAAGCAGGTTCGGAGTTTTTGCTAGCTTAATTTGACACTGAAACACGGACATCGACCGAAGTTACGTTGGCCGTTTAGAGACTGATTGATCTGTTGAGGTCGATGTTTTCTCTCCGCCGTCGTCACCGGAGGTAGAGGGAGGCTTTATGGAGCCCAGCGACCCTGAGCCGTATCCATTCTCCGCTTATCCGGGTCGGGGTGGCAGTAGCTCTCCCCAGCTACAACAGCCAGCTCCTCCACGGGAACCTCGAGGCATTCCCGGGACAGCCGATGGACTTCTAGTCCGTCCAGCGCATTCTGGATCTTCTCACGAGCCTCCTCCTGGTGCAGCGATGTTTTTATAAACATCAGAGATGTAGTTATGACACTACATACTTAGGAATAATTATATAGTATTAATATTACGAATATTTATTACCAAAACTTATAAAGCAGAACTATAATCATGGACTCATGAAAATACACAGGTGCAATGAATATAAACATGTGCAAGGGTTTTTATATAAAGTTAATATTTAGGTTTCTAAAACTCAGTGTACAGAATAGCAATATGATTTCATAAATGCACACATGTATTCTCACATAGTAATATTTGAATTTCTATACTTAGGTGTGTGTGTATTCATAATATACAGTGGGGCAAAAAAGTATTTAGTCAGCCACCAATTGTGTAAGTTCTCCCACTTAAAAAGATCAGAGAGGCCTGTAATTTTCATCATAGGTATACCTCAACTATGAGAGACAAAATGAGGAAAAAAAATCCAGAAAATCACATTGTCTGATTTTTAAAGAATTTATTTGCAAATTATGGTGGAAAATAAGTATTTGGTCACCTACAAACAAGTAAGATTTCTGGCTTTCACAGACCTGTAACTTCTTTAAGAGGCTCCTCGATCCTCCACTCGTTACCTGTATTAATGGCACCTGTGTGAACTCGTTATCAGTATAAAAGACACCTGTCCACAACCTCAAACAGTCACGCTCCAAACTCCACTATGGCCAAGACCAAAGAGCTGTCAAAGGACACCAGAAACAAAATTGTAGACCTTCACCAGGCTGGGAAGACTGAATCTGCAATAGGTAAGCAGCTTGGTGTGAAGAAATCAACTGTGGGAGCAATTATTAGAAAATGGAAGACATACAAGACCACTGATAATCTCCCTCGATCTGGGGCTCCACGCAAGATCTCACCCCGTGGGGTCAAAATGATCACAAGAACGGTGAGCAAAAGTCCCAGAACCACATGGAGGGACCTAGTGAATGACCTGCAGAGAGCTGGGACCAAAGTAACAAAGGCTACCATCAGTAACACACTACGCCGCCAGGGACTCAAATCCTGCAGTGCCAGACGTGTCCCCCTGCTGAAGCCAGGACACGTCCAGTCCCGTCTGCGGTTTGCTAGAGAGCATTTGGATGATCCAGAAGAGGATTGGGAGAACATCATATGGTCAGATAAAACCAAAATAGAACTTTTTGGTAGAAACTCAACTTGTCGTGTTTGGAGGGGAAAGAATGCTGAGTTGGATCCAAAGAACACCATACCTACTGTAAAGCATGGGGGTGGAAACATCATGCTTTGGGGCTGTTTTTCTGCAAGGGGACCAGGACGACTGATCCGTGTAAAGGAAAGAATGAATGGGGCCATGTATCGTAAGATTTTGAGTGAAAACCTCCTTCCATCAGCAAGGGCATTGAAAATGAGACGTGGCTGGGTCTTTCAGCATGACAATGATCCCAAACACACCGCCCGGGCAACGAAGGAGTGGCTTCGTAAGAAGCATTTCAAGGTCCTGGAGTGGCCTAGCCAGTCTCCAGATCTCAACCCCATAGAAAATCTCTGGAGGGAGTTGAAAGTCCATGTTGCCCAGCGTCAGCCCCAAAACATCACTGCTTTAGAGGAGATCTGCATGGAGGAATGGGCCAAAATACCAGCAACAGTGTGTGAAAACCTTGTGAAGACTTACAGAAAACGTTTGACCTCTGTCATTGCCAACAAAGGCTATATAACAAAGTATTGAGATTAACTTTTGTTATTGACCAAATACTTATTTTCCACCATAATTTGCAAATAAATTCTTTAAAAATCAGACAATGTGATTTTCTGGATTTTTTTTCCTCATTTTGTCTCTCATAGTTGAGGTATACCTATGATGAAAATTACAGGCCTCTCTGATCTTTTTAAGTGGGAGAACTTACACAATTGGTGGCTGACTAAATACTTTTTTGCCCCACTGTATATATCCATCCATTTTCTAAACCTGCTTCTTCCTGTTCAGGGTCGCAGGGTGCAGATCTCCAGCAGTTTTTGGGTGAGAGGCGGGGGACACACCCTGGACAGGTCGCCAGTCCATCACAGAGCCACACAAACAACTATTCACACACTCACACCTAGGGACTTTTTAGAGTCACCAATTAAGCTCTTGCATGTTTCTGGACTGTGGGAGAAAACCCATGCATGCATCGGATTACATGTAAACTTGCCGCTTCTGACGTTGACGGTTGGGCCGGTGTGAACGCACTGTGACCCCTCCTTTCCACCGGATGCGTCAGCAGCACGTTACTGCAGCAGCACGTCTTGCTTGCGTATTCTGCTGCTCGATCCTTTCCACCGGGTGCATATCAGACGCGTAGCAGCAGGGAAGCAACCGTCATTGAAAGAGCACGAAGTCATGCGAGATTAGCAAAATCACACGTGACTTCGTCAGTATACACAACAACAAGCAGAAAAAAACTACAACATGGCTCCAAAAGGTTCGTGTTTTATGTTCTGTCCATTTTATGTAAATATGAAGGACATTTAAAGATCCAGAGGGCTGCTCCCTCTGAGCGTATTTCGGTTTTTAAAAAGTTTACAGCGGGGGGTCTACAAAACCCAGTAGTGGAGTGCCATTGTTCAGCAGTTGTATCTGCTTCACCACACCTCAATCAAACAAGGTTGTGAGAAACTGTTTTTCAACCTCGATCTTCAAGCCAGACGTCTTCCTCTTTCCAAAATGTCGAACTTGTGGCGCGTTTCAGACGCGTAGCGAGTAAAAAATAGAACCGGCGTGTATGTGCCGCGAGATGTTGCTCCTGAGACGCGTTCGACTTGTGCTGCTGACGGATGCGGTGGAAAGGGTTCTATTGACTACAGGGGTATGTATCAGCTGCGTATGACGTGCTGCTGCAGTAATGTGCTGCTGACACGTCCGGTGGAAAGGAGGGGTAAGAGGACAGCACTAAGACGTTTTTTGACCTAAAAGTGTTGAATTACACAAATTTACAAGAAAATGTCCAGGAACTGAAAGATTGCATTGGTAAAACCCATTTATACAGTTTATAAGCAAACCAGCAACTTTCAGATTTCATATCCCCCTCAGTGCCAGAGATATTTAGCATTTTTACTGATTTTTGGCCAACAAAATATTTTCTCTTACGAGTATGAATTCTGAAACCATTAGCACACAGTTTAGTCTTTCTTCTTTTAAAAGCAAAAAAAAAAGGTTTCTACATCTTTCTATTATTTAGTAATCTGCCGTACAAAAGAGGAACTTTTATGAAAATCCACACGTTTCAGGACTAAAAGCCGAGATAAAGAACGTTTTGTGTAAAGAGGTTTTTCAAGCAGATCAGTGACTTTGATGTAAATATTTCATGTTTCAATGATTCATGCAACATCTGAATTGCGTTTTACTACCATGAAAGTGAAAAAACAACAGTAAAAAGTAATTTTGATAGTTTATTTTATGTCTAAAAAGTGTCATTTATAGACCCATCATTTGTTTAAAAACACGGCGCATCGCGTTTGCAGAAAGAGCCGCTGGCCCTTTAACATCATGTTGTTCTAAGCAGTGGTTGTGTTCTATATTGTTAGCTAGCGATGTTTTCTGCATACTACAACAATTTATCACCAAGTGACCAGAATGATTATGCAGCAAAGTTAACTTTAGTGAATGGAAAACAACTTCAAGACCCCTACGCATTACATGCAGGTGAGTGGATAAACGATGAGACAAAATGGCCCAAACTGCAATGGCCACATATCCACTCTTACCTGATCGACACACCGAGTCTCTATTCCCGGGAACTGCAACACCTTCAACACAATGCTCGTTCCCGGTAGATCCGACAGTCGCGCTTGAGGGATTTTATCCATGTAATAAACTCCACCACCTTCTCAATTCCATAAATTCTATACTAGTTTGTAATAACTCTGAACAACGAGATCGCTTCCCTGCTGCTTCAAAGGCTCTGAATCTCCCTTCCGTATTCACCGTCTGTGTTCACAGCAAGGCATGGAACATAAATAACCACAAAATAAAAAGTACAAAATGAATAACTTAAAGAGGGCATTTCACTCAAATTTCATGACTTTGTGGTTATTTCTGAAGTATTAGCCTGTAAATTTGAAACATTTTATATCTAAAAAAACATTAGGAAACACTGATTAACAGACCTTTCAATCCATCTGTGTCAAAATTTGTCAGGCTTTGGGCTGTAACTCATATTCATTATTCAAATTTACTGGACTCAGATTGGCTAACAAATTAGCCTATGAGAGCAAAGCATACTGTTTCCTGCCCCTCTGCACATGGCAACAGCAGACGTAGTCTCTTCCTGTTTATGTTTTATGCTACAGCTTTTAGCCAGCAGCATGCTAGGTGTGGTTTCAACTGCAGGAGCAGATGAATACTAACGAGCAAAAGCTGTGACAAAACAAATACAGGCCGTCTGAACTCGGAAGAACATGGGTTTTTTTGCCACCTGCTTAGTTTGAGAGATAAAAACTAAAAGAGAATTTGTTGACCTGTTTTCACACCCAGTATGAAGGTAAGAACACCTGTGGAGCTAAAATACTCAACAGAAGCCTCAGAAAAACGTTTTTAATGGAAGGGCCTCTTTAATAAAAACACTCTATAATCAACTTATTTTTATATATCGAAAACTAAAAAAATACTATGTTTTCTATGTCAAAAGGTTTAAGGTATTCAAATAAAAAATGGCAAACACAACTTCCCCATAAAACAATGCAATTAAGAACCAAAATGAAAGATTTTAAGTGTTCAAGGTGGTAAAGAGGATTTTGTCCCAAATGAGAAGCTCAACAGCTGTGTATCATTTTTCGAGTTGTGCACATGCGTTGTAGCCCCCCTCCTCCTCTTACTTCAACGCCAGAAACGCCTCCGTTAGAAATTTACGAAGAAATCCCCCATTGTTTGTTTACTATTGGCATCGCTGGAGTTTTTTCTAGAACTACTACAACTTTATTTCTTAGAACGTGTCGAGATCGTCAATGGTAAAGGGCTTTTTATTGTTACTTTTAGCAGTATAATGCCGCTTTTCCACCGACAGAACACGGTGCGGCTCGGTTCACTTTAGCCCCCTGCGGACCCTTTTCCACCGCCTTTCTCGGGTCTAAACCGCGTCATTCCGCGCCAGCCCGGCCTCTTTTTTCAGACCACCTCCTCGATGGTCCGAAGCGGCCCAAAGCTGGCCCACACGCCCACCTGTCTACTGATTGGTCCAGTAAACTGCTACCAGTGACACGACTACCTACGTAGTGGTAGACCTTGATTGGCTCGGCTGTGTGTGGTGTTCACGTGGTGTGATATAGAAGCGCTCCCGCAAAAGGCTTTATAAAAAAAACTCCCAGCAACCATACAAATATTTTATTTTAAAATAAAATTGACTTTGGACAATGGCGACTTCGTCCACAAGAACCAAAAATCAAACCAACCAAAATGAACCATAGACAGAGCGCAAAGTACAAAAACACACGTATATCCGCCATTGTTGTTGTTGTTTTACGCGCTGTGACGTCGCGGACAAAGACTTTTGCGCCACTTTTCATAGCCAGATGGGCACGCCCATATCCCCACTTACGTCCGTTTTATGTTTCCACTGCCTCAAGCGAGTTGATCCACGCTATACTGTACCGCTCTCAAGCGAGCCGTGCCGATTTGTCGGTGGAAAAGGGGCATAAGTGTGATTGACAGTCTAGCCAATAGATGACGAACCCATTTTGTTATCTATTAGCTACTACTGGGGGCTTGGCTGTGATTGCCATATCGACATGTCGAGGTACACACACAGCCAGCAGTACAGAGAGGCATAGAGGGACATGAAACTGCTTCTATTAAGCCAAAGCTCTGATCCATAGTTTCGAGCCGATAGTTCACCCTGCAGCAGCTTAGCAGCATAGAATGGGACTCTTCTTGTGGTATTTTGTTTTAAGCCAGAGTGCTAAAGCTACGATTAGATTAGCTCGTGTGACTCTACCATGTTGTAGAGAGGCTCCTAACCCGAGCATGCTGAGAAAATAATGTGCACAAATCATATCCACACAATCAGAGCCACAGCAGTACAGCTGAAGTCTTTGCCCTGATTTCATTATTCTTTTACTGATATTAGTTATTCTCTTTGTAGTAGTTTTCAGCCAGTTGCTCTAAATCCCTGTGTGCAGCTCTTTGGTGAGACGCTGGAGACAACAGGTGGGCAGGGCAAGTGTGTCTGTCTGAGAGAGGGTTTTTTACCCTAGGAGGTGTGTCTTAGAGATGAGCACGTAGACACGTACCACTTTCAGCCAATCACAAATTTCAAATGCAGTAACCACCTTTCAACCCTAAGAGGGCAGCACTAAGACATTTTTAGACCAAAAAATAGAGAATTTAACAAGTTTTCATGAAAATGTAAGAAAAAACATGTTGCCTTGGTAAAGACTCATTAATACAGTTTAAAAGCAGAAAAAAAAGCTGTTTTGGGGATGAGTTGCTCTTTAATACACGCGTTTCTCAGTAATCGTCCTGAATCGTAAAATCAGCAGCAGGTTCAGACTTTAACACAAATCATTTTATGTTGAGCATTTTATTTTGCACCTTAAATGGTTGAGAAGAAATCAAAGAGCCCTAGTTATTTATGTTTTAAAAGGAAGAAAGTCTGAATATTTGGGTTAGGGCATTTTGTGAATATAAAATATGTGAAATCTTTATAAGATGCTATCAGTCATGTAAATGACCTGTTGTGTGGACTGAAAGCTGGTTTGAGTGATCTTGACTTCTGATCCAGCCCATTCCTTCTGATGATTGCTTTGGGAACGCAATAGACAGTTTTTTCTGCTTGGTTTAATTCAGACTGTTGTTGTTCCCGTCAGGTGCTGAAGCTATAGAATGGATCAGCAAGGCCTTTGCTGACGATTCGGTCTTACTGAAGCACGAGTTGGCCTACTGCCTGGGACAGATGCAGGACAGAAGAGCCATTCCTGTTTTGATGGACGTCCTCAGGAACACAAATCAAGAGCCAATGGTCCGACACGAAGCAGGTCAGCATGTTTTCACTGGGATCTGTGGAGATCTTGTGAATCCAGATTGAACCGATTCATGCTGACACCTGTTCCAGATCCCTTTGCCCCGGGAATTATGATCTTTCTTGAGACAAGATGTCAAGATATTTCAGTGTCTGTCTACAGGATTCTGGTACCTTTTTATCCTAACCCTTTTGAAGAGGTTTTATTTAGGTGTGTATTCCTGTTAGTGTTGTCAGGATACAAAAATTTCAAACTCTAATTTATACTGGAAAAAACAACTCTATTTCGATACTAAGGTGATTTGAAAACCCCAATTTATTAAACAATTAGATACAATGAATAAATGGTAAATGTCTTGTATTTGTATAGCGCTTTTCTAGTCATTCAGACCACTCAAAGCGCTTTCACATTACAAGTTTTACATTTGCCCATTCACACAACCCGATATTGCCGCTTTTCCACCGACAGAACATGGTGCGGCTCGGTTCACTTTAGCCCCCTGCAGACCCTTTTCCACCACCTTTCTCGGGTCTTAACCGCGTCATTCCGCGCCAACCCGGCCTCTTTTTTCAGACTACCTACGCAGTGGTCCGAAGCGGCCCAAAGCGGGCCCACACGCCCACCTGTCTACTGATTGGTCCAGTAAACTGCTACCAGTGACTCGACTACTACGTAGTGGTAGCCCCTGATTGGCCTGGCTGTGTGTGGCGTTCACTTGGTGTGAAATAGAAGCGCTCCCGCAGAAGGCTTTAAAAAAAGCTCCCAGCAACCATACAAATATTTTATTTTAAAATACAATTGACTTTGGACAATAGTGACTTCCTCCACAAGAACCAAAAATCAAACCAACCAAAATGAACCACAGACAGAGTGCAAAGTACAAAAACACACGTATATCCGCCATTGTTGTTGTTGTTTCACGTGCTGTGACGTTGCGGACAAAGACTTTTGCGTGCCACTTTTCATAGCCAGATGGGCACGCCCATATCACCACTTATGTCCACTTTATGTTTCCACCGCCTCAAGCGGGTTGATCCGCGCCTGCTGTCATGGCTGAGTCTCCTGTCAGGATTTTACCTCCTAAGGAGGAACTTGTTCCATGGAAGCAGACGTTCTTCCTGGACGTGTTGACTGTTCAGTCTTTCAGCAGTGTTCAGTATTTAAATTTTATTTGTAGTCACCCAAAGATTGCAGTATTTATTGACCCTGACTGTCTGAACATATGAGACTGTAACACTAGAAGCCTCACTACTTCATATTCTGTTTAAAATGCAGTAGCTGTTTGGGCATGGATCTGCAGGTTTGAAATCAAACTAACCATGCTGCTCTGGCCATTTCTTGCTCTGTGCTTGTAGGCGAGGCTCTGGGAGCGATTGGTGACTCTGTAGCTCTGGACCTCCTGAAGGAGTACAGTCAGGATCCTCACATAGAGGTAGGAACATGAAAAGGCTGGGATCTGAGTGAAGAAATGCATACAAAATGGTCAAAGGTTGAGTTTTTTTTAAATTGCCTCTAGTCTTAATAACACTCAGATGTCTGACCAAAATCAGCTGATGTTTAACAGTTTGTATTAGGGCTGTCAAAATTAATGCATTAAAAACATGTTAACAGAAAGCCCCCTTTAACAGCGTTAATTTTTTTATGCACAATTAACACACAGGTTTCTGTAGTTTTGCTTTGCCCATGTGTGCACGCACAGGTCCAAAAATAAAAAATCTAAAATACCGCACTTTTGGCTGGTTGTTTACTTCCCCACACTCCTCCGCGGGTGGTTGATGACTCAGCGCCTGCATCTGAAGACGAGGCGCCTCCCGAAGAGTCGTAAAGCTCTCATTAATACCTGTGCAGTCACATTGTCACTGTCATCGCACTGCACAAGTCCTTTATTACCATCATCAGTCAACCAACGCAAAGCTCTAGTCATCACTGCACGCAGAAGCGCCGTGATGCGGAGCGCTTAGCCTTTCCCCTAGACGCGCCATTCTCCGTGCCGGTCCACAAGCGCTTCTGCTCGTCTGTTTATTCAGAGCTATTTTTTCACCATGGATAAGTAAATAATATAATTAAATAATTTAAGAGAGCTTGTTTTAATTACTCCTGCTACATTGTTCATCTTGAATTGACAACTCCTCTCACTCTTTCAGGTAAAGAGTGTTTCCCCCTTTGTGTTTAGACACCCAAAACCCCACCCCCCTCAACGTAGTCAGCACACTCTGTTGCGCTGTGTGTGTTGTTTTTATTTTCATTTCTAGATTTAAAATATGATCGCATTTGTCAATCGCGGTATTTATTTTGAGGAATCGCTTTTTTCGCTGCCAATTTTTGTATCCCTACTTGGCAGATTTTCACCTATCGCGGGGGTCTGGAACCAATTATCGGCGATAAGTGAGGGATCACTGTATTTATGAATTCATAAAGTTTTAACTTTTTAATCTGTTGCTCTAAGATTTATACAGATTCACCAACTCTCATCCATAACAAGCTTTAGCCAGAAAAAATGCTCACACACATCTATCTTTAATCTCGTCAAGTTCACTCAGTCACAATGTCCGGTTACATTAAAGTTGCAGATTAATTTGAACAGTAAGCATTTTGTCATTGCAAAAGGTGGGAAAGCAAGCAGATTTCTTCAGTTGACCTTTCGCTGGCCCCGCTCCCAAAACGGCCATTGACCAATCACACAACCATTATTATGTGAGCAGGTCCGACAAACATTAACTCCAAGCAAGATGAAGCGGTTCGCCTACATCTACTAACTAACTAGATGTCAGGTGCTGAGGAGCTTCAACAATGTGCTGAGGCGTGGCCCACCTGCGGATGAGCATGAGACGGCTCGGGATTGCCGGCTGGTGGGGGCGATGCAGGGGCTGAGCTTTAGAGGTGCTAGCAGCTCGGAGTGCTCACTGGCTGCGAGGGAGGCTGACCGCGAGCAGACGGGCGCCATTTGGCAGAGCTGATCTGGAAAGAGAATGGAGATCAAGGCTGGTTCGATTTGGAGGATGTCGAGAAGGTTTTGCTCCAAAAAAGGTCACTGACACGCACATGAATACCTCTTCCAGTCATGATAATCTGATGAGCTAGTCGTCTTTGTCGGACGTAGCAACAGTAACTGAGGGGGGCTGGACTCGGCGAAAGGTCAGTTGCAAAGAGCATGTGTTTTTCTTTTTACCCTTTGCTTGTGAGCTGTGATGTCTCCAGCGGAGGACTTCAATGCACAGCTGATTCACCCATGAATGCAATGTGGAAGCAGGCTGGACATGCTCTGTAACAGTGTTGAGATCTGACCACTTTCTTTTCTTGGTTCGGGAATCTTTCTCATCCCCCCCCCCCGATGAGTTTATCTCAGATGCAATTTTCTACAGTAAATTCTAATATTATCTGTTTGTCAAGTCTCCGTCTGAGTCAGCCATCCGATTGCATTGTATATATAATATTATATATACAGTATATAATATTATTTGAACCATATTTATTCAACAGTTCAGTGCTTCTATAGATTAGTACTTATGATTTTTCAGTCTAATGGTAATTTAATTTAGTTTCTATTAGTTGTAGAGCTTATATTTAAACACTTGTTAACTTTTTCTCCTAATTTTCTTGCCCTCTAGACTTTGTTTGGGTTATGGACATTATATCTTATCTCTCCGGACTGAGAGAAGCTCTCCCTGCCAGCAAAGCTCCTGTACAGACACCACAGACCTTTAGACACATTCTAGACATGTACAAATACACTATATTACCAAAAGTATTCGCTCACCTGCCTTTACTCATACTATGAACTGAAGTGCCATCCCATTCCTAACCCATAGAGTTCAATATGATGTCGGTCCACCTTTTGCAGCTATTTCAGCTTCAACTCTTCTGGGAAGGCTGTCCACAAGGTTGAGGAGAGTGTTTATAGGAATTTTTGACCATTCTTCCAAAAGTGCATTGGTGAGGTCACACACTGATGTTGGTCGAGAAGGCCTGGCTCTCAGTCTCCGCTCCAATTCATCCCAAAGGTGTTCTATCAGGTTCAGGTCAGGACTCTGTGCAGGCCAGTCAAGTTCATCTACACCAGACTCTGTCATCCATGTCTTTATGGACCTTGCTTTGTGCACTGGTGCACAGTCATGTTGGAAGAGGAAGGGGCCTGCTCCAAACTGTTCCCACAAGGTTGGGAGCATAGAATTGTCCAAAGTGCTTTGATATCCTTAAGCATTCAAAGTTCCTTTCACTGAAACTAAGGGGCCAAGCCCAGCTCCTGAAAAACAACCCCACACCATAATTCCTCCTCCACCAAATTTCACAGTCGGCACAATGCAGTCTGAAATGTACCGTTCTCCTGGCAACCTCCAAATCCAGACTCGTCCATCAGATTGCCAAATGGAAAAGCGGGATTCATCACTCCAAAGTGGCGGCGTGCTTTACACCATTGCATCCAACGCTTTGCATTGCACTTGGTGATGTGTGGCTTGGCTGCAGCTGCTCGGCTATGGAAACCCATTCCATGAAGCTCTCTGCGTATTATACTTGGGCTAATCTGAAGGTCACACAAAGTTTGTAGCTCTGTAGCAATTGACTGTGCAGAAAGTCGGCGACCTCTTTGCACTATGCGCTTCAGCATCTGCTGACCCCTCTCCGTCACTTTACGTGGCCTACCACTTTGTGGCTGAGTTGCTGTTGTTCCCAAACGCTTCCATTTTGTTATAATGGAGCTGACAGTTGACTGTGGAATATTTAGGAGCGAGGAAATTTCACGACTGGATTTGTTGCACAGGTGGCATCCTATGACAGTTCCACGCTGGAATTCACTGAGCTCCTGAGAGCGGCCCATTCTTTCACAAATGTCTTGCTTCACAGTCTGCATGCCTGAGTGCTTGACGTTATACACCTGTGGCCAGGCCAAGTGATTAGGACACCTGATTCTGATCATTTGAATGGGTGAGCGAATACTTTTGGTAATATAGTGTATGTTAGACACACATAAATACATTAAGACACGTACAATAAATTAAAACCCCTACATGGTACCATTTCAGAATTAAACATGTCTCCTTTGGAGTGAGGCTGGTATTTTGACCCTTCTCATTCCTGTTATTCAAAAACGGGCGGATATATCCATACGCTCACCCAGGGCGTCCCCCCGGGTCCTCAAAAAATAACTGTTTTTTTTTTTTTTGATCACCCTATCCCACAAAAGGGGTGACCTCCACAGCCGTGTGAAGGATTTCCCAGCGGAAACCACTGTAACCCCACATGCTCAGCTGTCAAGCTTTTTACAAGATCCGCAGTCTTGAACTGGACTAAGGTATCCTAACTGCTGTAATCCCTACCACCTCTCGACTCTCAGGAATGACAGAATCAAACTAAAATCTTTTACTAATTTTTCCCCAACAAAATAAATTCAACTCACCAGACCCATTGTGAGACCAGTCTCGTGAATTCCATCACTGATTGTAAGAAAAAAAACAAAGATCAGTGGAAATCCCTGTGTTGTCTCACCCTGACCCGATTTGGTTCTCCCCCCCCCATCAAATGAGGAATCCTGTTCGTGACGCCATCTGTCGCTGTAAAAATTTGGTCTCGAATGAATCAGGCAAGGGATAGTTATAAAAAGAAGTTTATTATAGAAATTATGCATAATTGAGAGCAGTCAGTCAAATGTTAGGGTATAAAAATGAGGCTCTGCCGTTCAAGGCCGACCAGGGCTGCTTCATAGTGTTGATGATACAAAGAAATTTCTAAAAGTCATCAGAACACTAAATGTCTCCTAGAGACTGATAAGCTATGAGCTGCGAATCTGGTCTGGGCACAAAGTGTTAGATCACTGTGATATGTACACATGACAGGAGGTAACCCTAATTTCCTCCTCAGTTCTCAGAAAACAAATACTCTGCATGTTTGTATATAATTTGGCAAAAACAAGAGTTTGCAAATTGCTCGTTATACACAAGTTGCCGTTGATGAATACACGTCTTTTTGACAGTAATCTTATCCCACACGGGTACTTTGAGCTTGACATAGAATAGAATAATCCTTTAATTGTCCCATGAGGGGAAATTTGGCCGTAAAAGCATCATCAGATGTGATGGTGTGACTACAGTGATTTGTTTACTCTTTAAAGAATTCAGAATTGGAATTGGAATTCAGCAGGAAAGTGCCAAGTGTTTTTCAGCAGTCCTAAACTAAGGTTACGCTGCAGCTTAGACTGCACCAGTGTTTGAGAAAGTAATGAACAGGTTATACACAGTCCCACCCTGCCATTGGGTTATGCTCAGTAACAGAAGGTTTTGATTTGTATTTTCCCTGAACAATTCTGTTATTTGTCAAAGAAAAGTGAACTCTTGGTGGTCTCCTGGCAACATGTGTCACTCATCACAACATAGACTGACAGACCAGCTGATGATCACAACCAGGCTTATTTTGTCGCTTCTTGTTTGATTACCTGTCTGCAGGTGGCAGAGACATGTCAGCTGGCTGTTTGTCGGCTGGAATGGCTGCAGAAAGGAGGAGAAATGGAGCTGCAGAATGGAAGTACAGATAAGAATCCCTACTGTTCTATAGACCCAGCCCCTCCAGCAACAAAAAGGAGTGTACCGGAGCTCCGCTCCGTTCTCTTGGATGAAAGTCTCCCGCTCTTCGAACGTTACCGGGCTATGTTTGCCCTGCGGAACCTGGGCACCCAGGAGGCTGTCTTGGCACTGGGAGATGGTAGGACATAGGGAACATGATCATCTACAGAGACTGGGAATTACTGACTTACTGTGGCTATTCCATGTAGTTAATGTGTTGTATTTTAAGTTCTTATAAAGACTTTACATAGTGAAAAATGTTGATGCTGAAGGATCAAGACAAATGCTGCAAACACAAAACAGAATATCCTGCTGTGATGCACACCTCTCACATAGAGGCTGTGCAAGGAACGTCACGTGATTTTGTGTATGCTGTCCTTTTGGCAGTCAAGCTAGGAGCAGCGGTCTGTAGGTCTAACGCCCAGCAGAGTAGCTTACCTCAGCTGATCAGCTGGCAATACTGTAAAATAGAGATGGTTGATGCGTGGCTAGCAGAAAAAGTGCTGAACCAGGATAATTCCTGTTGCACAGCAACACGTGTGCACCACAATATTCCACAGTCATATTCTGATGTCTTAGACAAGTTAAATCCACATGGGTTTGTGTCATATCCTTGAAAATATAACACTATCCTCCAATGCCGGCCCATTACCGTGGGTCGTCCCGAGGGCAAGGTCCACTCAATGCTCCGGGTCCTGTGAGAGCAGAGGAGCTGGAGAGGAGCAGACCTAGCCAGGCAAGCAGAGCAAATTTGCTATCTTTATTAGGTGCTCTGCTTAGTCTGGTAGAGGTCACTGGTTCCAACTGGCTGTGGAATTCTTTTTACTGGTACTGTGAGGAAATCTTTGAACTGGATGTTCAGACAACTTCCAGTTCTTATGACCCCACAAACACAAGTATTTGCCATATTGTAAGGTGACAAATCAAAGTCCTGTAGGTTAAACAATGAGATAAATTTGATTCACTGTGAACACGTCACATATCACGTAACCAGAACCAGGTGTGCTTTAGAGATTCTGTAGAATGTAGCTCTTTAGAAGCAGTTTCAATATGTAACTCCTGTTTTTACATAGTTTCATCCTTTAGTGTAAATTTTATATATATATATATATATATTTTTTTTTTTTTTTTATATAAAAACACACTTAATAGATGCTCATTAAAGGTGGAATATGGAACACAAACACTACAACGACATCTGGTGCCCGGCTGCCGCAGCCACAACAGAACCAGGCTTCAAGCCATTGGGGTGCCGGGCTCGTGACCCTCTCATGCGCTCTGATGCAGAGAAAATTACTTACCCAAACCCACTCTGGCTCCTGATCCTCTCCGGTCGCTACTCCACCGAGAAGTACAACAAAATCCTTGGCGCTCCGAAGCAACTTCTCGACCGCGGACTCCGCCACCCTCCACAGTACCAGCCTTGCTATTATGGACTATTCACTGTATTAGGCAACCCGCAATGGTGCCCGCTATTGGCTGATAGATGTAAACCAAATACCAACATTGTGCCTGTCAGAATAAATATTTTATATTTTACTTCATTTATAATTGTTAAAGGAAATCCTGTTGTTTTGACTTTAGGCCAGGTGACCCCCAACCCCATTTCCCATTAGCTTGAAACCTGATAAAGATGGTGAAAGGTTTTTCACAAGGTGTGGTGGTGAGGAGTAACTGCTCTGTCTTTACTGTGTTCGTCTTCAGGCCTTTGCTGCTCCAGTGCTCTGTTCCGCCATGAGATCGGCTACGTCCTGGGTCAGATGCAGCATCCGTCAGCAGTACCGGCTCTGTGTGCAGTTTTACAACGCCTGGATGAGAACCCCATGGTGCGGCACGAAGCAGCAGAGGCTCTTGGCTCCATTGGAAAAGAAGAGTGTCTAACTGTGTTGCAGTGTTACCGCAAGGACCAAGAACGTGTGGTGAAGGAAAGTTGTGAAGTCGCTCTGGACATGCTGGACTATGAAAACAGTGACCATTTCCAGTATGCAGATGGATTGTTCAGGTTAAAGGATGATGTGTAACACAAAGTTAATATTCCAGGAAGCCTTAATGTGTGAACAAATTTGGCTATGAAATCAAAAAATGGTGTATAAAAATCTGCTCAGCATGTTTGTCATTTGTCTGGAACGTTTGGGCTGGTTGGATTTTTATGTGACATGAAACAGATGACAAACAGGATTTAGCACCTTCATTTAGTTAGTATTAAATGAGGCCCTTCCATTAAAAACAGTTTTTCGGAGGTTTCTGTTGAATATTTTAGCTCCACAGGTGTTCTTACCTTCATAGTGGGTGTGAAAACAAGTCAACAACTTCTTGAGTTTTTATCTCTCAAACTACACAGGTGGCGATAACACCTGAGTTCTCCCAAGTTCGAATGGCCTGTATTTGTTTTGTCACAACTCTTTTGTTCGTTAGTATTTGTCAGCTCCCGCAGTTGAAACCACGCCTAGCATGCTGCTGGTCTAAAAGCTGTAGCATAAGACGTCGCAAACATGAAGAGAGAACGTCTGACGTTGCCATGCGCAGCGGGGCTGGAAAAGTATTCCTTGCTCTCATAGGCTAGTTTGTTAGCCAATCTGAGTCCAGCAAATTCAAATAATGAATATGAACGAGCTGCTGACGAAACCAGCTGAATTTTAATGCAGACAGATTGAAAGGTCTGTTTAGTGTTTCCTGATGTTTTTTAGACAAAATATTTCATATTACTGGTTAATACTTAAGAAATAACCACAAAGTTCTGAAATTTGTATGAAATGGCCTTTATCATGCTATTTTACACACACACACACACACCCTCCCCCGTGCTGGCCCTCGAACTGTTTGAATAAAAATGTGAATATATTTCTGGAACTCTCGCAGCCAGATGCACATTTTTGCCGAGACATTTTTAGAAAGTAGTAGACTACAAAACGGTGGAAAATCTTGCTTTCAACTCTGACAGCTTGGGGGCACGGGTGTTTAATTTGCAAGGGTGGCGTGGACACGCTGGGCACTTCTTGGTTTAACATTGTTACATCACTATGTTACTAGTCAGTCATTTTAAAGGGGAGAGTGGAGCAGCTGCTCAGAGTACAGGATTCAGGAAGATTACTGAGAATGCGTGTATTAAGCCAAAAACCACTCTGAGGGGGTTTTAATAAGGAAATAGCATCACAACATCATTAAAAGCTCCAAAAAGTTGATCTTGCATGATATAAGATCTTTATCTTATTAATTTTGTAAGAAGTTTTAGAAAGTCAGAGGTCAACTCGGACTGAAATGGTTTTGCATTTGATTAATTTATTTTCCCTCTAAAAATCTGAAAATTTTTTAGTGAGAGGATTCTATCTTGACCTATGATTAATGTTTCTTGTGTTCAGATAAGTGTAAGGATTTATTTACATTGACATGCTTCGACTGTCATCTGCAGTCTTCCTCAGAAGTGTCACCGAGTGTTGATGTGATGTATCTTATCAGCTGTTTTTTCCTGCCCGTGTGACCGAGCTAATAGACCTTTTAGTTCTGCCATGTCAGCTACACCCACAAGTGCCTGATATTGTCTGGAAGAGGGAATCCCAGGTGTGTGAGTGCTAGGAGGCCCCTTCATCTTGGCTGATGGTCCCCTGGGGTCGTTTTCTTATTTCAATCAATTTCTTTATCCAGCATTTGTACCTGTTATTAAAAGTTAAATCATACAATGGATTGGTAACATGGAAGAATTATCAACACTGAAAACAACAGGTATGTTTTCAGTGTGTTTTTTTTATTACTTATGACTTTTATCAGTTTCAGTTTATTTTTGTGACTGTTGTGGTTTTATCTTTCTGCAATGGAGGATACTGACAAGTTCAAGTTTCAAGTTTATTTATCTATAAAGCACTAGTTCATGACAAAGTCATTTCAAGGCACTTCACAGAAAAATCAACCAATTAATAATAAAACATTTTCTATCTAAGGAACTAGCCGATTGGGCTGAATTGTTATTTCAGCACAATCCCCCATCCTGAGCAAGCACGATTGGTGACAGTGGAAAGGAACGACTCCCCTTTAACAGGAAGAAACCTCTAGCGGAACCCGGCTCAGGATGGGCGGCCTTCTGCCTTAGCCGACTGGGGTCTGAGTTGACAGGAAAGAGACACAGACAAACACCGATGGATTTTGGCTAGTCGTCATGTCTATAGAAAGATAAACAGAGAAACAGTTAATGGCAGCAGTAACAAGCAAAGCAATAACAATTTGATGACTCTAGTGGGAATATTTCATTGTTTATGTGAAATACAGCCTCCTCAGAGGCAGCCAGAGTAAAGAAAGACAGCAGAGTGAAAAAATGTGGTCAGTATGTCCTCCGGCAGTCTAAACCTATAGCAGCATAACTAAAGGGAAAGCTCAGGAGAACCCAAGCTAACCCTGACTATAGGATTGTGTAAAAAGGAAAGTTTTAAGTCTATTCTTAAAACTACACAAGGTGTCTGCCTCACGGATAAAAAGTGGAAGCTGGTTCCACAGGAGAGGAGCCTGATAACTAAAAGCTCTTCCTCCCATTCTACTTTTAGAAATTCTAGGAACTACAAGCAGACCTGCAGTCTGAGAGCGAAGTGCTCTGTTAGGAGCATATGGAACAATAAGATCTTTAATATAAGCTGGAGTTTGGTCGTTCAAGGCCTTATACGTCAAAAGTAAAACCTTAAACTTTATTCTAGACCTTACAGGGAGCCAATGAAGTGATGCTAAAACAGGAGAAATATGATCTCTCCTTCTAACTCTCATCAGAACTCTGGCAGCAGCATTATGGATCAGCTGGAGGCCTTTAACAGCACTATTAGATCACCCTGATAATAATGAATTACAGTAATCAAGTCTAGAAGTAATAAATGCGTGAACTAAAGTTTCTGCATCTCTTTGATTCAAAATGCTCCTACAATTTAGTCCATGTTTGTAAGTCCTTGGAGCATATGTGAACTAATAGGACCTGTTCCTGTTAGAAAAGTAAAAATATCTCAATTTTTTCCAGGAATTTGGTTACAGTGTCTTGCAAAAGTATTAGGCCCCCTTGAACTTTTCCACATTTTGTCACATTACAGCCACAAACATGAATCAATTTTATTGGAATTCCACGTGAAAGACCAATACAAAGTGGTGTACACGTGAGAAGTGGAATGAAAATTATACATGATTCCAAACATCTTTTACAAATACATAACTGAAAAGTGGGCTGTGCGTAATTATTCAGCCCCCTGAGTCAATACTTTGTAGAACCCCCTTTTGCTGCAATTACAGCTGCCAGTCTTTTAGGGTACTGTATGTCTCTACCAGCTTTGCACATCTAGAGACTGAAATTCTTGCCCATTCTTCTTTGCAAAACAGCTCCAGCTCAGTCAGATTAGATGGACAGCGTTTGTGAACAGCAGTTCTCAGATCTTGCCACAGATTCTCGATTGGATTTAGATCTGGACTTTGACTGGGCCATTCTAACACATGGATATGTTTTGTTTTAAACCATTCCATTGTTGCCCTGGCTTTATGTTTAGGGTTGTTGTCCTGCTCGAAGGTGAACCTCCTCCCCAGTCTGAAGTCTTTTGCAGACTCTGAGAGGTTTCCAAGATTGCCCTGTATTTGGCTCCATCCATCTTCCCATCAACTCTTGACTAGCTTCCCTGTCCCTGCTGAAGAGAAGCACCCTCAGAGCATAATACTGCCTCCACCATATTTGACAGTGGGGATGGTGTGTTCAGAGTGATGTGCAGTGTTAGTTTTCCGCCACACATAGCGTTTTGCATTTTGGCCAAAAAGTTCAATTTTGGTCTCATCTGACCAGAGCACCTTCTTCCACATGTTCACTGTGTCCCCCACATGACTTGTGGCAAACTGCAAACAGGACTTCTTATGGTTTTCTTTTAACAATAGCTTTCTTCTTGCCACTCTTCCATAAAGGCCAACTTTGTGCAGTGCACGATTAATAGTTGTCTTATGGACAGATTCCCCCACCTGAGCTGTAGATCTCTGCAGCTCGTCCAGAGTCACCATGGGCCTCTTGGCTGTATTTCTGATCAGCGCTCTCCTTGTTCGGCCTATGAGTTTAGGTGGACGGCCTTGTCTTGGTAGGTTTACAGTTGTGCCATACTCCTTCCATTTCTGAATGATCGCTTGAACAGTGCTCCGTGGGATGTTCAAGGCTTGGGAAATCTTTTTGTAGCCTAAGCCTGATTTAAATTTCTCAATAACTTTATCCCTGACCTGTCTGGTGTGTTCTTTGGACTTCATGGTGTTGTTGCTCCCAATATTTAGTGATGGGAAAAATGAAGCGAGGTACCGGAGCTTGTGTCGAGCAAAAGTGGGCGTGCTAAATGGAGCCCCGCTTAGAGACTTGTATCAGGAAGGGGGAAACCACGTGACTGAGGCCTCAGTTTGTGCCGGTGACGTCACTGGCTCGGCCAGCGTGTTGCTTCTTCATAAACTATGGTGTTGTTGGCATTTGGAGAGAGTTAGTGGGTTGAACTCAACCCAGAAACCTTGGAGAAACATTTGTTTTTAAATAAAAATAAGTAAAACTATTCACTTGTTGGAAACTTTTATTGGAATTTACTTTATTCCCTTGACCTACAAAAGCTTTTCACATAAAACTATAATATCTGTGCGAGTACTGTGGTTTTATTTTTGTTTATTTTATTCTTATTGTTCAGTTTTTACATTTTTTGGTTCCATTTAGAAATTAAATTTTACTTAAACTTGAACTACTTGAACTTAAATTTTAATTAAAGGTAATTTTATTTTATATTTCTCTTTTGCACAAAAGGAGAGCTGTACCCCAAATTTTGTTGTGCCTACATACTTTGTAGTACTGTGAAATGATAAAGACTGTCTAGAAGAGGCTACTGTGTATAGCATGCCATGTAATACATTAAGTCATCCAGCAGATGGCAGTGTCTTGAAGCACTTAGGTGAGGCCTCAAGTAGTGAGCCGACGGGGCCGAATACTTTTGCAAGCCACTGTATTACTAGATCTCCCTATAGAAGCCCGGGGGGGGGGGACAAATTTCCCCTTTCCCCAAAAAAGGATCAATAAATCCAAATTAAATTTTAAAAATGACTGCAGTTATTGGATGATGATGACCTTTATCTTGATTTTAGGATGAACAGCAACATACCAAATCCAATTTCCATCATAGGAGGAGGTGGAGTATAAATACCTCAGTTCACCTGGACCCTCATCATCCTCTTCACAACACACTAACTCAACAACAGTGTCTTCAGTCAGAAGCTTCTTCAGATCCAACACAGACCATTACAGGAGATCCTTCCTGTCCACAGCTAGAACCCTCTAAGGACTTTTAAGAAAGTCTGTGAGAGAGTTAGAACAGGTCAGATTTCTCCAGATTTAGCATCTTGTCATTGGCTCCTTTTAAATTTCAGAATGCACTTTAAAATGTTACTTCTCCCATATTAAACATCTAAACAACCAACATCCATCAGGAAATGTATGTCCCTTGGCAGAGGTCTGCACTCTCCGAGTGCTTTTCTAGTTAAATTATCCAGTTTAGTTTACAAATCTAGTTTTTTATTTGATGGTGTTTACTAATGTAGGTGCTTTGAGCCCGAGTTAAGTCAAACTCTTCATTGTGATATTTAAATGTGACATGTGACCTGGTTAGACTGAGGTATATGTTGGCAGAATGTAAACAGAGTTAGACTGATTTCATAAAATGCACCAATTAAGTTTAGTATTTTATTTTTTAGTTATTGCTCAAACAGAATGAATGGAGCCCCCCCTATCTCGGTCGCCTTGGCAACCGTTTTGTTACACAAACCATCGCAACCGTCTTGCTCGGCTCGGAGGTTTAGAAACGTCTGTTTTTCAGAAAATTGTTCTCGGTATTCTAGGTGGACGTCAGCTAAGCATGACAGCTCCAGTGGGAAAGGAGGTTGCCTCCTTCAAAGCCTTCCTGTTGAAACCCAGCGCAAAAAGCAACGTGAACCTGTGAGTAGGCCTACATCATGTGCAATTCTGTAGAGAGGCCGCGATCCAAAAGTGATTATTTGTGAGAACTGGCAAATGCCGCTCTCAGACCGGTAACTGCCGTTCTCTGCCGCCCGACCGGTAATTGGCGTTCTCAGACCGGTAAGTGCTGTTCACAAACTGGTAAATTCCGTTTTATGAATGGCCAGTGGCCACCAGCAATTTCCGTTTTTCAGTCGTCGGTATTCCGTTTTACCGGGTTGGATTTTATTGTTGGTGAGCCATTCTGGCTGCATGATTTGGATGTCTGTCTTATATGTCTGGGCGCCTCAAAAGAACCTTGAAATATATGAGGTGCCGTATAGTACCATTTAGTGTGGCAGAAATGAAAGCAGTTTCATTTAACCTTTTTTCAACCATATTATCCCAGTTTCCATTACCTTTCCTTCTTTTAATTTCATTTTGAATATAAAAATCTATAATTACTTTTGGAAACAACCAAAGTGGAGTAGCTGAATATAAAAAAATTGTAACAAATGTTTTATCATTCAATTTAAATTCTTCCGCTAGCCTACATGATTTCCAAATCATACGCTCATATTTTCTATTAATATATTCCCCTCCTATTTTCATCTCTTCCTTAACCAGATGTTCATCCTATTCACTTTCTTGCACATTAGTCCAATAATTTAATTTCAGTAATTTGAATTTTAGATTAAAAGGCATCATCCCATTTCTACTTGTAATGAAACTATTGAAGTGGTTGTCATTACTCCACAGCATATTCTTAAAGCCTGACTTTGTATTACTTCAATCTTTTTTAATAAAGTTTGACTTGCTGAACTATATACTATACTACCATAATCAATAACAGACCTAATAATTGCTATAAAGGTTTGTTTAATGCTTTAGTACTAGATCCCCAATCATTCCCCCTTAAACACATCATTATATTTTTTTACATCTTACTTCTATGTTGTTTGCAATGCTGCCCCCTATTGGGCAATCCAGTTAAACTGGCTGAATTAGTAGCCCCACCTCCACTGGGACAAAATTACCTCTCACATACACTAGTACGAGACTCTCATTCACACTAGTACAAGCATCTCATTCACACTAATGTAAGGTCTCATTCACACTAGTATGAGCCTCTCATTCACACTAATATAAGTTCTTATTCACACTAGTATAAGCTCTTGCACACACTAGTACGAGCCTCTCATTCATACTAGTACGAGCCTCTCATTCACACTAGTACAAGCCTCTCATTCACACTAGTATAAGCTCTCATTCACACTAGTATAAGCTCTCATTCACACTAGTACAAGCCTCTCATTCACACTAGTATAAGCTCTCATTTACACTAGTACGAGCCTCTCATTCACACTAGTATAAGCTCTCACACAGACTAGTGCAGCTTTTTTGGTATGTGTGAGGGAAATTTCAGGTGCATGTATGTGTGATTTTATACATTTTGAGTATGCAAGAAAATATTGTTAGCGGTGTATGCATACTTTTAGTGGTGTGAGTGAGAGTGAAACATACATTTTGTCCTATACGGCACCTCATAGAAACATCACCTCTTTACAAATCCTAGTTCACATAACTGAGATAGATAAAAGCAAAAAAAAAAAATATATATATATATATATGACTACAGATCCAAGTATACCAGTTTTAAAACAGTCTTGTTATTATGGGAAATTGACAGGATAAGGAAAGACAGCAGGCAAGTGGGGTGAAATGATGGGAGTTTCCTGGCCAAACAGATATATTTCACAGCCACGTCACGTAGTCTAAGTCAAACCATTTGAAAATCGGTACAAAAATTGAGCACATTAGAGTTATTTACATAGTACATGCACCATTGACAGCAATATTACAAAAGGGGATAGCTGACTGAAGTAAGATGGCCACTGTGCTGCTACCTCACAACAGAACAGCAACTGTGACAGTTGAGTATGGAGCTGGAATTCGAATTTTTGTTTTGTACCTGTAACTTTTAGTTTTGTACTTGCAATTTTTGTTTTGTACCTGTAATTTATTTCTGTGCTTTGTTGAAGTCTGACCTAAAGACTTTACTGAGTTCAGGATCAGAGAAGACACACACTGGTTAAGACTCTCAAAACACAGCTTTGGCTGTGGCTACAAACGTGTGTAGTTCATCATCACCAAACGTGTGAGTGTGTGTGTGAATGGGTGAATGACAAAAAACTGTAGTGTGAAGCGCTTTGGAGGTCGTAGGACCTGAGTAAAGCACTATACAAGTACATGCCATTTACATTTACAGAATGACTTCTGGAGATCATACAGGTATCTCGCTGGGCACCAGAGATCTGATCTGCCTTCCTCGCTCTGCTGTCTTACTGTCTTACTAGGTGCCAGCAAGGGAGTGACAAAGTGAAACTTAATTAGTGTCAGTACTTTTCCACTGAACATCTAATCTAATAACATCCTGAAAAGAAAATGGTTAACAAAGAGCTTGCATAATCTACATAACTATTAAGTTTACACATCTTAAAAGTACAATCTTTAATCCAAGTAAAAAATATGGTAATGAAAAGCACATGACTAATGTAAGATCACATAAGATAACATAATAAAACATTTCTGTTAATAAAAACTCTTCTCCACAATTCCCCCCTTTGAAATCTTTTAAGAGTTCACCCTAAACCTGATCATTTCACCCTGTGTCACGAGTCAGAGTCACACCTCTTTTTTTTTTTTAGTGGGAGGGAAACTCAACCACACTGATCCCGTGTTCTTCTTGGTGGGAGGGAAACTCTGCCACACAGATCAGACATCCTTTATCTGTCTTCAACACTTTGGGTAGACTGCCCCAGTGTCCAGCCTCAACTCTCAGGGGATTATTATGCCCCTTTCTGGGTTGAGCTCTGCGGTGCCGGCTCTTTATCCGCCACCGTCTGGAGATCCTTCTGGATCTGGGTCAATGGACGCTGCGGCTCTTCTGCGGCTGCGCACTGGCTCAAGTGATACCAGGTGTCACCTTTACCTTGGACCCGTACAGCGTGGGAGGTCCATTCTGACTCTGAAGGGTCCCGTCCACCTGGCCTTGAACCACTTTCTTTTGATGACCTTTATCAGTACCAGTCGGGGCCTGGATCGGTTTCTGCAGGAGCCCCTTGTGGTCCCGTTTCACCTATTCAGATGTCATCTTAGTCATCAATCGTCTCCTCATGGTCATCATCAGCTATCTTCAAGAGTTGCAGATATACTTCACTATGTTCGCACAGTAAGTGTCTTTAACTGAGTTTGAAACCACTCTCATTATTAACTGTCGCAGACATGGTATGATTCAGGAAGTAAACAGGATAAACAATAAAAAAACCACAAAACATGGGATTAAAAACTTCATGAGTATGTACTGCCAAGGTCCAGTTGTAAGCCAACTCCACAGGTCTTCACCCATGGTCCGATCATTGTCAACTGCCTCTCGCAGAGCTGTAAGGTTAGTTATTGCCTGTTAAATTATACCACTATCTTCATCATTAGCTGGAATAAAAGGACAACAGGATGCACCCACCATAGCACACACTCCTCCCATTGGGGCAGCCAGTTGGTCTAAAACCATTCTGTTTTGGAGTTCAATCAGCCGAATTGCATGTAGTTACTCCTTAATACCAGTTAGTGCCGCTATTGTACTGTTAACAAATCCACCAAACCTGTAACTCTGTTCCATTCGCAGTAACAGCTTCCCTGTGCCCACCCAAGGAAAAAAGGAAAACAACACCTTAGTGCCCGTTGACCAGAGCTTATGATCCGCAGGAACATCAGTGCCCCACACAGCATCATGAGATCAGTACAGCTCCCTATCTGGACGAGTTGCTGGATTGACTGAATGATAAATGTGTGATCGGCAGGGATCACAACAGCACAACGACCTTTCCAATTCAATGGAAGGTTAATATACATGTACGATCCACACAGCCACATGGCATCTGCCTATGGCAGAGTTCCCATGACATCCGGAATGGTGAAGAAGGGTTTACGCTGAGTCCCATCAAGCACCTGCGTAGTGTTGAAGGTGTTGTTTGTCGAATACATAGTGAAAGGAACATAAACAGCTGAGCAATGACTCTGTGACATAGTTGTCATATACTGAAGCTCAACACTTGTAATTCTGAGGTTATTTTCATAACAAACAAATTTTTGTCCTACAGGAATATGTACCGGCCCCAACAGTCAGATTATTCCAAGTGTGAACATCTTGAAATTAGTGCTTCCTAACATTTTTTAGGTATAAAATATTTCACATTACAGGTTAATACTTCAGAAAAGGCGTAGTTTGCAAACTATGCCATATCAGCGAAATAAATATGAAAAGAACTGTTCAGCAATGTGTAAACAATGCAAACATCAAATTGGTACTTATGTAAATGGTAAATGTTCTGTATTTGTATAGCGCTTTTCTAGTCATTCAGACCACTCAAAGCACTTTCACACTACAAGGTTTTGCATTTACCCATTCACGCAACCCGATATATGAACCGGGGGGAGAGGTTAGCCAACACTCACACAACCCGATACGCAGATCGGGGGGCAACAAGGGGTTCAGTGTCTTGCCCAAGGACACTTCGACATGTGGCGGTGGAAGCCGGGATTGATCCACCAACCTTCAAGTTGGAGGACAACCGCTCTAACCACTGAGCCACAGCCGCCCATTCCTTATGTCCATCATATGTGGTCATGTCCACGTCATCAATCATTAAAAATTATTAATTATACTGTAAGTCTCTCTCCTCTTCATTGTCTCCTCAGGCTTTCTTTTGAAGACTTAAACTTAAGACGCTATACAAAACTATTATCAATATTGTTTTATAGTGAAAGATTAAACATTCTGCAACACTGGTTAGACGACTTGGAACCATCAATTTTAGGTTGGTTTGATAATATACTTTCATTAATAACTTCAGAGAGATTATCTTATGTTGTGTATGGAAATGTTCTTTTTTTTCAAAATATGGAAACCCTGGATGGATTATGTTGGGGAGGACGCAGCTATGACATTTTATAAAGGCTTGGCCTTCTTTGAGACGATGACTACGATGTGGATGAATGAGTAAGAGAGTGTGAGTGAAGAATGTGTTAGATGTGTATTGGGGCGAGGGGGCAGGGGGGTTGGATTGGTAATGGGTAGTGGAGGGTCATTGATGGTTTGACTTATGACATTGGTACCTTTTTTTTCTCACTTTGTTTTGTGATGAATTAGTATGTTTTGTAATTATGCAACAGAGATATGGCTTGTACATTGTTCTGTTTAAGAACTGAAGGAAATTTCTTATTTGATTGTAATGTAAAGACAATCTAAATAAAAAGTTAAAAATAAATACTTCACAAATAATCACAAAGTCATGAAATTTGTGTGACAGAGTGTTTCTACTGTGAAGTATGCAGAGATATGGAGCTCCAGTGGTTTTCTCACTTGTTTTTCCAAAATCCTATTTCTGTCTATTACGCTGTCCAATGTACCACATCTAAAACTCATGCTATTCCTAATTGAGCCACATGATTTGTGAGGTTGTGTTGGTTTTGTTAGATTCTGTTTTGTGCTGCTGTTTTATTTTTGTGCGGAGTGAGCTGCCTGTCATGAGAAGATCTGCACGGGAGAGGCTGGTGCAGGCTGATCATTCACACCTGATGCGGATCAGACTCATCAGGCTGCGGGAGTTTTATAAGGAGAGATCTGACTCTCATTCTTTGCCTGGTTGTACCAGATCCTCTGAGCCGCTCCCATGCTCTACGCTTCCTTGAGGATTCTAGAGTTCTGACCCGAGTTCCCTGAGTCATTATCATCATCATCATCTTCAATTTATTTATAAAGCACATTTAAAAACTGCAGTGACGCAGACCAAAGTGCTGTACACAAATAAAAACAACAAATACAGAGATAAAAATAAACATACTATAAAAACAAACATAAAAACACTAAAATAAGGTCAGCAAGGGGTTAGACTGCCCCAACAGAGTTAAAAGCCTGAGATTAAAAGTAAGTCTTTAAACGGATCTTAAAAATACTAAGAGATGGGGCGAGTCTGACTGTCAGGGGGAACTGGTTCCATAAACTAGGGGCGCAAACTGAGAACGCCCGCTCACCGCTGGCCTTATAGCGGGCTGGACGAACCTGCAGCAAGTGCTGCTCAGAGGACCTCAGGGAATGCCTCGGGACATAGGGACAGAGAAGCTGCGCCACGTAGGGTGGCCCGAGCGCATGCAAAGATTTAAAAGCAAATAAAAGGATCTTAAATTTAATCCGATAGCGGATTGGTAGCCAGTGCAGATTAGCCAGATATGTTGCTAGTCCGTCTGATCAGCGTCTCCTGCCTGCCCACTCTCTCGCACCTCTGCTCACTCCGCACTCCCTCCACTGGACACCTGATGGCCACAGCAACTATAGCACTACTGAGAATCTAACATACCTCCCCGAGTCTCCAGCCTCCTTCGCCTCCGCGTGTCATTCATTCACCCATGCTCTCTCTACCTCCAGGATCCAAGATCTCTAACCTCTGCTGTCCTCTACAGATCTTAGATCCCGTCCACAGTACCTGCTTGATTATTTGTATTCACTTTAACCTGAGTTCATGCCTGAGTTTGCATGTGGGTCAGTCAACCTTCAGGGCCCATGACAGGTTTTGGCAAAGCTGCGGGAGGAGCAACACTTTGAAAAATTAACCTGATGCTTGCCACCGTACCGGACTCGGGCCGATTTGTCATTCATTTGCACACAGCCGATAGGGAGTGTCAATTTGACATCAATACCAGCAAGTTATACATCGTTGGAAAGCATTTCTTCTCAATAAAAACATCCAAAACATAATTTTTATGCCAACCAGTCACCCTAAAAACTTAAGGCTATTAGGTATGGAAACTTTTGTGCACAAGCTCTAAAGAGGTGGATGTTATGGGGTTAAAAGAAGATTAATGGCTGAATAATTAGAAGGATATTTAAAGAGGCCATTCCTTTAAAAATGTTGTGAGGTTTCTGTTAAATATTTAAGCTCCATGGGTGTTGACCTTCATAGTGGGTGTGAAAACAGGTCAACAGCTTCTCTTTTTAGTTTTCATCCCTCAAACTATGCAGGTGATGATAAAACCTGAATTCAAACGGCCTGTATTTGTTACGACACAGCTCTTTTGCTCGTTAGTATTGTTTATCAGCTCCCGCAGTTGAAACCACGCCTAGCATGCTGCTGACTAAAAGCTGTAGCATAAGACATATCAAACCAGACTATGTGTGCTGTTGCCATGTGCAGCAGGGCAGGAAACAGTAGGCCTTGCTCTCATAGTCTAGTTTGTTAGCCAATCTGAGTCCAGCACATTCGAATAATAAATATTAAATGGTAAATGTCCTGTATTTGTATAGCGCTTTTCTAGTCATTCAGACCACTCAATTGAGCTTTAAAGCGCTTTCACACTACAAGGTTTTGCATTTACCCATTCACGCAACCCGATATGTAAACTGGGGGGAAAGGATCCTGACGAAGCCATCCGAATGTTGACGCAGATAGATTGAAAGGTCTGTTACTCAGTGTTTCCTAACAATTTTTAGATATAAAATGTTTGATATTACAGGTTTATACTTAAGAAATAACCACAAAGTCATGAAACTTGTGTGAAATTGTCTCTTTTATGCTTGCACACTGGCACCCTTAATAAAGGGATTCAGGCAGTTTAGCTGGTATGATATAGATGGATATCTACTAAAGTTATGCTTTTCACCATTCCAGCTATGACCACCTTACCTGTCTGCTGACAAAGGTGATGGATGAGCGTCCTCACAATGTAGTGGATGTGATTGAGAAAATGAGCCATGACTTAAAGAAGGGGTCTTTTAAGGGAATGGAGAGCACCCTACGCAACCTTCCATACACCTCATATGCTGAACTGCTTGCTGAGCAGCAGCGCCAGCTGTTTTCTTCAACAGATGACACAGTCCTGGAGAACGAACAGGTAGTGGTCATATAAACTGTACCAATCATTACCATAATGTAAAGTTATAACCTTAAACGTTTTAGTTCCAGTTGGCAGTGAAATAGATTGTAACTTCAGAATGTCATTTGTTGTAGAATTGGTTATGAGCATGTTTCCCTCTATGGCTTTCAACATAAAGACATGGCTGATATATCTGGTTCATGGTGCCACCTACATTGTGTTGCTTGCTCTTCAGGTGGAAACAGTTCTTCCTAATGTGAATGAGATTGGCTTCTACCTGGAGCAGGCAGAAGTGGGACTGAGTAGAGAGGAAATGCAGAGGATTTTTCTTGCACTGAAGCACCTTGTGGAGTCAGAAGCTCTGCCTCACTGTCGACTGTGGGGCAAGATTTTGGGAACAGAAAGTAACTATATTGTTGCTGAAGCTGAGCAAAGAGACAGAGAAGATGAACAAGATCAAAGCACAGAAGAAGCCCTTAAAGAAGAGGAAGAGGAGGTTCAGGACAATGACGTGAAGGAGGTAAGGAGAGTAATGTACTTGAATCAATGCTAAACATACAAATGTCTAATTATTGTAGTTATTTTTTTCTCTGCATGTAACAATTCAAAACTGTTCCAGCTCTGTATTTATTCTTTTGACACTTAGCTCTGAAGTGTGATAGTATTTGGTTTTTGTGATCCCCTCCCAATCATCAGCAACTTAAGAAAGTCATTGATGGACTATAGTTTGGTTGTTATTATCAGTTCCCTTTAGTGTACCACCATTCAGGACTGAATAAGCACATTGTCTTTATATGGGAACTGGCCAAAAACACCAGAGGAGCCAAACACAAGCTACTAGTTGACAGAACAGTTGCTTGAGACTGTAAAAACAGACACAAATGTGTGCACCACCTGGATTGACTACACTAATGCCAATGACTCAATAGCACATGTGGATCCTGGGCTGCTTGGAACTGTATCCCCTCCTTTCCACTGGATGCGTCAGCAGCACGTTACTGCAGCAGCACGTCTTGCTTGCGTATTCTGCTGCTCGATCCTTTCCACCGGGTGCATATCAGACGCGTAGCAGCAGGGAAACAACTGTCATTGAAAGAGCATGAAGTCACGCAAGATTATCAAAATCACGCGTGACTTCGTCAGTATACACAACAACAAGCAGAAAAAAACTACAACATGGCTCCAAAAGGTTTGTGTTTTATGTTCTGTCCGTTTTATGTAAATATGAAAGACATTTAAAGATCCAGAGGGCTGCTTCCTCTGAGCGTATTTCGGTTTTGAAAAAGTTTACAGCGGGGGTCTACAAAACCCAGTAGTGGAGTGCCATTGTTCAGCAGTTGTCTCTGCTTCACCACACCTCCATCAAACTTTTTTCAACTGTTTTCAACTGTTTTTCAACCTCGATCTTAAAGCCAGACGTCTTCCTCTTTCCAAAATGTCGAACTTGTGGCGCGTTTCAGATGCGTAGCGAGTAAAAAATAGAACCGGTGCGTATGTGCCGCGAGATGTCGCTCCTGAGACCAGTGGCGGAGCTAGACTTTTATCGTTGGGGGGGCCATGGGGGGGCCAAGGATATCTCTGGGGGGTCAACTGAAAATGACAACTAACACAGTTGAGAATGACAAGTACCAGTACTCCCCCCCGGCCCCCCCTCTAGCTCCGCCTCTGCCTGAGACGGGTTCGACTCGTGCTGCTGACGGAAGCGGTGGAAAGGGTTCTATTGACTACATCGATATCTATCAGCTGCGTATGACATGCTGCTGCAGTAACGCGCTGCTGACGCATCTGGTGGAAAGGAGGGTTATATCATCACCAGAACACTTAGGCCCTTCAACAAGAACTCACTGGGAATGTGAAAGATAAGCACATCATGTGCATCACATACTAAGGAGATGTTCTGCATTAGACCTGAACTCCTCTGTGTAAAGATGCCCCTGAAACAGTTCAGCTAAATCAGGAACCTGATATACCATGGTTGAGCTTGACATAAATTCTTCTACTTTTCTTTTCAGCTGCTCCCATCTGGGGTTATGGTTATCCTCTCTGTCTGACCCTGTCCTCTGCATCCTCTTCTCTCACACCAACCAACCTAATATCTTCCTTCACAACATCCAAATATCTCATCCTTGGTCGTCCTCTAGGCCTCCCACTTGGCAGTTCCCACCGCAGGACCTTTTTTTGTCACGGTTTGAGGTTATAGTGTTGGACCCAGGTGCAGTGAGTGTGGGGGAAAACACAACTGAACAGGTATTAAGAACAACAGAAGGATTTTAATAACGAAAGTAAAATGCTGACGTGGCAGCAAAATAAACTTACATAAGGGGTCCAAAGGTGAAAAAACACAAAAGTAATCCAAGGGGGAAAAAGTACATCCAGACACTGAGACACGACAAGCTAGAAAACGGGACTACAATATACACGACGGACTATGGCTAGGAACATACCAGGTATTGCAACAGACTAAGGCTTGGGACTTACAGGGTTTGTGACAACAGACCGACGCCGACTAACACATACATGGAACTTAAATACAAACACCAAACTGATTACAAACACAGAACACCTGGGAACACTGGGAGAGAATGAAACAGAGGAGCAAATCAATAACAAGACACACCTGAACGGAAAAACACTAGACTGCAGAGAAGCTGAGCTGACACATGAGGGGAACAGGAAGCACAGACATGACCAAAATAAAAGCGAAACAGGAAACAAGATGACTAAGGAAAATAAAAGCATGACCTAAGAAACTGAATCAAAACAAAAGGGAAAACAACTACTGAAAAAACCCCCGAAGTACAAAACCAAATAATAATAATAAACCATAATAAACCAAAACCCCAAGACCTGACATTTTTTCCAATAAACCCACTGTCCCTCCTCTGTACATGTCCAAACCATCTCAGTCTGGCCTCTCTGACTTTATCTCCAAAATATCTAACGTGTTGTCGCTCTGATATACTCATTCCCGATCCTGTCCATCCTTGTCACTCCCACTCTCACTCAACATTTTAATTTCTGCTACCTCTAGCTCTGTCTCCTGTCCCTTCCACAGTGGAAGGGATAGGAGACAATCAAACAACATCGCCTTTAGTGAATGTCCTTTCAGTCATGCTGATATTCTTTTGCCACATAACTCCTGTGATATGATTCAAGGTGTGTGTAAACTCTAACAGTGGCAACAACTCCAGACCAGGACACAGAGGAAAAGTTCAAAGGTTTAATTATTCTTTTATGGTTAAGGTAAATCATGAGTCTGAGAACCAGGACATCTGGACATGGCTGGGAACCGGGACCTGAGCAGCAGAGGAGAGGACTGTTAGCAGCGGCAGACGATGGGAACCAAGGTGAGTATAATGTACACAGCTTACAGTTGGTTGTTGTAGATGGAGCTCCACGGTGAGGATGACAGGTGCCAGCTGGCTGAGGCTGGCGTGAGTGCTTGTTCTGTCGAGGAGATGAGTGTTTTTCGGTTTTTGGTAGATGATTGTTATGGGTACATTCATATCGATAAAACACAAGCTCATAACTTTCTGGCCCTGGTCCACTCCTTCAATCTCAATCTGGTCCAGACTCCCCCAACACACAGAGCTGGCAACACACTGGACCTGGTACTGACCAGAAACTGCACTGCAGGTAACGTGCAAGTCACACCGCTGCACCTCTCAGACCACTTCCTGATTAAATTCAGCATCTCCATCCCTCACGTACCTAACGCAAAAGTAAAGACTGTCTCCTACCGCAGAAACCTTCAATCTCTCAGTCCCTCGCAGCTATCGGAGCATGTCTGCTCCTCCCTCCCTTCCCACTCGGTGCTCTCAACTCTGCCTGTAAATGACGCAACAGAGACGCTCTGCTCCTCACTAGCTTCTTCTCTGGACGAAGTCTGCCCTTGTGTGTCAAAGCTGGCCGCCCGGCAGCGTCCTAGTCCGTGGCTCACAGACACTCTGAGGGATCACAGAGCTGGTCTGAGAGCAGCTGAAAGGAAATGGCGCAAATCCAAAAATCTCTCTGACTTGTCCGAATACCAGCAAAAGCTCTCTAGCTTCACATC
>SSNP01000001.1:11453381-11518057 GCA_006937955.1 Pachypanchax playfairii | reverse complement strand
CATTCCCATGAACCATGATAACATACCTACCCATCAAACAGCAAAACAATGGCCTCATCTTGCAGCAATCACAGATCAGATACCACCTCTCCTCAACTGTGATGTGGGACTCCTCATCGGGTACAACTGTCCGAGAGCTATAAAGCCCAGACAATTGATTGATGGGGCAGACAACGAGTCCTACGCTGTTCTCACAGACTTGGGGTGGAGCATTGTAGGCTGCTCTCCACCTGGCCTTAATGAAAGACAATCCAGCATGTGTCACAGGGTCACGGTAAAAGAACTACCATCAGTTACGCCAGTGGATGTGATAAGGGTCCTGGAGTCAGACTTTAAAGACACAAAAGGAAATGACAAAACTGTCTCACAAGAAGACCTCATGTTCTTGAGCACACTCAAGGATGATATAAATAAAAATGCCCAGGGACATTACAAGATGCCTCTCCCATTCCGGAAACGGCCCTCCCTACCTGACAACAAAAGACTCGCTGAAATCAGGCTCAGTCATCTTCGAAGGAAGTTCAGCAGGAATGAAAAATACAAAAGGGACTACATAACTTACATGAAAGAAATCATAGAAAGAGGTGATGTGGAAGAGGTGCCCACAGATGGAACTCAGGGTGAACGGTGGTATATTCCACATCATGGCATATATCACCCTCAGAAGCCTGGCAAACTACGCATCGTGTTTGACTGCTCGGCAAAATACTGTGGCACAAGCTTAAATGAGCACCTGCTCCCAGGGCCGGACATGATCAACAACCTAACAGGTATTCTCATAAGGTTCAGATGACATCCCATTGCTCTTTTATGTGACATAGAGAAAATGTTTCACTAGTTTCATGTCCAAGAGGAAGACCGCGACTACCTCCGGTTCCTCTGGTGGAAGGATGGAGACACAACTACGCAACCTCAGGAGTACCGTATGAGGGTACACCTTTTTGGTGCGGTGTCATCCCCTGGGTGTGCAAACTATGGTCTCAAATATTTAGCCAAAGAACACAGACTCTCACACCCAGTCGGAGCACAATTTGTTGCAAAGGACTTTTATGTGGATGATGGGGTTACGAGTGCAGACAGCGTGGAAGGAGCCATTCAATTGGCAAAGGAGGCAAGAGAGATATGCAGCAGAGGTGGTCTCCGTCTCCACAAATTTGTGTCCAATAACCATGCTGTATTACAGAGCCTGTCCCCATCAGAGTGTGCGACAGAGACAAAAACAAAGGACTTACCATTCAGTGACACACTGGAGCGAGCCTTAGGAATTCAATGGAGTATCAAAGAGGATAGCTTCAAATTCAACTACACTGTAAAAAACCAACCAGCCACACGTAGAGGCATATTGTCAACAGTCGCTTCCATATATGACCCTCTCGGCTTTCTAGCACCATATGTCCTCAATGGAAAGAGAATCCTCCAAGAGATGTGCAATCAGGGCACTGGTTGGGATGAACCCCTGCCAGAGAGGCTGAAACCACGGTGGGAGAGTTGGCAACGTGATCTCACCAACCTGCAAAAAATAAACGTCACACGCTGTTACTTACCTGCTGACTTTGGAGAAGATGTGGAGACCGAATTACACCACTTCTCAGATGCAAGCATGTGTGGATATGGGCAATGCTCTTATCTGAGAGTCAAGAACAAGGAAGGAGAGATCCACTGCTCACTGGTGATAGGAAAGGCCCGTGTTTCTCCAACAAAACTGACTACAATACCACGGCTTGAATTAACCGCAGCAGCTGTTTCAGTCTCCATCAGTAACATGCTCCGAGAAGAGTTGAGAGTTGTCAATGGAAAGGAATATTTTTGGACTGATTCGCAAGTGGTGTTAGGATACATAAATAATGATGCACGGCGATTTCACACCTTTGTTGCCAACCGGGTCCAGAAGATCCGCAACTGTACAAACCCACAGCAATGGCGCTATGTCCCTACGGATGAAAATCCAGCAGATGGAGCATCCAGAGGTAAAACTATAAATAAACTACTTGCCTCCGACTGGTTCACCGGCCCCCTGTTTCTCTGGAAAAAGGAGTTACCCGCGGAAAATGATGCAGTGCCAGACCTGTCCATAGGGGATCCAGAAGTCAAAAAAGCACAAGCCCTGCAAATGATGAGTCTTGTCGACCACCTGTCTAAGTTCTCATCATGGTCCTGCGCTACCAGAGCTGTAGCCCGTCTGCTTCGGCGTGCTAAAAAGATCGCATCACATGCTCTGTCATCTGTAGCTACGTTTACATGGGCACATTTAATCGGAATAAACGCCCAATCGGATAAAAAAGACGTCATGTAAACATGTCAATCAGAATGTTTTGATCCGATGCAGCCTGATCCGAAAGAAATTTACTTCCGATCGAGAGGGGTGGTTTTGTCCGATCTTCATTCGGATAGACGTGCATGTATACACCCATTCGGAAAGAAAGGGTGAAAAGAGCCCACTGCGCATGCGTACAACTTCAGCGTGACGTCTTTCCGCTTTTGCAGACCCAAGTAGGAAACATAGCGGGAAGTAAACAGAAGTGGTCTGCTGGCGCAGTCATCTTGTCATCCTGCTCTATTCTCCTGTGGCGGAGGAGCAGTAGCAATATGTATTCAGCCGCTAGCTTGGTTAATGCGACCAGTAAAAACCCAAACATAACAGTAATGACCCGCAGAGGGTCCATATTGGGGATAACGTGAGTCAGATCGAGCACATGATGGGGCGGGAAAGACGTGCAGAAAGGACGGAGTTTGTTTACTTTTTTTTATTCCCCCGGAAAGACAACTCGCTGTGCGCATGCTCAACTCATTTAACCTGATCGAGTGCTTGGTGCATGTGTACTCATGGCATGATCAGATCATTTCAGTTAGTGTCCATGTAAACAGGGATTTGGGAATTCCGATCGACCAAGATTTTAATCAGATCGGGGAAATTTGGCGCATGTAAACGTAGCTAGTGAGCGAAAGAGAAGGTGCTGAGCGTGTCATAATCCGGGACCTGCAAAGACAAGCCTATGAAGAAGAAATCAAATTATTGAGCAAAGGTAATCAACAACAGCGTTGCAGCAAACTACACCGTCTTGATGCTTTCCTCGACACAGACGGTCTCCTCAAGGTGGGAGGACGTCTCCGCCACTCATCACTCACCGACTCCTTTAAGCACCCAATTGTCATTCCGAAAGAGCACCACGTGACAAAGTTAATAATAGCTCACAACCATGAAATAACGGAACATCAAGGAAAGGGGTTTACAATTAATAAAATCAGAGCCAGTGGATATTGCATTCCTGGAATGAACAGAGCAGTGACATCATACATCCATCAGTGTGTGAAATGTTGTAAACTCCGGAGAGAGGTCGAGGGTCAAAAAATGAGTGACTTACCTGTAGAACGCGTCGAGCCCTCACCTCCTTTCACATACTGTGAAATGGATTGCTTTGGCCCTTTCATGACTACACAGGGAAGAAAACAGCATAAACGATATGGCCTGCTCTTTACCTGTTTTTGCTCACGAGCCATTCATATCGAGATGCTAGAGGACATGTCCACTGACACCTTCATCAACGCCCTGCGATGTTTCATTGCTGTTCGTGGTGCAGTCCGTCAAATTCAGTGTGATCAGGGCACCAATTTTGTTGGTGCCAAGAATGAACTCAAGACAGCTTTAGAGGAGCTTGACACAAAGAGACTGAGCACATTCCTGTCACAGAAACAGTGTGATTTCATCATGAACGCACCTCACTCCAGTCACGCAGGGGGCGTGTGGGAGCACCAGATAAAAACTGTCAAGAGTGTTCTGGGCTCTACCCTCTCTGTTTCTCAAGGCCGAATCAGCGATGCTTCGTTGAGGACTGTACTGTACGAAGCTATGGCCATAGTCAACAGTCGACCCCTTACTGTTGACAACTTGAACTGCCCTGACGGCCTTGAACAACTTACCCCCAATCATCTCCTCAATATGAAGTCCAGTACTGCACTTCCTCCACCAGGCACATTCACAAGAGAGGACCTGTACGGAGCAAAAAGATGGCGTCGTGTACAGTTTTTATTGGAACAGTTTTGGAGCAGATGGAAACAAGAGTGTCTACACAATATCGCCACAAGGCAACGGTGGCACACACCAAGGAGAAATCTAAGGGTGGGTGATATAGTGATGGACAAAGACGAGCTGTTACCCAGAGGCGAGTGGAGACTCGTAAGAGTCACACAGACTGTCAGCAGCAAGGACGGACTTGTAAGGAGAGTGAAAATCTCAGTAGGAGATAAGAATCTGAGCAAGAAGGGTGAGCGTCTTGCCAAACCTTCAATATTGGAACGCCCAGTGCAGAAGTTGGTTCTGCTTCTTGAAGCTTCTTAAGCTGTGACTACACAAAGACAATGACACTCACTGAGAAAATTATTCTTAGTTCACACACTCAGCATTTAGTGTGGAACACAAACAATTTTGGTGGGAGTGTAGCAAACCACTTTTTGGTTTTATGTACTGCTTTTCTAGTTTTGGCCACAAGGGGGCAGCTTGTATGTTTAAAAACGTTTAAAATCCTTTAAAAACAAATAGTTAGGCTATTTTCAATACACTTTTTAATGATTCAAGTGTTTAAAAATACAGTTCATGATTTGTTTGTATTGTAAGAAAATGTAATGAATGTGTTTTACATGTATATTTCTTATTTTGAAAGCTTACGGTTATAATGAGCTTTTATTTTGAAGACCGCTAACTACTTCTGGTCAGTATTGTACTTCCCGGTGAAAAACAAGAAGGTTAACACGGAAAGAGCTAACGGTAAAGGTAATAAGTTTAAGATCAACAAAGGAAAAGGAGACAATTCAGAAATAATAGTGAATGAACAATGAAACAGTGGAAGTTAAATAGCGAGGAGGTACAAGGTTAGTAGTGATGTGATTACGGTCATATTTGTGTCAGAAAGCTAATGCTACGTTAAGCGCGAAGCCACGCTGAATTGTTTGCAAGTATAAAAGAAAACACAAATGTAGTTGAATGCTTTTTCTGTCTTATCAGTTCTCACGTTGGTTTCAACGAATTGAATTCATGAAGTTGGAGAAATAAATGTTGAAAACCATCAGTCGAGTCTACAATCTTTCGGAGGGTATGCTACAGTTACCTTGATGTCACTAGTATTTTGTTGTTGTTGAAGAAGGTTGTTGACATTTAAAATGACTGAGCCAACACAGTCTGAGACAGACCCTCAGGTTAATCCTGAAGAGGAGCAAGAAATTACTAATCCTGCAGTCCCACAAGAACCTGTATCTGAATTAAGAAGAAGCACGAGAGTTAAAACTCTTACACAAAAGAGAAAAGAAATGCAGGAAGAAAAGGTTAAAGGGCTTCATCAAAGATTTAACTACATCTTTGAAAAATGGAGAACACATTCAAAGGCATCCAAGCAATCACTGTCACAAGCAGAACCACAGGGTGAAGATCTGCTTAATGATATTATTGGAGATGTCACAGTTCTTTCTACAGATGTTCAGCGAGCATACAATGAGCTGCGCCAACTAACACCTCCAGATCAAGAAACACGTCGCAAGGTAGATACGTATTTGCGTGCAAGTCTCCAAGTTCATTATATCCAAGGCAAGAAGTTACATAGATGAACATGCCATGGATGAAGAACAAGACTGGCCAGATGTAGGCTCAGTCTTTGACTCAACCAGCTGTAAGTCACACACCTCTACACATTCCAGCAAATCCTCTGTGAAACATCAAGAAGCTGCAGCAGAAGCAGCTGCAAGCAAAGCTGTTCTAAAGGTATTAGAAGAACAAGAAATTGAACAGATAGAAATTGAAAGACTTGAAGCTGAAGTTAGAACAAAGGCAGCAAATCAAGAGGCCTTAGCCAACAGACTTCATTTAGAAAGAGAAGCAGAGGAACTTAAGTTAAGAATACAAAGAGAAGAGGAGGTGGCAAAGTTTAAAGCTCAGCAAGAGGAAGAATATGCAGTACTGCAAAGATCACTTGATGAAAGGAAAAGAAAGTTGCAGCACTTAGAAAAGGTGAAAAATCTATGTACAGCTCAAGCGAGAATGCAAGTGTCGATCAAATGAGTATAAAAGAGGAGCACAAAGTTGGTATAATGGCCACCGAGAACAAAACCCTTAAACATGCAAGTGTTCATTCGTTGCATGAGCAAACTATCCCACAAGGTGCAACCATTTCAGAGAATGAAGGTACAGCAGAGCTTGTTAAAGTGCTGGCAGGTGCATTAAATGCAAGTAGAATACCTGTTCCAGAACCATCCATCTTTAGTGGGGATCCATTAAGATACAGTGATTGGAAACTTTCATTCCACACACTCATTGACCAAAAGAACATTCCAGAAAATTAGAAAATATTCTACTTATGTCGATATGTGAATGGAAAAGCAAAGAGTGCACTAGATGGATATTTCCTGCTTGGAACTGAATCTTCCTATGCTGCTGCATGGAACCTACTTGATGAAAGATATGGGAATCCCTTCACAATTGCAAAAGCTTACAGAGATAAGCTTCAAGCTTGGCCCAAAATCACATCAAGGGACAGTGTTGAGCTTAGAGATTTTACAGATTTTTTACGTAGTTATGAAGCAGCCATGGTCCACATTAAGTCATTAGAGATTTTAAATGATTGTAGTGAGAACAGGAAGATCCTTACCAAGTTACCAGATTGGCTCACAGCTAGCTGGAATCGTAAGGTTATTGAAATTGAGGAAGAGACCAAGAACTTTCCCACTTTCAGCCAGTTTGTTTCATTTCTAACAAGGGAAGCAAAGATTGCTTGTAACCCAGTTACATTGCTACAGTCACTGAAACTATTTGAATCTGACAGTTCAGAAAGGTTGAAAATAAGACAAAGAAACATTGGAGCAAAAACGCTGACCACAACTACACAAGAGCAGACAACTTTCTCATGTATGTTCTGCAAAAAACCCAAACACACTCTTCAGAAATGCAGAAATTTTGTGGAAAAAGCTCTGACAGACAGAGTCAAGTTTATTCAAACAGAAAGGCTATGTTTTGGTTGTCTCAAGCCTGGTCATCATTCAAAAGGCTGTAAGAACAGAAGTGTCTGTGGGAGGTGCAATAAAAGGCATCCTACCTGCTTACATGAAGAGCGTAAAAGGGAGAAACATAAACTACCACAAGACAAGACTGAAATCCAAAGGGATCAATCTCAACCTCAAGAAGTAACAACCACAGCTACAGCAAATAGAGTTGTACGTGAAAAGGGTAACACACAAACAGCGGCCATAATTCCTGTCTGGCTTTCATCTTCAACACAGCCTGCTCGAGAAATTCTTGTATATGCCTTATTAGACTCAGAGTGACACAACGTTTGTTCTGAGTGAAGTTGCAGACTGTTTAGACACTACTAAAGAACCAGTCAAGCTAGAGTTGTCTACTATGGCATCAAAGACCACAGTTGTCCAGTCTCAAAGACTAAAGGATCTACAAGTCTGTGGCTTTTACTCAAGCAAAAGGATCAGTCTACCAACAACTTTTACACAAGAGTTTATCCCAGCCAACAAGGATCACATTCCTACCGATGATACAGCAAAGGCTTGGCCACATCTCGAGCATCTTCAAGCAGAAATCGCTCCTTTGCAGGAATGTGAAGTAGGTCTGTTAATTGGATACAACTGCTCGCAAGCACTACTTCCAAGAGAAATTGTTTCAGGAAAGGAGGATGAACCTTATGCTCAGCGCACAGATCTCGGCTGGAGCATAGTTGGTCAAAGTAATCCGTGCCTGAACTTTGGAGATTCAATTAGTGTAATTCATCGCATCATTGTGAGGAAAGTCTTCCCAAAACTTAATCCTTCTGTTGAACTTCAGAGTGAAGTCCACTTTGTAAACAAGAATAAAATCAGAGATGTCAGTCCTTTGAAGTTCATCAGAGTACTGGAGTCCGATTTTTTGGAAAAGGGCATTAATGACAATCATGTGTCTCAAGATAATCTTAAGTTTCTCTTGAAACTTAAAGAAGGTATCAAAAAAAATGAAAGCGGTCATTATGAAATGCCACTGTCATTTCGTGATGAGCAACCCAAGCTACCGAACAACAAGGTATGTGCCATGCATCGCTTAAAATGTCTGGAGAGAAAATTAAGAAGTGACAAAGTATACTACAATGACTACATCAAGTTCATGGATGATATTATCTCTCGAGGAGATGCAGAGAAGATCCCTCAAGAAGAACTAGATAATAGTCCTGTGTGGTACATCCCACACCATGGGGTCTATCATCCACACAAACCAGGGAAAATCCGGGTGATATTTGACTGTTCGGCAAAGTACCAAGACACATCCCTCAATGATCATTTGTTAAGTGGTCCTGATTTAACCAAACACACTGGTGGGCGTTCTCTGTAGTTTCCGCAAGGGCTTATTCGCATTCATGTGTGATATCAAACGAATGTTTCACCAATTCCATGTTAGAAGAGAAGACCAGGATTACCTACGTTTTTTATGGTGGGAGCAAGGAAACCTGGACACAACACCATCAGCTTACAGAATGAAGGTCCACTTGTTTGGAGCAACTTCTTCTCCTGGTTGCGCCAACTTTGGCTTGAAACATCTAGCAACACAAGGACAAGGTCAGTTCAAGGACAACGCCATTTGCTTCATTCAAAGAATTTTTTATGTTGATGATGGTCTAACAAGTGTTTCAACAGAGAGTGAAGCTATTCAGCTTGTGAGAGATGCAAGAGAACTGTGTGCAACAGGAAATCTAAGACTCCACAAATTTGTATCAAATAGGGAAAAGGTAATGAAATCCATACCAGAAGAAGAGCGTGGAAAGGTCAAAGACCAAGACATGTCCTTGAGTTTGCCACACATCGAAAGAGCTCTTGGAGTTGAATGGTGCATTACATCAGATACATTCAAGTTCAGAGTCCAAGTCAAAACTAACCCATTAACAAGAAGAGGCGTACTTTCTACTGTTGCTTCAATCTATGATCCCCTAGGTTTCTTAGCACCTTTTGTTCTCCTAGGCAAAAGAATCCTCCAGCAAATGTGCAGAGATAAGTTAGATTGGGACGATGGGAGTCATGGATTAAAGATCTACCTGGCTTAACAGACATTGAGATTAAGAGATGTTTTGTTCCCTCAGATTTTGGACAAGTAAATGGCTACGAGCTTCACCATTTCGCAGATGCAAGTATCTCGGGATATGGTGAATGTACTTACCTGCGAGTCATTAACCAACAAGGTCAAGTCCACTGTTGCTTACTAACGGGTAAGTCGAGAGTGACACCCAACACTGTATTGACAATCCCAAGACTTGAGCTTTCAGCAGCAGTTGTTGCAGTTAGAGTCAGCGACCTACTACGATCGGAATTGGAAATCCCAGAACTGCAAGAGTTCTTCTGGACAGATTCCACAGCTGTCCTTGGCTACATAAAAAATGATACCAGAAGATTTCAGGTGTTTGTAGCTAATCGTGTACAAAGAATTAAATCCAGTACAACACCTGAACAATGGGCTTACATCGCGGTTTAACTGCAGAAAACCTGAAGTTATCAAACTGGCTCACAGGACCAACCTTTCTCTGGCAAACGCGACTACCTGACAGAGATGTCAAGGTGGGAGAGATTAAGTAAGATGATCCTGAACTCCGCAAAGTATTTGTATGCATCATCAAAGCAACGGAAGAGAGAACAATGTTAGATCGCTTTGAGAAGTTCTCAGATTGGTCCAGATCGATTAGAGCTCTGGCAGGGTTAAGACGAAGGATCAAGGAATGTAAAGGTATGATACAAACTAGAGAAGGGAGTACCAGTTTGGAAGAAAGACAGGAAGCTGAACTTCATCTTCAAGTTATCAAGCTTTTTCAAGCGTTCTCAAAAGAGATAAAGTGTTTGAAAGTAAAAAAAACAGCTGCAAAGTCTAAAGACAGTAAGCTGTACAAATTGAGTCTGTTTTTGGATGAAGATGGAATACTTCGGGTCGGAGGACGTTTGAGTAATGCTGTGCTCCATCCAAATGTGAAGCATCCAGTAATATTAGCAAAAAACTGCCATATAGCCACCTTGCTCATCAGTCATTTTCATGCAAAAGTCCAGCATCAAGGACGTGGGATGACAATTAACGAACTGCGAGCTAATGGTTGGTGGATCCTTGGATGTAGCAGTGCAGTCTCCTCACACATCTTCAAATGTGTTAAATGTAGAAAGTACAGGAGGAGTCCTGAAGTACAGAAAACTTACCTTCAGACAGAACAGAACCAAGTCCACCTTTTGCTTATGTTGGAATGGATTGTTTCGGACCAGTTTATATCAAGGATGGACGTAAAGAATTAAAGAGATATGGACTGATACTAACCTGTCTTTGTTCAAGGGCTATCCACATTGAAGTGGTAGATGACTTAAGTACAGATTCATTTATGAATGCTCTGCGAGCATTTGTTGCCATCAGAGGGAATGTCCGTCAGCTGAGATGTGACAGAGGAACCAATTTTGTTGGTGCTCAAAGGGAATTTGCAAACCTAATGAAAGACATGGATCAAGAAAGGATCAAGGCATTTGGCTGTGAATTCCTTATGAATCCCCCATCAGCGAGTCATATGGGTGTCAGGTTCTCAGCTGTTGGTGTGTGGTGTTTGTTTGTGGATTCACTAACCTCTGATTGCAGGGCGTGGCAGCAGGTGATCAGTGGCTACAGGTGCGGCTCGTTACCCAGCTCTCTGTGGCTGGGTATTTAAGCAGAGCAGGAATTGGAGACAGACGCCAGTTTGTTACAGCTTGTTCTGCGGTAACATGTGGCCTGCATTAGTAAACGACTGAGTACGATTACTAGTATCTGACACTTACCTGATCCTTTCCTTCCCGCTCTCCTAGTCCTGGTCCTGAGCGCCTCCATTGTGCTGGCCGTCTGCCGCGCCGTCCGGAGGGCTCTTGGTTCCGTCGTGGTCCGGCACGACCGTCTCCTTGTTCCCGGTCCTGGTCTGTCTCTGTTCCCCTCTGGATCCTCCGCACCTGTCCTGGTCAGACACAACATCGCTGTCACCCCTGCCTCATCTGGACTCCTGGAAATAAGCTCTCACCTTGGATTACCTGTACCATCATCACCCTCTGCTGGAAACACCACCACCACCGCTGGATCCTCAGTCTCTCCTCCTCGCACTGCCTGCCTTCCCGCACTGTAAGTCTGTGAGCACACTCACCACGCACCGCAACCTGAACCTTTCTCATATCCACATCAACCAGGTACTAACCTGTCTCTCCTCCGCTGTCAGATCTCCTCCTTCGCCGTTCCAGTCCCGGATCTCAAGAGCTGTTATAATCCTTCTGCCTTGTTGTGATTTTCGCACTGTAAATATAAAACACTGTAATCCTGATTCCAAGTCTCCTGTGTGTGTGTCTGAAGTCTGGGTCTACATCAGAGTTCGCAAACTAACCTCAAAAAATGACAATGGGAGGGGTATGGGAGAGACAGATAAGGACACTAAGGAGTGTTCTTTCTGCTGTCCTTGATCAATCAGCAAAAACACTAGACTCTACATCATTGAGGACATTCTTGTACGAGGTTATGGCAGTTATTAACAGCAGGCCTCTCTCTGCGGAACATCTGAATGATCCCACTGGACCTGAGCCATTGACACCTAATCATATTCTCACCATGAAGTCCACGATCATTCAGCCTCCACCTGGAAATTCTTGAAAGAAGATCTATATCTTCAAAAACAATGGCGCAGAGTACAATACTTGGTGACCAAATTTTGGGTCAGATGGAGAAAAGAGTATTTACTCAACTTGCAAGCAAGGCCAAAATGGCATGCGTCTAAAAGAAACTTGAAGGTTCATGATATTGTTCTACTTCAAGACGATCTTGTTCCACGCAATGAATGGAAAATAGCCAGAGTTATGGATGTCTACTCTGGGGCAGATAATAAATTGAGGAAGGTTAGACTCTTGGTTAGTGAGAGTACGTTCGACAAACATGGTAAACATATTACTAAGACAGTTTCGCTTGACCGGCCTGTACATAAGGTTGTTGTTTTACTTGAAGCTGAGTAAATATCCAGTGTGTTCTATATTCATGCTTAAGTGTCAGTTTAGTTCATTTAAATCCCACATAAAGGTTGTGAGATTTGGTGGGAGTGTAACGGCCACATTTTATTTTCTATTTCATCTTTGTTTGACATGTATTGTTTATTATGTGTAGTTTTACATATAACCGCTAGGCGGCACTGTAATGTCGTTTTTTTCTTAAGAGGAACTAGAAGAAGTAAAAGAAACTATGTTTCAAGATTAGCAATGTTTAGCTCTGACTCTTCAAGAAGAAAAAGGTGTCAAAACAAAGAAGATAAGCCTAATTCCTTTGGTAGTGTACAACCAACGAGTTTTCACCGAGTGAGTTGTAATAAATTCACTAGTTTGAGGAAACCACTTGTGTCTGGACGTGCTTCATGGGAATATAATAATAATAATAATGCATTTTATTTATAGGCGCCTTTCTGGACACTCAAGGTCACCTTACAACAACAATTAAAAACATTTAAAACACAATTAAAATACAAGTTAAAAACAGCATATAGGTAAAAAAACAGAGAACAGTGCAATTATTGTCACAGTGAGAATGCTTGTCTAAACAGATGAGTTTTGAGTGTGGATTTGAAATGTGTGAGTGAGTCGGTGTTATGGAGGTCAGGGGGGAGAGAGTTCCAGAGCTGGGGAGCAGAGCGACTGAAAGCTCTGCTCCCAGCAGAGCAGGATTTTATACTGGATGCATTGAGTGATGGGGAGCCAGTGGAGCTGTTGGAGGACAGGTGTGGTGTGGTTTATGGAAGGAGTGTGTGTGATGATGCGGGCGGCTGAGTTTTGGACCAGTTGAAGTTTATGGAGAGTTTTTTGAGGTAGACCAAACAGAAGGGAGTTGCAGTATTCCAGTCGGGAGGTGACGAGACTATGAACCAGTATGGCAGTGGAGTGGGGAGTGAGAGATGGGCGGAGTCGGTGGATGTTTCTGAGGTGGAAGTAAGTGGACCGGGTGATGCTGTTGATGTGTGAGGTGAAGGAGAGAGTGCTATCAAGGATGACACCCAGACTCTTAAGCTGAGGGGAGGGGGAGATGGAGGAGCCGTCAACGGAAATGGAAAAGTTATTTATTTTGTTTAGGGTGGATTTTGTACCGATGAGTAAAAGTTCAGTTTTATTGCTGTTTAGCTTGAGGAAGTTTGAGGAGAACCATGATTTTATTTCGTTAAGGCAGTTGGTTAGGGAGGAGGGTGGAAGTGTGGAATTTGGTTTGCTTGGAGATGTAGAGCTGGGTGTCATCCGCGTAGCAGTGAAAGTGAATGTGGTGTTTTCTGAAGATGTAACCAAGGGGAAGTAGATAGATTATGAACAGTAAGGGACCAAGGACAGAACCCTGAGGAACACCAGATGTGACAGGGAAGGGACGAGAAGTAAAAGATTTGAGCTGAATGAATTGGGTGCGATCGGAAAGGTAGGAATGGAACCAGGAGAGTGGAGTGCTTGTAATGCCAATGGAAGAGAGTCTTTCTAGAAGAATGGAATGGGAGATGGTGTCAAAGGCTGCACTGAGATCAAGCAGGAGAAGAATGGAGAGTGAACCGGAGTCAGCAGAGAGAAGGAGGTCATTTGTGATTTTAACAAGGGCAGTTTCAGTGCTATGGAGAGAGCGGAAGCCAGATTGGAATTGTTCATAAAGGTTATTGGAGGAGAGATGGGTGTGGAGTTGGGCAGCAACAGTTCTTTCAAGCAGTTTGGAGATGAAGGGAAGGTTTGAAATGGGACGGAAATTATTGAGGTCAGAGGGATCACAGCCAGGTTTCTTGAGTATGGGGGTGAGGGCAGCAGTTTTGAGAGGGGAGGGAACAGTGCCGGTAGAGAGGGAAGTTTGAATAATGGTAGTGATAATAGGGGAAAGTGCAGAACTATATTATAAATGAATTATGAATAGAATTATAAGTACATTTCTGACGTTTATAAAAACCCAAATCATCTGAAAATCGTTTTGAGCAAGTTACAGTCATTTAAAAAGTTCATGCAGCATAAACACCATGTGTTCTCTGCAGCAAGATGGCCACCGATTGCAGACATTCGCTCCCATTGGCCAACAGCGGGGACAAGGCATCTAGTGTTTGTATCTATGCTGTTGCCATGTGAATATGCTGAATATTGCATGCTGAATATTCACGCAGACAGATTGAAACGGCTGTAAATCAGCATTTCTTAACATTTTTTAGATATAAAATGTTTCAAATTACAGGTTAATACTTCAGAAAAAATCAAAAAGTCATGGAATCTGTGAAATGGCCTCTTTAAAGGGCAACTCACCCCAAAACAGCTTTTTTCTGCTTTTAGACGATATTGATGGGTTTTTACCAATGCAATCTTTAATTTTCTGGGCATTTGTTGACATTTTCATGTAAACTTGTTAAATTCTACTCTTTTGGTCTAAAATTGTCTTCGTGCTAGGGTTGAAATGTGGTTACTGCATTTGAAATTTGTGATTGGCTGAAAGCTGTAGGCCTACACGTCTACATCTTTTCCCATGTCTACATCACAGGCACTTGCCCCGTTGTCTCCAGGATCTCACCAAAGAGCAGCACATAGTGTTTTAGAGTAACTGGCTGAAAACTATGGCAAAGGGAATAACTAATATAAAAGAATAAAAAAATAATGAAATCTGGGCACAGACTTCAATTTTACTACAGTGGTTTTAATTGTAAATGGTAAATGTCCTGTATTTGTAAATGGTAAATGGCGTGTACTTGTATAGCGCTTTACTCAGGTCCTACGACCCCCAAAGCGCTTCACACTACAGTTTTTTGTCATTCACCCATTCACACACACACTCACACGTTTGGTGATGATGAACTACACACGTTTGTAGCCACAGCTGTCCTGGGAGACACACTGACACACACGCCGCCGGTCCCTCTGGCCACCACCAGTGTCTTGCCAGACACGACCAGACAATATCTGGGTAGAGCAGGGAATCGAACCAGCGTCGAACCAGACCTTCCAGTTACCAGACGACCTGCTCTACCGCCTGAGCCACGCCGCCCACATATAGCGCTTTTCTAGTCATTCAGACCACTCAAAGTGCTTTCACACTACAAGGTGTCAGGGTCTAGGGTTTTGTTTGGGCTTATGTTTTGGTGATGGCTTTTTGTTGCACTGTAGTTGTGTTTCACTGGTGACTGTGGGGATCTCTGCAGCTGGTGGGTGGTGTGTTTCTGTGACACTAATTGTCATTTCCAGGGCGTGGCAGTCATCAGTGGTTTCAGGTGTGGATATTCAGAGGAAGAACCACAGACAGGGCCAGTTCGGACTCTTCCACAGCCTAATCGTGGTACAGAGTGGCCAGGGATAATTTCATGACAGACGTTGTTAGTTGCTACTAACCTGCCTTCTCTCCCTTCATTTTCAGTTTTATACAGTGGGGCAAAAAAGTATTTAGTCAGCCACCAATTGTGTAAGTTCTCCCACTTAAAAAGATCAGAGAGGCCTGTAATTTTCATCATAGGTATACCTCAACTATGAGAGACAAAATGAGGAAAGAAAATCCAGAAAATCACATTGTCTGATTTTTAAAGAATTTATTTGCAAATTATGGTGGAAAATAAGTATTTGGTCACCTACAAACAAGTAAGATTTCTGGCTTTCACAGACCTGTAACTTCTTTAAGAGGCTCCTCGGTCCTCCACTCGTTACCTGTATTAATGGCACCTGTGTGAACTCGTTATCAGTATAAAAGACACCTGTCCACAACCTCAAACAGTCACGCTCCAAACTCCACTATGGCCAAGACCAAAGAGCTGTCAAAGGACACCAGAAACAAAATTGTAGACCTTCACCAGGCTGGGAAGACTGAATCTGCAATAGGTAAGCAGCTTGGTGTGAAGAAATCAACTGTGGGAGCAATTATTAGAAAATGGAAGACATACAAGACCACTGATAATCTCCCTCGATCTGGAGCTCCACGCAAGATCTCACCCCGTGGGGTCAAAATGATCACAAGAACGGTGAGCAAAAATCCCAGAACCACACGGAGGGACCTAGTGAATGACCTGCAGAGAGCTGGGACCAAAGTAACAAAGGCTACCATCAGTAACACACTACGCCGCCAGGGACTCAAATCCTGCAGTGCCAGACGTGTCCCCCTGCTGAAGCCAGGACACGTCCAGGCCCGTCTGCGGTTTGCTAGAGAGCATTTGGATGATCCAGAAGAGGATTGGGAGAACATCATATGGTCAGATGAAACCAAAATAGAACTTTTTGGTAGAAACTCAACTTGTCGTGTTTGGAGGGGAAAGAATGCTGAGTTGGATCCAAAGAACACCATACCTACTGTAAAGCATGGGGGTGGAAACATCATGCTTTGGGGCTGTTTTTCTGCAAGGGGACCAGGACGACTGATCCGTGTAAAGGAAAGAATGAATGGGGCCATGTATCGTAAGATTTTGAGTGAAAACCTCCTTCCATCAGCAAGGGCATTGAAAATGAGACGTGGCTGGGTCTTTCAGCATGACAATGATCCCAAACACACCGCCTGGGCAACGAAGGAGTGGCTTCGTAAGAAGCATTTCAAGGTCCTGGAGTGGCCTAGCCAGTCTCCAGATCTCAACCCCATAGAAAATCTCTGGAGGGAGTTGAAAGTCCGTGTTGCCCAGCGTCAGCCCCAAAACATCACTGCTCTAGAGGAGATCTGCATGGAGGAATGGGCCAAAATACCAGCAACAGTGTGTGAAAACCTTGTGAAGACTTACAGAAAACGTTTGACCTCTGTCATTGCCAACAAAGGCTATATAACAAAGTATTGAGATTAACTTTTGTTATTGACCAAATACTTATTTTCCACCATAATTTGCAAATAAATTCTTTAAAAATCAGACAATGTGATTTTCTGGATTTTTTTTCCTCATTTTGTCTCTCATAGTTGAGGTATACCTATGATGAAAATTACAGGCCTCTCTGATCTTTTTAAGTGGGAGAACTTGCACAACTGGTGGCTGACTAAATACTTTTTTGCCCCACTGTATGCTGGAGCGCTCCTCCAGCTCTGAGTGCCTCTGCGTGGTCACTAACCCGCCGGAAAGAGGACTCTCCTCATACGGGGCTTGTGGTCGTGAGCTCTCCGACCCGCTCTCTTCCCCCCGTTCTCGACCCCGTGTCCTGGAGCATCCTCCAGTGCCAGTGCCTCTGCGTGGTCAGTTACCCGCCTATCGTGAGGACTGGCTTAGCACGGATGTATTAGAGCTCTGTTGCTGGAACACGCAACCGGCTTTCTCCCTCTGGCTCCTGTCTGTCCCTGGTCTCCTCTGGATCCACACCTCTCCGGTGAGCGCGCTGCCGTCACCCCTGCCACAGTCACGTCTGTGGCGACAGCACCACGTCCCGGACCTCACCACACTGCCTCGACTCCTGGAGCACCACCCCCGCTGCAGTGCCCCCCGGATCTCACCTCACGCAGCTTCAGTCTCAGCGTCACTGTGAGTAATCCGTGCACTATTCCCCGCACACTGCAGCGGGTTGTTTTGTTATGTTACGCATTATGATACGCAGATCGGGGGGCAGTGTCTTGCCCAAGGACACTTCGACATGTGGCGGTGGAAGCCGGGATCGATCCACCAACCTTCAAATTGGAGGACAACCGCTCTAACCACTGAGCCACAGCCGCCCCCTTTTCATCAGAAGACAAACACGAGTCGGACCCAAACTAAATGTCAGAAATAACATATTTTCAGGGATGCTGGAGCTCTGAACATCTCTGCTGTCTGTACACGTGTTCTTCACACCGCGTGACACATGTCCAGTACGTCTCACATGCCAGTCAATTGTGTGGCTATGATTTGGGCACGTTATATTCTCATCATGTTCGGGTTAGGAACTCTGCAACACGGCAGAGTCACACTGGAGTTAATCTAAACATAGTTCTAGTACTCTGGCTAAAAACAATGTACCACTAAGAGAAGAGCCTCATTCTATGCCGTTAAGCTGCTGCAGGGTGAACTCGAAACAATACGAATCAGGGCTGCTCGTCTCGTTCACAGCTTCCTCCTTTTCATCTGGACACCGGCCGTATGTGTGTCAGTGCAACATGTCAATCATAGCCCAGCCCACCACCCCTGCTGGTTCTGAGCTACTCCTCCTTTTATTTATTTATTATTTTTTAAATTACTTTCCTATAGGCAGGAAGATAATTTAGAGGGGGCGACTTGCTCTTTACAGAGGCCTTTTTCATAGTCCTCCAGATTTTCCAATGGTCTCTGCTTTTTCATTCAGCTTCAGGTGTGGCCCACCTGAAAGTAGACAAAAACACTGATTTTAGGACAGCTGAAACATGGTGAAAAACATCTTGACATGCAACTATTGCACTTTTATGTAGACAGCCAAAGCACAACCTTGTTTTTAAAAGAATGCCGTCATTGCCCCAGAAGCATAACATGCCTGCTTAATATCCAGTTTTTGTATTTTTTGTGTCTTACAGCACAACATGGTGTAGTCTTGGGTCCCATGCATGTTTTGGGTTGTTTTCAGTGTCTTTGTGTTAATGAAAAGAAACCTGACTCTAGTATATTATTCATTAAGTGAGAAAAGGCTCCCTAACTTCAGGGATAAGTCAGCATTTTGTTGACACAACTTGGCAAAGAACCCAGTAGCTATCCTTGTTTGTTTTATGCCCGGCAAACCAAACATCAGGGATACAAGCCTCAAATTCAAGCTGATAGAAACTAAAGAGGACATAATTATCATGAGAAAAATAAGAGAGAGGAAGAAATCAAAAGAAGGTCAAAACAACAAGGTAATGTAAACGTAAAGAATAAGTGTAAAGAAGTTATAGGTACAATATGGAATATTTTCATAAAAGGCAATATTTTTAACAAAATAATGCCTCCATCGGGTGGTTGGAGGGGTGTAGAATGAAAATACACGATTTCCTTTAAAAATTATATTCTAAGTAAAATACAATAAAATATTAATTTTTAAGGGCACAATGTTGGCATTTTGTTTACATTTACCAGCCAATAGCTAGCAGAGCAGCAGGCACCATTGTGGGTTGCCTAATAGTACGGTGAATAGTCCAGCACAGTGAGGCTGGTGCAGTGGAGTCTGCAGATCAAGCAGCTGGAAGCCCCAGGGACATGGGGTGATTATTGACCTTAATTGCTTGCCACAGGGATTCCCTGACATGTGATGAGCAGGGTCAAAATGTCTTTGTTAGCAGCTCATGCTAACAGAGAGCAGCAGGTAGCTAAAGTGTGGGAACTCCGGGCTAAAGGTTCGGCTGGAGGACACACCACGGAGGACTTTGTAGCTGGGTGGAAAAGTGAGGCATGCAAGATGGTGTGAGGAAGACCAAGAATCTTAGGGACTGCAGGAAGTTTTGGTTTGCTTGAGAAGAGCCGGGGCAGCTACGTAAGCTACATGAGTCACAAACAGGTAGGAATTTCCAATTATCAGTCCGTGTGATCAGCGGGGCTAGAGAGCATGATTAGTGTGCTGAATGCGTGATATTTTGTCGTCCTTCTTGGATCAGGGATCAGAGTGGATTTGGAGCGGGTGCATGAGGGTGTGTGGGGTGGGTGACGAGCATGGCACTAAGATGGCTGAAGGCATTGTGCTGTTGTTGTGGTGTTCATGTTCCATATCCCACCTTTAATTTCTAGTCAAAGTTTCTCATTGAGATTTATAGGCATTACATACGATTTTGCTCCGAATGAGAAGGCTGTTTGTCGTTTTTCGTGTAGTGCGCATGCGTTGTAGCCCCCCTCCCTACCTCTACCTCCTGCTCCCTCAACGGAAGAAATGCCTTTGTGAATTGCGTAGTTGTGTTTACTATCGGCATTGCTGGAGTTTTTTGCGGAACTACTACAACTTTGTTTATTCAAACATCTCGGAGTCATCAATGGTAAAAGGCTGTTTATTGTTATTCAGTACAAGTGCTGCTAGTGCTGGAATGCTAGCTAGCGTGGATCACTGAAGCCTGATGCTGCAGACTCCTCAGCACCTGTTAATGTCAGATGCGTCTTTCTCCACGCTGATTCAGAAGAGTTTCTGCTCATCTGTTCATTTTTTCACCATGGTGTAGGACGCATCAACAGCCTCATTTCTGATTAATTAAATTGGAGAAGATCGTGTGTATCAGTGACTCTTTCTGTGGTGTGAGAATCTTAGTTTCACAGTCCTTAGAGCAACAAAAGGACCCAGGATCTCCACTTTTGACACCTCTACGACTGGTCCCAAGCTTTGTCAACCCCCCCCACTATGAAAGCAGTCTCCAGTTTGAATCTGATCTGAGAGCCTCTTTGATGCTCACACACCCTGCCGAGATAATTTAGAATAAGTGCTGATTTCGTTTAGAATTCTGCCTCTCCTGGACATCTGCTGATGAGAAAGTATAAACATTCCTATGTTTAACCACTAAAAAGTGTCCGGAGTCCACCATTTCCTACCTTCCTATCAAAGGATAAATCTTTTTTTGTTTTGATAACGCATGCCAAAGTATTCTGTGTTGAGCAGAGATATGGACGTCCCCTTCTCTAAACAGATGTCACTTCAAAGGCCAAACCAAATGGCCATGATGATTGAATCAAGAAGCCCCTTTAAGCATCTCAGAGACTTAAGTACACAGGAACTATTTAATGTGATCACATTTTTTTTAATACAATCAAACCTCTCCTTACAGGGACGGCACAAACCATTATCTTTGCTCTGAAGTAATGTTCATCCAGTTTAACTAAGTGATAAAATGATTTGATGTGTGTTTGAAAACTATATTCAGTGAAACTCTGATAATAAGCAAGTAAATTATAGATGCATGCAACTGTTCTGATCAATGACTGTTAACCAAAAGTCCTCTCCACAGAAAATATCTAGAAAACACTTGGTTTTAAGAAAAGTATTTTTACATGAATTAATGATACATTGTTCAGTGAATAAATCTGCGGCGGCGGCGGGGGAACGTTACGACAGTGAGCTTTCACAGGGGACCAGTAGGGGGACAGCGAGAGCAAAACTTACTTAGTTCTGCTTTAACCATGTTACAGGTTTCATGGTGTTATGTTGAATTAACCTGCAAATCCCTTCTTTATTACTCAGGAATAAATACTGATATGTGTAAAAGTAGCATTATGTCATTAGAATGAGGAAACGCTGTTTGTTAATTCTTGTTAAAAGATAAAATTGATGGTAGTTGTAGTTTTTAAAGAGTGCATGAGTAAGCGTTTTTTTCTATTTAATATAGTTTAAGAATTTGTAACCGATACCAGAGGGAAGTCCTAAAATTTAAGTTCCTAAAACGGATTCACCAATTGGCTGAAATCATTCGAACGGCCCTCCCAGAGGTTGGCTAAACAGCCGTATAAAATTTACGGCTCACTTCACTCTCCCTCTTCTCTCTCCTACAAGTCTCTCCTGCAACCCCTCATGGCCCTCCTTTTTTGGACCTACTTCTTTTCTCTTCTTCTGCCCTTTTTTTTAAGACTTTCGTCGTCTTCATCTTAGTTTTTACTTAATTTTTCTTTAAGCCTACTCGGCTCTCGTTTTATCATTTTTATCTCGTTTTTCGAGTTTAAACTTTTTTTGATTTTACTTTAACAAACTTCTCGTTTATTTGAAACTTAAGTGTTCGTTTAACGCGACTTTTTTTTTTATCTTCAGAGTTCATTTTTCTTTAAATTTGGCGCATGTTTAAACACGCAAAGTATTTTATTTGAATAGTTTAATTCCACAAAACCCAGACCTTCACGTCATCAGCTGAGAGAAAAGACTACAAATCCCAGAACTACTTCCGTGGGCCTTCCGGCACGTGACGAAAACCACCAGTGACCTGATCCTTACACCGCTATGGAGCAACTATTCTTTTACCTGGGCAAAGTTCCGACACTCGGAGAAGAGCTACTTCGAGTCGACGGATCTCTCTGGGAACCACGGAGCAAAACTCTCCACTCGTTGCTGCAAAAGAGTAAGAGATCAGTTTCATTTAATCCATGACAACGGATTATAAACTTTGTGTTGGTACATCTCAGTGGCCCGGAAGTGAAGCCTGTCTCATTTTTTTTTTCTATTTTCTCTCACCCCAAAAATACAATTTTCTTTAAGTTTAAAATTCTCTTCCTTGTTAAAAAAGTATTTTCTGTTTCCTCACCCACTCTTAATAGTTGTTTAAGATTCTTGAACGTTAGAAAATCTACTTATTCTAGAAACATACTAAGTCTGACGCCATTTCCGGTTCATAGCTTCATACATCGTTGATTTCATTAAATGTTTTAGTTGTTTATTTGTTTGTTTGGATTTGTTATAAACCTCAGAGACGTAGCTGTGAAATGTATATGTTTTGACTGTTATTTCACTTCACTTTATCACAGCATTTCCTTATCCTGTCAATTTCCCATTGACTTAATAACATTCAATTATTTTAATATCAACAAAGATATGCTTATCAGCCAATTATAGTCTGTAAAATTGTTAACAAGATGGTATTTTGGATTTTTTTTTCCACATTTAAACACAATTACTTCCTGGTCAAAATTGGAGACTAGACATCTAAAATATTTTTTTTTCCTTATTTATGGACTTTCTTTTGATTCTGTCATTAAAATTACTGATAAACTCTTTGTCATTGTTTTATGAAAAAGTTTAGAAATAATTAAAACTAGAAAAAGATAGATACTTCATTGATCTTGTGAAAGGAGATATTCTGGTTTCCAGTTCACATTCATAAAATAATATATTTGGAGAGTAGTAGCAGACAAAAAGAGAAAAAATGCAACAATTTATTATTATAGGTCACACACATACTTAACTTGCCGCATAATAGACACACACACACCAATTTCACTGCTGTGATTTTCCTATGGACAAAAAATTTGAATATAAAGACAATTAACTAATTTATTTGTTTCCCTCACGCTGTCATTATCTTGCTAGAATGAAGCTGCAACTTTGAACAAAAAGCCAGAGCGTGTGCTAATCTAAAGGGTAAAAAAAAGCTACTGATAACAAAAAAAACATCCACAAAGACAGCCATTTAGACAAAAATTAGGATGTTGTAAAATCGTTGTTGGTTTTGTAGAACTCTGTTAGAAATATAGATCGTTATCTCAACCCTGATAACTCAGAAATAGTCCAAACAGGACATATTCACACTTAGGTCGTATTTTGAAAGCAAACCCGGTAATTTCAACATGTGTAAGTATTTCATCTTAGGCTTGTGAATAATAGGGTTTGTAATAAAGCAATTAGTTTGTAAATCCGTGAATAATTAATCGAGTATTATTATGAGTATTTTTCTGAAAGCGGATCATTCAACATCCAACCGGGCTGACAATCAGCACCCCGGAGTAAGATGGCCGCGGTTTCGCTACGCCTCCGAGTCCCACGTCAGATATCTAGTGTTGATATCTATGGTTTAGATACCCAAAAACCCCACCCCCCTCAACGTAGCCAGCACACTCCGTTGCGCTGTGTGTTTGTGTGTGTGTTGTGTTTATTTTCATCTCTATAGTCTGTTTACGATTACAATTACGGTCAAATTTCTCAATCGCAGTATTTATTTTTGACGAATTGCTATTATTTTTGACCGGATTGTTATTTCCTGCCAGAATTGATGCGGAACTCTTGCGCAAAAAATAGACCAGACGCCAAAATGATCACTTAACAGCTCCATGTCTGGCGTGAACTACATCATATAGGTTAACAAGGGCACCGAATGGAAGTGGTCCCGGTTCCGCTCCGCTTTGCAGCGCTTCCGCGTGAAGTAGTGCTGAGGCCTAAACAAACTACATAGTAAGTACAGAAATATGATTGACCATCTAGTAGCGAAACGGGTCGTTATCTATTGGCTACTTTATTTCAAGCTCTACCAGGTCTATGATTTATTAATATTATAACTTTTTCTTTTGGAAACCATAAGTACAAGACCACTACAAGTTGATAAAATGATTTTAAAGTCAATTTGACATCTAAATTTGCTACAAAATCCTCTTTACCACCTTTAACACAGGATAGAAGGAACATTTTACATGAATTTATACCAGCACCTGATTTTTTTACTCATTTTTACTCAAGCAAATATCTTTCTAAAATGTTTTCATATTTAATTTTAATAAAAAAAAAACAGTGTAATTGCCGTATTAGGTATAAAATGTATGTTGTTGTTTCATCCTCTGCAGGACCTTCTCTCCCACCCTGTCCACTGTTCCCTACCTGTCTCCTTTAACCTCTGCTGATGTACCTAATAAGTTAAATAGAAACAGTCTTTGTGTTTGTTCAGTATTTCAGTTTTAATATTTCAATCAGTTTCATGTTTGCTGCCCGGGGAAACCTCTATGCCAGTTTATTGACTTTCCCACTTATGAACAATCATATACTTTGGACCTGGTTCTCGCACATGAGGCTTTGGTGTTTGATCTGATGGCTGATGATGTTTGTCTGTCTGATCGTTCCATTGTTTTGTTTTTTGTTAACATACGTAGGTCAACAGCTTCCTTGGACCCATTCTATGAGACGCTGGTCCCAGGTGGTCACTCCTTCTGTAGTTGACCAATTTTCCTCGCTTTTTGTTAATTTGTATGTCTCTGATATGGAAAATATTGACCTTGAGGATTTTTTGTCCTCTTTTTATTCCTGTGCTTTATCTACTTTAGACCAAGTTGCTTCTCTTAGACCCAAACGTTGTTGCTTCCGCACTGATCCCTGGCTTAATCCCTTTACCTGGCTGGTCAGGCAACTCTGCAGGAAGTTAGAATAGAGGTGAAATAAGGATAGGCTCCAGATGGCCAGATGAAAATTTTATCAGAAAGTAGTGAGGGAGGCCCGCCATAATTTTTATTCTGACATTGTGAATAGGCATGCGGGTGACCAGCGTGACCTATACCATACCCTTGATGCTCTTCTTTCTGAAAAAAAAACATCACCTACTCCTGACATGGACCTCTGTTCCCAATTTCCTGATTTTTTTTATGGCTAAGGTTGTAACTATTAGATCTAATATCTCACATTTGTCTGATGGGTCTCTCACTGCACCAACCACTCTTCATATTTTTGACCACTTCCAGCCTGTCTCTATGTCCTTTCTATGTCCTGAGTTGATTGCTGAGATTAAGTCTGTGGACTCCCCGAGTGATCCCATTCCCACGCGACTGTTAAAAGAATCTTTCCAGTCTGTGGGTCTGCCCGTCTGTGCAATTATAAATGGCAGCCTCAATACAGGGGTGGTCCCACGACTGTTAAAGCATGCAATGGTGCAGCCTATCTTGAAAAAACAGAATCTTGACCCAAATGCCCTGGAAAATGTGTGTTTAAAATTTTTGACCTTTTTCAATCTGGTTTCCGTGCCTTTCACTCTACCGAATCTGCACATTTGCGGGTTTTTAATGACATCCTTCTGGCTACTGACTCAGGATCGTATGTTCTTTTACTGTTTTTAGACCTCTTGGCGGCCTTCGACACGGTTGATCATACGATCCTCATTGATCGGTTAAATCGAGTTGTAGGTATTCGGAGTTCTGCGCTTGCCTGTTTTGAATCTTACCTGCTGGACAGATGTTTTTGTGTTTATTTGGATGATTGTGTCTTGCAGCTGACCAGATTGTTTTGTGGTGTCCCTCAAGGTTCGATTTTGGGCCAAATTCTTTTTAAAGTTCCATATTTTGAAAAATCGACTTTTTCTGGGATTTGGGGTGTTATTGAGTGTCTGTGGTGCACATACACTCATACAAAGTTGGAAAAAAAACATCCATGCTGTTTTGAGTGAGATAGGGGTTTCTGAATCCAGTCTAATATATTTGCTGTTCAAAATTGTCCCAGCTTTCTACGTCAGAAGCCGGGACAATTTTGAACAGCAAACATATTGCTTTGCTGTTATGTTGGTTTGTTGGTATGTCCCGGCTCATTCCCTTTGCTCGTCTGATCAATGTCTTTTGTGTTTCCCTCGGGGTCGTGTCGGAGCACAGGGGGAACAAGCTTTTTCTTTTTGTGCCCCCAAGTTGTGGAACCAACTCCACCTGGATGTCAGGCTCACCCCTTCTGTTAAAGTTTTTAAATCTCGGTTAAAGACGCATTTCTATTCGCTAGCTTTTAATACATCTTAACCTTTTATATTTTATTATTATTTTATTTTATTGGTTTTACTTTTTTCTACTGTTTTTTTTTGTTTGTTTGTTTTATTCTTTTAATTGTTTTTTGATGATTATTGATCTTGTACTCAATGTACAGCACTTTGGACGGTGTATTCCTTATAAAATGTGCTCTACAAATACAATTGGTATGCTATGGTAAGAAATATTAGTATACTGTTTCTTTGTTTTTCTATTTGTTTCCCAATATGTTCTTCTACGATGATTGAGTCTGATCCCACAGAAACATCCACTTTACAACCAGCAGCTCCTCCGGGTGACCCAGCTGAGTGACCATCTTTCCTTTCTGAATCAGAAAGGACTGATCAGGTGATCAAAGGTCACTGACTATAGAACTTCAGAATACACCTGCAGAATAAATGACTTTATCACAAGAAAAACCAGGAAGCATATTCTGAGAGAAAGATGTTTTGATGAAGAGGATTTTAGAGGACCAAATAAGGATTCACACCTGATAGTCCAGTGGACTTGGTTCGATTGGGGACCAAAATTGCAACATTGTTGCTGTTTTTAGTTTGTGCAGTTTTGATTCACACTGCACTCTATGAACCAAACCAGCTGTAACATTTCTTCACTACTACACACTTCTTCTTCTACTTGTTACTGCACTTCCTGGTGCTGCCGCGGGAGAGTGAAACAAACATGGACTAGCAGCAGTTTCTGGTGGTTGTGGGATCTGTTGTGTTTGGTGAATGTACTAGATCAATATTTTGCAGCACTGTACTCAGAATGAGATAAACAGACCGAGAACTACACGAGGTGGCTGAAATGGCTGCACAATATAGTCCATATCCTGCTTTTGGTGCAGTCCCAGTGTGGTTGCGTTCACACATGCAATCAAACCGCACCAGAGTTTGTTTCAAATCGAACAAAGATCCACGTTTTTAGGTGAACTAGAGTTCGATTGCTTGGTCCGAATCAGAGTTCGGTTGCCCATTCACACCTCCCCAAACGGACCGGACTTTCTGTGCAAATGAACTAGAATTCGATTTAAGCGGACTAAACAGGGCTGGTGTGAATGCACCCTAAATGTCGGACTTTCAGTGATTCAGTTTGGACCCCCATTTATACTGAACCTTTTGCACATTTTTACAAGTATATTGTGTAATTATTTAACTATATATGATAACTCTTAAATATTGTTATTATTTTTTACAGGCTCCTCTGTTCATTTTTCTGTAATTAAGTATTTGTTTATTGTTGGAGTTATTTTATGTCCTTTTTGTAAATTCACAATTACTTTATATAAAGTGAATATTGAAAACTGAATACTGAAAATATAACAATTAATAAAGATAATTATATTATTATTAATATTTTTTATAATTGTTAAACTTGTGAAATTATTAAAAAATTAAACTAAATTAAACTATATTTTGCTTTTTAAGCAGTTTCTACTTCTAATATTAATAAATTATTAATACTAATCATTAAAATCGTTGAAAACTTAGCTCATGCTAATGTGCAAATATGCTAACTTGGGCTTTTAAAGATCTCATGATGTTGTAATAACATCTGCTATTTAATTTTTAAAATTCTCAACAGTTAGCATTTGCTAATATGCAAGCTAATGCTAACTCTCCTGCTAAGTGCATCAGCATTCTACTCATAAATATGATAATGATATCTGTAAATGAAGCACACATTTTATGTGGGACATTGGCTTGGAGAGCAGTTGGTGCAAGTTCAAATCCCACTGTAGCGTCTACAAAAAATTTTGTGCTACCAACCTAATGTTAATGATTATGATTCAAAATATTAATGCCTTTTATGTTATTTCTTTAATAAATAATCTGTCATTTATTAATTTTGATATTCATTAATGATCATGTCTCACCTCTTTGTCTTTGTTTTAATCTCAGGTTTCCACCATGTGTTGTAGATAGTTCAGGAGGTTAACAAGACCAAGCAGTCTTTTGGTTTCCGCTAAGTACTGTTTAGAATACCAGGATAGGGAGGCTTGTATAGGTTTAAGTTTATTAGGTTAATACGACAGTGTACATCACTGTCACAACATCATTTGTTTCATTCAGAGGCTTTATAGCTTTTCCAACAGAACCTGGTGGTCCGGTCTCTAGTCAAAATGCCTGGGCTGAATTTTTGTCCCAGTTCAGCACTGGTTATAAGCAGACTGCCGGCCGAACAAGTAGCACGTTATTGGTCCGCAATTAGCCTTCGTACTTTTTTGTCTTGTTCTGTTGACATGGCAGACTGCCGGACAAACAAGTAGCAAGTTATTGGTCCGCAATAAGCCTTTGTACCTTTCCATATCTGTTGCATATGTACATATATCTGTATTTTTAAACTTTTAATCTGATTTAAATGGTGATTAAAGTTTATATTTGAACATATAAACAGTTGTATGTAAGAGTTGTATAATGCTATAAAGACAAAAAGTGTCAAGTTTAAATATTTGTATTCGTATTCATATTTATTTAGCATTTATTGTTGTTGCCTCCATGGATGCAGCAGAAATCACCATGGTGAAGTTACTTTTAGGTTGGATATTTGACAGATATCCAGCAGCATCTTCAACCAGGGCACTCTGTTACGGGCTGAAGTAACAATAATTCTTGTTGTAGGGGCACAGTAGCTGTGTGCCAATAGCAACTCCCTATTAGGAATATGCGATCGGCTGGTGGGAGGCCAGTGGGGAGGTCTGGAAATCTATCAGGGTGACCATGGCCCCCTTGGCCCTCCCTTGATGGTACCTCTGTCCATCTGCTGTTGACAATTTTTTAGGCCAGAGTATTTTTCTACTATTCTCCACTTCACTTTTATTCAAAAATAAAGTGTACCATTCTGCCATGATCAGGTGCAAAGTGGACTGTGAGTGAAAGTGGGTGGAAGAGTAGACATGGGTGAAAATTTAGCCAAAGTCCAAAGAATAACTTAGAAAGACGGTCAGAAAATGTAAAACAAACGAAGATCAAACCAGCAAACTTACGCCCAGTTCTTTGCGCACGCCAGCTGGCACGCGCGCTAGAGGGCGTTTCTCCTGAAGATAATCCGCAACTTCAAAAGCATACTTGACAAAAGTGGCCGGGTGGGAACGACTGGGCGTTCCAAATGTTTTTTGCGTTTCCTAATATTAAACTATTCAAATCCCTGTTTGACAGCGTTTATTCCAGCTTTTCCGTTTATCTTTCATCATACTGGAATGCGTCACCACTTTCTCAAAAATGTGATGAATAATAACAAATGTTTTGTTGGCTACTGAACAGAGGTTCCAGCGTGCTGCTGTGGCTTCCAAAAAATCTGAAATAAGCAAAAAATGATCCAGTAGGTCAGATGAAGCATGAAGCTTTAGTGAAACCGAACCATTTTTCAAGTCTGAGCGGTGCAGCGCTCACCTGATGCGCACATTTATGCATCATCATCATCATTGAGAGAACAGGGCAACAGAGAACGTTATTTAATTGGAACAACTGACACAGCATCTACGAACTCCTCACCACACAATTATTCACACGCACAAACCTACCCACAGACACACATCCCTGCACTGTCTATATCAGACACAAGGTTAGAAAGCACCACGGTACTCCTGACCTTTTAGTTCGGGATCAATAACATGTTCACCCTCGGTGTCTCGGGCGGTTATTAATGCGAGACACTTGATCGTCGCTTCTTATTTTTATTATTTTTTTTTTCTGACTTGAAACAAATCCCTCTCAGAGTCACAGGCGGACAAAGGAGAATATTAGATGTTTCTCTAAGATGAGAACGTTAAGGATGAGATGCATGCATGCGTGTGTGTGTGTGCGCGCGCGCACGAGCTTGGAGGAAGGAAAAAGGAAAAGATAGGGACCGCAGCCACGTTTCAGCTTTGCAGGCTTCACTCTATAATTTAATACAAGGGAAAAAGGAGGAGGAGGATGGGGCAGAAAATGCATTTTTCAAAAAACCTAATTGGATATATGCAAGTATTTTACACATCTTCACAGTCCCTCTCTGCACATTGGCGCTATATAAATAGTAAAGGTTAATTAGTTAGCTGAGAAATTGGATCGGGGCGGGCAGTCCGAATTTGATCCATACTCAGGTAACTTAAGCAATCCCTATTGTCAGAGCAGTAGGACCTATATAAATCTACGTCGACGGACCTTCGGCACCACATCGCGCCTCATACCTCTCAGCTGGATCCCCTACTTGAAGGAAACTTCTAAACACAGTAAGTTTCTCTCTCGATTCTGTTTGAATAAAAGGTGTGCTTTTGCTTTTGTTTTGTTGGTCATCTAACCCTAACTTTTTAGACTTTATTTGTTTTTTGTTTTTATCTTTATTTATTTTTAGTTTTGACTCCCTGGCTGCAGGGTAAATATGTTAAATGTTAATAATTCACCATGACTGTTTTTTCTTACAGGAATAAAATGTCCATCTCATCTGTCCTCTCTGCTGATGCAATCGACAGTGCTCTCAAGGACTGCCAAGGTATCCCTTTACACTGCTATCCGTTTCATCTTTTTTGTGTACACCCATGGAGAAATATAAATGTAAATTTATAAACTTTGTATATATATATATAATAAGAAAAACGATTTATTTAGGTTTGGGTGTTTTTTTAAGCATTGTAATTTGTGACCTTAATGATTTTTCTTTAATTGGTACTCTTAAGAACAGTTTTTCAGTTGGAAGATTGCTAAACTCAAATCACACCTTCTTGTCTCTATGACAGTTAACTATTGGGTTTTCAGATTTATTTCTGTGGCTTTAATTCTGGTTTAAACATGACTTATTGAATATATCATGATTAAGGTGTAAAATAGTTTTTACATGTTTTAAATTTGCTTTAAATTTTTCCTCTGATAGTTCCAGACTCCTTTTGCCCGAAAAAGTTTTTCCAGATATGTGGCCTCTCCAAGAAAAGCCCTCAGGATGTGAAGAAGGTTTTTGCAATCCTGGACAATGATGCAAGTGGTTTCATTGAAGAGGAAGAGCTAAAGTGAGTTAACAGATAAATATGAAACACATTTTTGGTTTTCAGAACACATCTATTTTGACCTTATGGGGTGATGAGAGGGGGATGCAGTCAACCTTCTTTGGTTTAATCGATTTTTTTAGGACTGGTATAAAAGGTACTAAACAAGATTTTATTGAAATGACCACGTTATGTGCAAGTTTGAGCTTTTACATCAACACATGTTAAAGTAGGCTAAAGGACACTACAGGGAATTGCTTAAGCTCTACACTCTTTAAATATATGTTCTGTCATAATGTAAATGCAGCTTTAAAGCCTGACATGCAAACTCCGTTAACATTTAGTCTCAACAGAAACAAAAAAACCAAACATTTATGTACTTTGTGATATGCAATAACTTTGAAGATGTCAAAGATTAACATCAGGACTGAAAGGATCTTAATCCACAAACAGACTAATGTGTTTTTTTTTTTCTGTTTGTTGACTTTGATTTGGGGTTATTTGTACTTTTGCTCTCCATCAGGTTTTTCCTCCAGAGGTTCAATCCTGGAGCTCGGGTCCTGACCGACAAGGAGACCAAGGCCTTCCTGAATGCTGCTGATGATGATAGTGATGGTATGATCGGAGCAGATGGTGAGATATACTTTTACTTACTATGTTGTTAAGAACAAATCTGAAGAGGAAGCTGAAATTTGTCAGATCGGGCAAGAAAATTTGTTTAAATGACAAAGACAATTATACATATTTTTAGCTGCACATTTTTCTTACATTTGCCTCCTTTTTTTCCTTCAACAGAATTCCAGGCCTTGGTTTTGTCCTAAGCAGTTGGGAATGTCTCAGTCTTGATTTGACCCCTCCATTTTATTCAACTGCTTCAAGGGCTCTGAGTCATTTGTCCAGGGGTAGCCAACTCCAGGCCTCGAGAGCCACTATCCTGCACATTTTAGATGTTCCCCTGCTTCAACACACCTGCTGGAGATGAAAAGGTTGTTCACAGGCTTCTACAGGACTTGCAGAGAGGTTGCAGATTTTAATCTGGTGTGGTGAAGCATGGGAACATCTAAAATGTGCAGAATAGTGGCTCTCGAGGCCTGGAGTTGTCCACCCCTGCTTAGTCCATCACCTTCCATTCAGCCACTGAAACTCCTTCAGATTGTTCTTATTTGGAAAAACTCCCTCTGGTCATTTCTACATGTTTTAATTTTGTCTTTTCATACATTTCAAACCAATCCTAAAGTTGTATCCAAAGAAATGTACACCAAATCAAATTATTGAAAAATTAAAAGTATAGAAACCAAGTTTATGTGACTCTGTTCATTATTTAGTATCAAATGTGCACATTTACATGATTCAAATGTAAAGACAATGTTTTGTTCTACCATTTGGAGTGGACACATACACACAAATGTTGTGATTTCTAAATATGCTAAAATACAGGCTTACACAGTATTTCACTTACAGTTCAGAGGAGTCCCTAAATCTTGACTTGCCACCACTGAGCACAGAGGTCTAGATCGAATGTCAGGCATATGAGAAGTGACACAAGCCCTGTAGGTGTCTGGCTCATTCTACAGTATATACAGTACATATGTGTGTCTCTGTGTGTGTGTGTGTGTGTGTGAGATGAAAAAAGATATCACATACAGATCTGTAGATATATAGCACAAGGGAGGTGGTGGAAAGTGACCTTGCTGACTCCCTGAGTGTCACTGTGGTTGGATTGAGTGAGACTTGACCTCAGGTCTGTAAATAAACCCAGTGACAAAACACACACAATGGATAGATTCAAAAGGGCTTTACAGGTAAATATGTAAGCTATAGAGCATTAAAAAATAGGAATCTTGATTCTTGCAACTAAATGGAGGCAAATAGATACAAATACCTGATGTGAGATTCTAATATAATGTGCCATAGACTGTAGATATAATTACCATTTATACACTCTGATCATGTTTTCTACAAACCAAATCCATTGTATTTATTTAAATTATAATGAGCTGTGAATTAAATCAAACAATGTTCATGTGACATAAATTATGAGAAGTGCATATTCTAACAATTTTCCTACAAAATATACAATATTTCTGCAGTCAAATGCTGATCATTCACAAAGATACCCTGGAGTGATTAAATCCACCATATCTGCTCTGATCTTTAGATTTGTCGTAGGGGTAAGGTTAAAAGTAGGACAAGACTGGGAAAGCCATGTTGGAGGAAACACAAGCCTAGTGACACGAGCTGTAAACAGGAAGGAAAGGTGAGCTGATGAATTGACACTGATGGCTGGATGTGTTGGTGTGAGGCAGCAGCGATGAAAGGTAGTGTAACAAGTTGATTCCCTAAACTCAAGGGCAATAGGATGAAGGGAAGGATCATGCATTCTTTCCGCTTAGAAAAGGAGGAGGGAGGAAAAAGCAAAGTCAAGAACCAGCAAGATTGAATCAAGAAATTGACGCAGTTTTTTCTGGTTTTTAATATTTGTCAAACAGTTTAGATTTATAACACTGTCCTGTTGAACAAAATCTAACACTTGCTTTTTACTATTTTTGGCGCAGATGGAGAAAAACTATTCTGCAGGTTTATTATGACATCTATAAAGAGAAACTTCATCTTTATAATCTACAGCTGAGGAATGCAAGGAATGCATATTTTTCTGACATCATCTCTAAAAACAGTCATAACCCTCGGGCCTTATTTGCTACAGTCGACAGGCTAACAAACCCTCCTGTTTCAGTAGCTCCAGAACTTTGTTCCATCAAGGCCTGCAATGACTTTGCTTAATTCTTCACTGAGAAAATTCAAAAAATTAGACAAGCAATTAGCTCATCAACAGCAGGTTCAGGTCATGTTCTGTGTCCACAGAGTCCAAACATCATGACACAGTTTTATCCCATTAACAGCAAAGATCTGGAGGACATCTTAGGTCAACTGAACTCCTCCTCTTGCTGTCTGGACATCCTGCCCACTGGTTTTCTAAAAAAGGTCTCAAAGACCTTAGAGCCAGATCTGCTACAGATTGTGAACTCGTCTTTAACGACGGGTGTTTTCCCAGAACTGCTGAAAACAGCCGTTATTAAACCTCTACTAAAAAGGGACAATCTAGACAAAACACAGATGATTAATTACAGGCCGATCTCCAATCTTCCGTTCTTGAGTAAAATCATTGAAAAAGCAGTTTATCATCAGCTAAATGACTTTATTAGACAAAACAACTGCTATGATGTCTTCCAGTCAGGTTTTAGACAGCACCACAGCACCGAGACTGCTCTGACCAAAGTTATTAATGATATATGTCTGAACACAGATGGTGGAAAAATGTCGGTGTTGGTTCTACTGGATCTCAGTGCTGCGTTTGATACAGTCGACCACATTATATTACTACAACGACTGGAGAACTGGGTGGGTCTTTCTGGTCCTGTACTAAACTGGTTTAAAACATACTTGGAGAACAGGAAGTATTTTGTGTCAGTAGGTAATTTTACATCTGAGCAGACCAGAATTACTTGTGGAGTTCCCCAGGGTTCCATCCTGGGGCCTCTTCTGTTTAACATCTACATGCTCCCACTGGCCCAGGTCATAAAGAGCAATAATGTTAGTTACCATAGCTACGCCGATGACACGCAGCTATATATCACAATGTCACCAGGAGACCGAGGTCCTGTACTGGCTCTCAGTAAATGCGTTGAGGAGATTAATGACTGGATGTGCCTCAACTTCCTTCAGCTGAACAAAAATAAAACTGAGGTGATTGTTTTTGGAGCCAAAGAGAAACGACTGCAGGTCACCACAGAGCTTCAGTCAATACACCTAAAAACCACCAACCAGGCCAGAAATCTGGGTGTAGTGATGGACTCAGACCTAAACTTTGAAAAACACATTAAGGCAATCTCTAAATCAGCCTATTATCACCTAAAGAACATCTCTAGGATAAAAGATTTAATGTCCCAACAAAACCTGGAAAAACTAGTCCATGCATTCATCTTCAGTCGGCTTGATTATTGTAACAGCATCTTTACTGGTCTTCCTAAAAAATCAGTTAAACAGTTGCAGCTCATTCAGAACTCTGCTGCTAGAGTTCTCACTAAAACCAGAAAAGTGGACCACATCAGTCCAGTTCTGAGGTCTTTACACTGGCTGCCTGTCCGTCAGAGGATAGACTTTAAAGTTCTGTTGCAGGTCTATAAAGCTCTGAATGGTTTAGGACCAAAATACATCAGTGACCTCCTGACCCAATATGAACCTACAAGACTCCTCAGGTCTTCTGGATCTGGTCTTTTATCAGTTCCCAGAGTCAGAACCAGACATGGTGAAGCTGCTTTCAGCTTCTATGCTCCACATTTCTGGAACAAACTCCCAGAAAGCCTCAGATCAGCTGAAACACTCAGTTTATTTAAATCAAGGTTAAAGACCCACCTGTTCTCCGCTGCATTTACATAAAGTTTTATTAGAAAGTCCAAATCCACACGGTTGCTTTTAAGCTGTCCTTTGTTCTAATTCTGTTTATTTAAATCATGTTTTCATTTTTTTACTTATGCTTTTGTTTCATGTAAAGCACTTTGAATTGTCCTGTACATGAATTGTGCTATACAAATAAACTTGCCTTGCCTTGCCTTGCCTAATACAAGGTTTACCAGTAGAGGGCACTAGCCTCTTGTTACCTGTTGTAAGCTATGTTTAGAGCTGGAACAAGTGTAGAAGAAGATGTTAGCAGAGACAGAACAAGTGTGCCTGTACTAAGTTAATGCCGTGTTGTGAGAAGTAAAAGATTGGATAAACTTGAGATGTGTGACATTATTGTGGCCACGATACAACGCCTCACTTATCACAGTTAATTGGTTCCAGACCTCTAGGTGAAAATCCGTGAAGTAGGGATATACCAAAAAAAACACAGACACAATCTGATCAATTTTGAAAATAGAAGCGATTCTTCAAACTAAAATACAGTGATTGACAAATGTATCATATTTGTTTATCTAGAGATAAAAATAAACTCAACACACACACAGCCAAACAGAGTGTGATGACTACGTTGAGGGGGGTGGGGTTTTTGGATGTCTAAACACAAATGGGGAAACACTCTTTCGAGAGAGGATTTGTCAATTAAAGATGAACGATGTAGCAGGAGTACGGCGCTTCTGTGTGCAGTTATGATTATAGCTTTGCGTTGGTTGGCTGATGACGGTAATAAAGGACTTGTGCAGTGCGATGAAAGTGACAATGTGACTGCACAGGTACTAATGAGAGCTTTACAGCTCTTTGGGAGGCTCCTCGTCTTCCGATAGAAGCGCTGGGTTATTAACCGACCATGGAGGAAGTGTGGGGAGTTAAACGAACAGCTGAAAACGTGGTATTTTAGACTTTATTTTGGATGAATATTTTTGAAAAATCCGCAAAGTGGTGAATCTGCAAAAGTCAAACCGTGAAGTAGTGAGGGATCACTGTATTATAAAAATCTAATATATTAACTGTTTGATTTGACACACTGATCAATGAACCTCTAGAGGGTTCGTAGCATGATTATAAAATAAAAACTGCATTGCTGTAAGCAAATTATTACTTAGCACACAAAATGGAATGGATGTGGCAACTTAATGGGCAATAAACCACAAAATTTAATTCAAACGTGTATGTGTTTAAAACCAGTGGAAATGGATGTTTGTTTTCTGTTTTTAGAAAGCTGTCATGTTTTCTTTAAAAAGCTTTGTGACAGTAAAAGCACAACTACGACTACATCTTCAACACCTGGGAGGAAATGAAGCCAGAGGACGTTCTTATTAGGGCCCGACCAATATAGATTTTTTGATACCGATTGTCCTATCTCAGGGGCAGGCATGTGCTTGTGCAGACCAACAGCACCTCGGCGGTGTTTCACGTGAGTCGCCAGGGGGGGCACCCGGTCACTGCAGTCCCTGAGGGAGGCCCACAGGCTCTGGACATGGGCCTACAACCGCTTTGCGTCCCTAAAAGCGATGCACCTCCCAGGGCTGAAGAACTGTGTGGCGGACTGCCTGTCTCTCGGGGGCCTTCCCCCGGGGGAATGGAGAATGCACCCCCAGGTGGTCCAAGCGATCTGGGATCGGTTTGGCATGGCCCAGGTCAACCTCTTTGCTTCGCGAGGCACGACCCATTGCCCTCAGTGGTTTACCCTGACGGAGGCGGATGCCTTGCTGGAGGTGGACGTGCTGGCCCACGTCTGGCCCAACACCTTGCTGTATGCATTTCCGCCGTTCCCAATGCTTCAGCCCACTCTCCACCGAGTGGCATCCTGACCTCACCAGGTTCTGCTGGTGGCTCCCAACTGGCCAATGAGAACTTGGTTCCCTCTTCTCTGCCGCCTGTTGGACGGAGAGCCGTGGAGGCTGCCGTTGAGGAGAGACCTCCTGAGTCAGATGGAGGGGAGGGTCTGGCACCCTTCCAAGGGACGTTTGCTGCTCACTGTATGGCCACTGAGGGGGGATGGCAGGTCCCGATAGGTCTGGAGCCGGCTGTTCAGTGGACGCTGCAGAGTGCTAGGGCCCCTTCCACTCTGCGCACTTATGTGCACTGTTGGTGGCGGTTTGCGGCATGGTGTAGGGACAGGGGGCTTCAGCAGGCTACCTGTCCACTGCAGAACATCCCGGGGTACCTCCAGGCTTTGTTTGACGCTGGGCTGCGTCCACCCTCAAGGTGCACCTGGCTGCCATCTCAGCTTGGCATGAGCGGGTGGATGGCAGACCGGTGGGGGCGCATTACTGGGCGACACAGTTTCTCCGGGGTGCTCAGAGGCTGCGTCCTCCCTGGTGGGGGCCCGCTACGGCGTGGGACCTCCCGCTGGTGTTAAGGGTGTTAAGTGGGCCACCCTTTGTGCCGATGTGTGCGACCCCTTTACGTTTCATGTCCATTAAGACCGCGTTCCTGCTGGCAGTGACCACAGGGAAGCAGGTCAGCGAGCTTCACGCACTGGCGGTGACCCCCTCCTGCTTGTGCTGGCAGACTGATGGCTTTGGGGTTACACTATGGCCTAACATCGCCTTCCTCCCTAAGGTTCTGCTCTCAGGCTATGTAAATGCACCCATCGAGCTAGACGCATACTGCCCTCCTCCGTTCCGGTCAGAAGAACACAGGGCGGCGAACTTGCTATGCCCAGTTCGGGCATTACAGCTGTATTTGGTGGCTACGACAGCTGTGCACCGTTCGGACCAGCTGTTCGTGTGCTACGGTGGACGGAGCCGGGGCCAGGCTCTGTCTAAACAACGGCTGTCTCATTGGGTGGTGGACGCCATCACGCTGGCCTATTCATACGCCGGGGCGGCGTTACCCCCAGGGGTGTCATTACTTCCTGGGTGGCCATGAGGGGGGTGCCGCTGGGGGAAATCTGTGCTGCAGCATCCTGGGAGGCTCCTTGCACATTTGCACGCTTCTATCGCCTGAATGTGGGTCAAGGATCTGCGCTAGCATCTGCGGAACGAAACAGAACGGAAGTTACACTGTAACTATGGTTCTGTGAGTTCCTGGATGACTGCCAGTCATGCAGGTCACTCGGAACTTCTCTCCGCGAGAAGACCTTTAGGAGACCGGATGTAGCCCTGCGTGCTATTTATAGACGCACGTCCAGGTGGCTACGGGTCGCGACACGACATTGTTTACATTTGAACTCGACCTGCGCGGCGTGCGAGGAGACATATCCATTCTGTTTATACTGCCACTGGCAGTCATCCAGGAACTCACAGAACCATTAACCTTTAAGACATTTTAGTTTGTTTTTCCACACACTCACTGTACCTGGGTCCAACATTACAACCTCACAAAACCTGTCACCCTCTCGATCGGAAGGAAATTTCATTTTGATCAGGCTGCATTGGATCAAAACATTCTGATTGACATGTTTACATGACGTATTTTTGTTCCGATTGGGCATTTATTACGATTAAATGTGCCCATGTAAACGTAGCTATTGTCAGGTTCTGTGAGCTGCAGTGGTGTATCTGTGTGTTTTGTGTGTGTCGAGTGAGTCATCTTTCCAGAAGCAAGATCTTTGTCAGAGAGTGCAGCAGGTTGATTGCCATCAGCTGGAGGTCTTCAGGCTGATGAGGAGCTGGGAGCATTCTTAAGCTGCTGCCAGACAGCAGGTCAGCGCCTGGTTGTTAACCCAAGTGGTAATACCAAAGCCACCTTCTGAGTATCCTTGTGCTTATTGAAAAGTGGTTTCTGAAAGTTCCTCAGTGTTGTATTCTGAAGTAACCTGTTTCACACTCAGGATTAATCAACGTCGCTCCTGCTCCTTCCGAGCTCTGGATTTCTGTGGAAACCTCCTTGTTGGAACCATCAGCCTGTTATCCTGTCATCGCCTCCTGCCTGCTCGCTCTCTGACCGCTCACTCGACACCACCTCCTGGAGCACCCTGCTCTGCCGCCTCACTTCACCTGTTCCCCCTCTTGTGCTGCTCATCATCCTGCCTGACTGTGAGTTCACCTCCCTCTGCTGCGCACATTCACCTGTTGTTTCCCTGAACCCAACTAACCGTCATCTCTCCCACAGAACCGGATCTCCTGAACTGCCAGCACAATTGCACATTCACTATTTGTACACGTTGTAAATAAACCTGTTCTATTTGCACCTGAGCTCTTGTGTCCGTGTGTGAGTCTGCATATGGGTCAAACACCTACCAGAAGTCATGACAATAAGGGTTTGTTTGCCTGTCTGCCTGTTAACAAGATAACTCAAAAACCTCCGGGGGGATTTTGATAAAATTTTCCGGATCGGTCAGAAATGGTACAAGGACCAATCGATTAGATTTTGTCTGGGATTTTGATGACATTTCTGACCGATCCTGAAAATTTCATGTCCTGTTTTAAACACAGCTGTTTCATTGCATGTCACATCTGTACCTGCTTATTCTTATTCAGGGTCGCAGGGAACTGATGTCTATCTCCAGTGATCATTCGGTGAGAGGCAGAGTTACACCTGGCCAGTCCACCACATAAAGAGACACAATCACTCATAAGGACGATTTAGAGTTACCAGTTAACCTCAAGCAAAATTTTGGTCTGTGGGAAGAAACTAGAATCCCTGGAGAAAATCCACACATGCTCAGGGAGAACATAAAATCTCTATGCAGAAAGGTCCCAGCCAGGTTTCCTCACAGAAACCAGTAGGATCCTTCTTGGTTCAGATCCTCTTCTGAACACACCCATTTCTGTGGGTTGATGGCAGGACAGTCACGCACAAGCCAGCAGTTAGTTGTTCCTCATGAACACTGGGTCATCTCTCTTCTTCAGTGGTAAATGGGTCTCAGGCCTTTTGGCACCCCTCAATGGTTTCAGTTCCCAGTGTCCATATCAGCAGCTTCTTTGCATTGACAGGTGAAGTTAGTAACTGTCCATGGACGCCACATGTCCTTTTCCTGTGTGTGAGACCATCAGCTCATACACAAGATGATGAGTTTAGTCCCTCAGCATCCTGGTCAGCATGTTGTCCAGTGTACAAGGTCCACCGCAACACAAAACCTGATATGACCTCAGTCAAAACAAAGACTTTATTGCCGTTATTATCAGGTTTGTTTGGGTTGTATTGCTTCAAAGTGGACCTTCCTTTGAAAGCAATGGTCATCTCATCCAATGAAAGCTCCTTGGATGGTGTAATGCTCTGTAGAAAATTCTGAACTCAACAAAGAGGACGTTGATGAAATCTAAATCCTAAGGGTTTCTGAATCGCACTTAGTCTGGCCCCTCACCCGGAACCAGTTTGCCATGGAGGACCCAACCAGGGGCAAAAGTCCCCCAGACAACATGCTTCTGGGATCCTGGGGACACGCAAACCCCCCCACCACGATAAGGTGGCGATTCATTGGAGGGGATTTTTTTATTTTTTATTTTGTTTTATTTTATTTTATAGGTTTTTTTTTCTTTTATGTTGCATATAATATTTACAAATGGAAGCAGATATGAAAATTGCTCTAAGAAGGTACTCTCACTGTCTACGTTGTTGTTGTTTTTTATGGGAAAACCAGAGCACCTGGAGAAAACCGTCCATTGGAGGGGATTTTTTTTATTATTTCATTTTTTTATTTAATTTTATTGTTTTTTTGTTTGTTTTGTTTTTTGCATATACTATTTACAAATGGAATCAGATATGAAAATTGCTCTAAGAAGGTACTCTCACTGTCTACGTTGTTGTTGTTTTTTATGGGAAAACCGGAGCACCCGGAGAAAACCAGACATGAAGCAGGAGAACACATAAAAACGATGGAGAAAGGTGTGGCCTTCAAACGTGGGAATCCAGAGGTGGAATTTAAAAGATGAATCAATGCAGTGCTTGAGCGATGGTTCTGAAGACACGCGCAAAGAATTTTCGGACTTTCCTAAAACGCTTTTTCTTACTTTTCCCCTTAGTGGTATTAGGGAGATTTCCTGTTCCAGATTCTTCCATCTCGGGGTTATTGTCAAACAAAATAATCACATCCTCAAGATCATTAGTCATGATTTCCTCGGTGCCCTTTTCCACTAACTCTGACAGTTGGACGTTTGTGGCAGATCTTTGTACATCTGCTGTGGTGTTGTTGCCGTCACAGACCGGAGAAACACTGTCTTGATTTGTGAGTCTTGTTATTTTCCCTTGTGCCTCTTGAACGTAAGCGCTTTCACTGTCAGTCAAGTGCTCCATCGTGATAAAAGTGTGACGTAAAGCATCAGCTGGTAGGATCCTGTCTGCTGGATTGATGGTTAGCATCCCTTTAAGAAGGTCAAGAAATGCTTTAGCATCTTGTAACTCAACAGGATCCTTTATTTCTGGAGCTACATTCAGCAAGTCATCAAGAGATCTTAGCTGATCATAAGCTGGGTGACACCTTCGAACCAAAGCTTTGGATGATTGTTCGTATTCATCTTTGGTTTTAAGCCTCCATGTGATTTCGGATCCAGTTTGATCCTGTGTAAAAAAGCGCCGGACTTGCAATCCCTTATCCAGTGCACCTTTTTCAGGCATACCGAGGAGCTGAACTATCACTCTGAAAGCTTCATAATCACTCTCCAATGGAAACAGATGGCTGCCTAAAAACATGTAAGCCAGCGTGCATCCAAGTGCCCACATATCCACCGCCTCGTCTCGTGGGAGTCCCAGGAAGACTTCGGGAGCCCTGTATGCCTTGTTCTGCATCATACGAAACTCTGATAAATCAGACGTGAGAGTAGCGAGACCGAAATCAATCAGTTTGAACTGGAGCTGTTGGGAATGACGGTCAGCCAGCATTATGTTGTCAGGTTTGATGTCAGTGTGAGTGAGGCCGAGGTGTTTCAAAGTGCTGAGAGCGGAGAGCATTTGTTCAGCGATTATTCTTATTTCATTAACTCTCAGAGGTTTGAAATCCCTTTCTTTAATGATGTCAAACAAAGAGCAGTCCAGCAATTCAAAAACAAGACAATAGTAACCTCTATAGTAAAACAGGTCAAAGAACTTGATGAAGGTGTTCTGACGATCGTCACATTCCTGGACAGACTCCAGCGCACTTGCTTCTGTCATGGCTTCATTGTAATTAACGTCTCTTACTAATTTCAAAGCAAAGATCTCATCTGTGCCCTCTTTTCTGCACATGGCAACTTTACCAAAACACCCTGATCCAAGGATCTTCACCACAGTGTAGACAGCGGATTCATCCTTTATAGAAACTCCTTCCTCTAAGTTGAAAGGTGTTTTATCCATCTCATTTTCTTCCTCGGAGTCAGAGACACTAACTTGGTCCATTTGTTCAGGAGTTGAAGACATTTTAATTTTATCAATTTCAAAAGAATCAATTTCTACAATAAAACTACGTTTGATCTGGTCGGAATCTAACCAGGGAATGAAAACTCAAAGCAAATCTACAAGGAGCGCATCAAAAGCCTTTGATGTTTGGCGATGATGACGTCATTACGTCAATGAATCACAAACCCCGCCCCCAAGACGCGGGTTTTAATGATTGACGCATGAGAAGATTTAAAATAGCAAAATGGTCTTTATTAACTAAATAATATGAAACGAACTTTGTTTTAAACTAAACAGAAACAAAAACAAATAGTTCTCCTGCGTCAGACTTTTTAGCAGCGATGGAAGATGCTAACAAACCCTCATCCAACAAGCTAAGTGGAGAAACGTGATAATGATGTCAGGTGGTTTGAAGCGGATCCACAAGTTCAAGCTGATGTTCCCGCGGTGAATCCACCGGATATTGTGCTGAAACTTCCCGGGAATAAGGTAAGAAAGATAATAAATACATGTGTTAAACACTAGCTGTGCAGGAATTAGACCAAACCAGGATGTAGGACCAGGAGTCTGCAGCCTGTATGACTGATTATATGTTTACATCTCTCCTGCTAAAAACCTTTAGATACAGTCCAATTCTGTTACACTTACTGAATATTTACAGGAATATTTAGTTACCAACAACATGTTTGTAATAAATACATGAACCTGTCCAATTTGTCTAACTTGACTGCATTAGGACATTGTTGTCAATGTTTTAACATAAATAATCCAAATGTGTCTGTCAGAAACAGGGTTAGGGTTTTAGGGTTTTATTTAAACTTTGTTTTGCAGCATTTTTCAACATTTAAAGTTACTCTGTATAATTAAATGTGACACACCTGGGCCAATAATGATCAGCTTTCATCTCAGACTCATCAAGTTCTCTTCTTCGTGACTTCCTGTCCTGGAAAGAAGTTTTATAAAAGTCTCCATTGTGTCATGTTTCAGATCTGCAGCGAGTACTTCCTGTAAGGACACCAGCTGTGTCCCACATGACCGTCCACATTGGACACGAGCAGTTTTATGTGCCAGTGGTGCTGAAAGGACTTCAACATGAAGCGATACTTCAATGAGCGCATGAAGACACACTGGTGAGTCACGTTTTGCACAAACACTCACACTTTGTGTTTATTTAGAATCAGCAGGTCTAATCTGCATGTGTTTTAGACTGAGAGAAGAAACTCACACATGCAAGAGGAGAACATGTAAACTCTGTACAGAAAGACTCCAGCTGGAGGACAGTGAGGACTCCTGGTTCAGCGCTGCTGTTCAGTTCTGTATCAGCTGCTGGAGAGTGGAGATGTTCACAGTTTCTCTCACGTGTGTTTGCTACCAGCCGACTACAATAAAATCCACATAGACTACACACTGATTCCTTATGTAAGTGTACAACAACATCTGGTGGCGCGTACGGAGAAATCAGATGTGCTTCTGTGAAGACAGACGGAGACCTCAGTCAGCACTAGGACTCGGAACCTCTGGGTACCTCACGATACGATTCGCGATACAAGGCTCACGATAACGATTATTTCACGTTATAACGATACAACGATTATCAATATATTGGACAGGAAGTTAATCTGTGACATAACTATGAGAGAAAAACAAGATATTTCTAAATGAAAAAAAAGTTGATTTTTACTTCCACTGACAATCTGTCAAACTTGTCTTCCTAACACTGACAATATTCCAGTGCAACATTTCTATAAATAAATTCAAGTGTCTTAACAGCGAGCGAGACGACACTGAAACAGGAGAAAAAATATATCTGAGACAAAAATATCAGCGATAATGGCTTAAACTTTGTTGTGCATTGTAGCACAAAAGATAACTTAGTGCTTCTTATAATTTATGAAAGAAATAATATAACAGGTCTGTTGTATCAAAAGGTAAATAAAATATCAATCATAAGGTAATAGTTTTACTATCAGCTCAGTACTGTCTAAGCAAATATTTACTATTCGTCTCTCTTACCACATAAGAATGAATCGTGTCTGTTTGGGTGCCACATATCTTCACTCTGTTGTTACTTTAATAAAACTATTGATACCAGTCTGTTGTGCTCTTGTACATACAAGTCTGGTCCAAATAGAAACATCACACGTAAAGTTTCTTTCTTCTGTCTGAAACTATTTGTGTTTTCTCTCCAGGACAAGCAGTAACAGAGTTACAGTAAATTAAAGGTTGAAGATGGAACACGAACACCACAGCGACATCCAGTACGCGAATGCTACAGCCGCAACAACAGAACAAGGCCTTGCAGCCGTCGGGACACCAGGCTCGTAACCCCTGTGTGTGCTCCGATTGCACTGAAGTTCCTCACCCAAACCCACTCTGGCCCCCGTTCCTCTCTGGTCGCTCCTCTCCCAAGAAGCAGCTCTGAAGCAGCTGACTCCGCCCCCCTCTACAGTAGCAGTCTCACTACTATGGACTAATCATCGTATTCGGCAACCTGTAATGGTGCCCGCTATTGACTGGCATGTAAACATGATGCCAAAGTCAAGCCTGTCAAAATCAACAATTTTATTACATTTACTTCAAGTGTAATTTTTAAAGGAAATACTGTATTTTCATTCTGCACCCCTCTAAATGCCTTATGGAGGTATTATGTGTAAAAATATATAGCTTTTTATTAAATTGTTCCATATTCAACCTTTAATCTAGTGAAAATGACATTAAGACCTTAATATAAATTCAACTAATATATTCAACTAAGTTTATGGGTATTTAAATTAGAATTTAAATACTAGAAGTGAACACTGTATATTCTAGCTGTACCTGATGGTGCTACTTGACACCTACATTGTTTGACACACAGTTTGTGCAGCTCTGGTTTCCTCAGTTTGTCTGGAAATGTAAAGTGCAGGATATTACTATAAAATATAGACTTTTTTATATTCAGGGATGCACATAAGCGGCTCGTGCACCTGCGCAGTCAAAATATAAAAGGTGCACCAGATGAAAATTTGAAACACACATTTGTGTACTTAGCATTGGTTTGGTTGAGCTGCGTGATCAGAGGCGGGTTCATTATCAAATCAATGAAGAGTCCCGCTGACTTTGTTTGTTTGACTGACATGTTTCTCAGCCTGAGCCGAGGTTCTAGCTGACAGACTGACGGATCAAAGTCATGAAGATGTCCGTTTTCTCCCATTAACTCAGTGTTAGTCTACACTGGATAACAGTATAGTTAAACCACACGTCCCTGTTCGCTGTTTCCTAATAACGAGACCATCTTGGATCCAACTTTTGTTTTTTCAATAGGAAGAGGGTCATGTGACACATCAAACTTGTTGGTAATTTCACATGAAAAATAATGGTGTGCTTGGTTTTAATGACTTAGTAACTTAGTGATCTATACATGTCAAAGACTGACCCACTTCACGCTTTACAGCATCATTTTTCTCAATTAAAATGTGTTTACTCACCTGTGAAAGGTGATTCCTCTGGACCTCGTGATTTTGTTGTTGTAATTTTGATAATTAATGGTGAAACATTGTGTCCCTTTTTGTGCCTCTTTGCGTTGCTGTTTGCTGAGTATCATTTTGACTCAATGCAGAGCAATGGTGCATATGCGTCATACGGGTAGTCATGTGACGTTCAATCCAGTGATATATATCAATGGGTTTCACCAACCGTATTTTAAAAAGCATGCATCTGTACGGCTGTAGTCAACCAAAGAAATCCTTAGTTGACCAAAGTCCTGTCCTGCTCAACAATTAGTCAACTAAAAAAAAGTGATGTTTTGCATTTTGATTGAACATTTATTAAACAACTGTCATAGAGTATTTATAAAACTATAATAATAATACAGTTTGTTGAAAATTAAGTGATTTTTTTAAAGAGGCCCTTCCATTAAAAACTTTTTTTCTGAGGTTTCTGTTGAATATTTTAGCTCCACAGGTGTTCTAACCTTCATAGTGGGTGAAAACAGGTCAAGAACTTCTCTTTCAGTTTTTATCTCTCAAACTACATATTACTACATAACTACGATAAAACCCGAGTTCTCCCAAGTTCGAACAGCCTTTATCTGTTTCGTCACAACTTTGTTCGTTAGTATTCGCCAGCTCCCGCAGTTAAAGCCACGCCTAGCATGCTGCTGGCTAATAACTGTAGCATAAGATGTATCAAACAGGATGAGAGAACGTCTGACGTTGCAAACAATGCTTTTACAACAAAACTTATTTTGAATAAAATGAACCACTCAGGTTTAAAACCACCTACCAGTGTTTACAGATCATATCAAATCCTGTCGATAAGATCAAAATCATTTCACCCAAATTCAATTTAAAAACCAACATGTTTCATTAAATGCAAAAACGTGAATAAAAGCACAAATGTACTTTTTTAAATAAACTAAGGGTTGCTAAGGTTGCTCGTACTTATGGTTTCCAAAATATTCATAAATCATAGACTTGGTGGGGCTTGAAATAAAGTAGCCAATAGATAATGGCCGGCTGTGGCTCAGTGGTTAGAGCGATCGTCTTCCAAAAAGAAGGTTGGCGGATCGATCCCGGCTTCCACCATCACATGTCGAAGTGTCCTTGGGCAAGACACTGAACCCCATGTAGCCCCCCCTGATTTGAGTATTGGGTTGTGCAGATGTTAGCCTCTCCCCTCTCCCCCCAATTTACATATCGGGATGGGTGAATGTAAAACTTGTAGTGTAAAAGTGCTTTGAGTGGTCTGGATGACTAGAAAAGTGCTTTACAAATACAGGATATTTACCATAATGAACCCGTTTTGTTATCTATTGGCTACTAGATTCATATTTGTGTATCTAAACAGACTAACAGACTCACACACAAACACACACAGCGTAACGGAGCGTGCTGACTACGTTTTAGGTGTCTAAATACAAACAGGGAAGGAGTGAGAGAGAGAGAGAGGAGTTGGAGTCAAGTCAAGATGAATAATGTCAAATTAAAAGCAGGAGTAATTAAAACAAGCTCTCTTCCATTATTTTGACATTATTTATTTACCCATGGTGAAAAGCAGAAACGCTTGTGGACCGGTGGGAAGAAAGACACATCTGGTGTGAACAGGAGAAAAGCTGAGTGCGCTTATTACATTTTTTGAACTATTATGTCACAGGTCATGCCCTGGAAATTCTAAACATGGTCATGGACTTCCGGCTAAACGCAGAGTGAATCTTACATATTTATGTCTCGCTGCAAGTTTGCAAGGAACTATTTTTCATAGAAACCTGTAAGTCACCTTAAAGTGAAGTTCGCTAATGAAATGTGTCCGTCTTTGTAATTTTGATTGAAACTGTCAGAAAATGGCAGCCTTGTGCAAAGATATTATTATTTTACAGAGGCTGTTAAAATTTTGGTGACACGATGATTTAATTCTAATGATACTGATGTGTTCATAGGGTTAATTTTTATGGTAAATGTCCTGTATTTGTATAGCACTTTTCTAGTCATTCAGACCACTCAAAGCACTTTCACACTACAAGGTTTTGCATTCACCCATTCACACAACCCCATATGTAAACCGGGGGGAGAGGGGAGGGGCTAGCACTCACAACCCGATACACAGATCGGAGGGTTCAGTGTCTTGCCCAAGGACACTTCGACATGTGGTTATGACATGAACCACAGCCGCCCCATGAGACAACAAAATATCATGAGGAAGTTATGCTTTTACAAATATTCCACTTTTTAGTGGAATTTGGCACAAATTGTTTTTAAAAAGTACTCACTCTGCAAACATTACTGATGAGTCAAGATCTTCACATAGTGACAGAAAGACTGAAGTAGCTTTTCTTATCGTCACGCACTCCCTTTTTTATCAGGTGACAGAAACCAACACAATGATGCTTTAGCTCAGTGAGTGATGTAGAAACAAGTTCACATTGTAAACTGAATGGTGACTTGGTGATTTAGTGTCTCCTAAGTTAACATTGTGACCAGGGATAGGGACTGTATTTGAAGCTCATGTTGTCTGACTGCATCTATTGGAATGTTTTACTGGTATTTTTCAGATGACAGAGACAGCTCTGCCATGTAGCTCAAATGACAAATTCCGGAATAGCGCTAGAACTGGTGGCAGCTTGTTGGAGTAGCTCTGTGACTTTTTTTGTTCTTTCTGAGTATTTCTTGCTAGTTTTTTCTTCTGGAAATATTTTCTAAACACTTTTCTTCTGATTTGGGTGCTGTGCTGATTGAGTTTTTTGCTTGATTTGTCACTTCTTTGCCATTTGTTATGATGTGTAACCATGGCAACAAGAGACTTTCTTTACAAGAAAGAGCAGCTAACTGACATTTCTAAGGCTGAAATAATCCTCAAATTGAAAGTCTGGATCTCTGATGAGCTCAAAAGAAGAAGACGTGGATGCAGAGCAGGAGCAGAGTGAAGAGAGAGAAAGAGGAAGTTTAAACCTTCACTTCCATCAGTCATATTGACATGTGAGATCTCTTGCTAACAAAATGGATGAACTTGAAACGCTGTTGAAGACCCAGCCAGAGTATCAGGAATGCAGCATCATGTGTTTTACTGAGACATGGCTAAAGGAGCATATCCTGGACTCCAGTGTGTCTCTGTCTGGCTTTCCAACAATAAGGGCAGACAGAGATTTGAAGAGGAGCAGCAAAAGAAGAGGAGTTTGTCAGCTGATCACATCCGCTGTCACCTGTTGGGGGCGGAGCATCAGAGCAGGTGACATGAAGAGGTTGAACAGATGGATAAGAAGGACTGATTCTGTCATGGAGACTGAACTGGAGTCTCTTGAGTTGATTGTCCAAAGGAGGATGAAGCACATGATGGAGAACCCTCATCATCCTCTTCAGAACACAGTAACTCAACAACAGAGTGTCTCAGTCAGAATATTCTTCATAATCCACTGTAGCACAGACCGCTACAGGAGATCCTTCCTGTCCACACCTAGAACCCTCTACAATGGCTCCCTGAAAAAGAACTGAGCTACAACAACACTTAATTTCCCTTCGGGGATTAATAAAGTATTTTTGATTTTGATTTAATTGATTTGAGACAGAGATGAAAAGGTCTGAGGTGAATCTGAGTTATGATTTGGTGCTATAGATTGCTAGTGTTTATTATCCTCATTAACTCTCATTAAATGTAAATCAGAATCAGATTTATTTGGTCTAGTATGTCACACATACAAGGCTCACTTTTCACTTGTACAGACAGACATATAAAGATAATAAATAGTGTTGGACATAGAAGAGACAGATACCAGATACATTAGCAGCATTTTACCACCATGAAAGTCTAGTTGGTGGTTTGAGGTCAGGTATAACATTATTTCTAATGATGAAACAGGTAATTATCTTGTTTGGAGAGTTAAACATGTTTGTTTAACATGGTGACAGTCTGTGGGGAAAAAACTGTTTATGTGTCTGTAGAAGTTCACCAGCAGCTCCTGTGGCAGGTTGAACTTCCTGCGGCAGCTCAACCTCTGCTGAGCCTTTTAAGATACTGATGCTATGTTGGCCGTCCAGTTCAGGTCCTGGGTGATGGTGGTCCCCAGAAACCTGAATGTCCACCATAGTTACAGGTGTGTTGTGTATGATAATGGGGGACAGGGTGGAGACTCCTCCTGAAGTCCAGTGTTATTTCTACAGTTTTTAGAGTATTGAGCTCTAGATGGTTCTGACCGCACCAGAGGACCAGCTGGTCCACTTCCTGGTTTAACGGTAATTTAACATTATGAAATTAATTAATTAAATTGTGTTGTTTGGTCCTCACATCTTTAAATGTGTCTCGCTGTGTCTCTTCGGAGCTTCTCATCATTGTTTTTGGTTCTTTAAGCTTCACATTCAGTCTGATAATTTCCCTGGTTCTATATTTGTTTCAATAAAAATCCTTTAATTGAAGAAAAAATCAATAGAAACCAGTAAAATATAAAAATACTGGAATAAAACATTAAGGGTTCAGGTTGGATTGTTTACAGGTTTGACTGTTCACTTTAATCTACATTTAACAGTTTGATGTTGAAATTTATTAGTCAGCTGTTACATTTTCCACTTGGAGTGTCTGTTATTTACTGTAACTTCTTTCTGTTTAGAAATGATGAGGAGGTTTGTAATGTGATGCTGTCAGATAAAAAGCTACAGTGTACAGCGAGAGTGCTTTGCACAGATCAAAGGAAAATATGCTAATTTAATTTATAAAAACTGATGTTTTTCTGTATTTTATACCACAAAAGGGTAGAATTCTGTGCATCCGTGCCCCGATGGTCTATTTGTCTTATTTCGTGTATGTTTCCATTTTAACGGATTAACATAAAAATTCATGCAGCTCAGACAAACCAATGTTAATTACGCAAACACGCATTGAAACTTTTCATCTGATGCACCTTTTCACACAGAGAAGTATACCATTGCCCCCCAGGATCAAAGGACAAACCGCATGTAATGAGCTGATACTTACTGAGAAGCGGCCCCAAAATGTTTAGCAGTGTCTAAGCTAATAAAAGCTCTTGAGACATTAAGACGTTGGCATCATTGGCATCAAGTTAACAGGCTTTTGCAGGACTTGCTGAAAAGCTGAGGATTTGAATCAGGTGGATTGAAGTAGGGAAACATCTAAAACATGCAGGATAGTGGCCCTTGAGGCCTGAATCTGGACGGCCATGCACAAACAAGGAACACATCTTCAACTGCAATTCCACAGGGCGCAAAAACCTGCCACATGGACATCTGATTCAGATGTTTCACTGCTATCTAGGGCACAATTACAGATGTCAAAATGTTACAAGTTTTGTGGTCAAGGGGTAGGATTCTCATTTTGGGTGCGAGAGGTGCTGGGTTCAAATCCTGGACAAGCCCGTTTGTTATTCTGTATGACTACCAGTACTATGTGGTTTTTTCATGGTTCTTCATCTGAGACCCCAGTAGCCTCTCTGCAGTTCCATCCATTCTCTAAACCTGCTTCTTTCTGTTCAGGGTTGCAGGGAGCTGGTGCCGATCTCCAGCAGTCTTTGGGCAAGAGGCGGGGGACACCCTGGACAGGTCGCCAGTCCATCACAGGGCCACACATAGACAAATAACCACTTACTCCTAGGGACAATTCAGAGTTGCTAATGAACCTCTTGCATGTTTTTGAAATGTGGGAGGAAGATCACGCACGCACGTAGAGAACGTGCAAACTCCGTGCAGGATTTGAACCCTGGACCTTCTCGCTACAGACAACAGCTCTACCAACTGCGCCTCCGTGCAGCATCTCTGTAGTTCCAAATAACCAAACAGATGAAGTATGTGTCTGGCAGCCTTTCCTCTGTCAGTGTGTCCCAGAAGAGCTGTGGCTACAACATGTGTGTAGTTTATCAATGGGTGAATGACACACTGTAGTGTGAAGCACTTTGGGAGTCAAAGTCATATACCTTAAAATGGAAAAACCTACTTTAAATAGACAAGGTGGTCTCATATGTCACTTATCTTGCACCAACAATGCTGTACTGACTCAACTTCCAAAGCTGTTTCATAACAATCTGTTCTTCAAACAATGTTTTCAACTTAAACAACAGAGGTCGCTGTTGGACAAAACAACTTTTAAAACCTGCCACATGGACATCTGATGCAAATGTTTCACTGCTATCCAAGTGTGACATCCTTGTCTTGAAAGGATTGCGGACAACAGGAGGTAGTTTATAGTTTGCTTTTACTGAGCATTTTAGCAGCACAGGCAACAACAACATGCTACTCTTCTACTACTACTGAGGCCTGACCAACCGTGGCTCTTAGCCTACATTGCCTACTAACGGCCATAAGTGGTATAACACTTGAACTACTATATTCTTCCCCCCTTAGGTTTTTTCATTACCACCCCACTTTACATACAGAATCAATAACCCATATCTCTCTCTGGCCTAACAAAACTATACATTTCAGCATACAACAGTGTCACCAACATTTTTTTTTAAAGTTTTTTCCAACAACAGTATTTTAAACCTGACACCAGTTGCAATCTATGCATTTTACTTTTTCACTTTTTTTTTTTTTTAACCTGCATAGTCTTTTAAGTAACTAGGTTTATACAAAGTCCTTTGAGATCGTCGAGGGGTTGCAACTGCTTGTGGTGGAGGTTGTTTCTCTGAACTTGGGGATGGAATGTCCTTCACAGATGGTTTGGTGTTGTCCTGAACATTTACTTCCTGAGCACAGCTGTTCCTCAATGCTACAGGACTTGGGAACACTGGTGCAGCATCAGTTAAAGACATAGGCACTGTGGGTGGATCTGTGATTTTAAGTTCTATTAAGTCCTTGTCTTCAGGTCTTGCCAGAACTTGGTCAACATGCCTACGTACAATTGTCCCATCTCCTAACATGACTTTGTACAACAATGGCCCCGTAACTTTATTAATGAAACCTGGGATCCATTTAGGCCCATGACTAAAGTTTCTTGTAATCACAACATCTCCCACTTGGAAACTTGTCTCCGATAGTTGCTTGTCATGATATTTCTTTTGAATGTTCTGCTTCCGTTCCACCTTGGTCCTTAGGTCAGGATGCACCAGATCCAATGTGGACCTTCGGCCTTGCAGTTATTCAGCAGGTGACAGCCCCGTGGTTGACTGAGGAGTAATGCGATAACTAAACACCCTGGACACTTTGGTACTGATGTTACCTTCACCTGCCTTTTTCATCATGGACTTAAATGTCTGAACTGCTCGCTCGGCGCAGCCATTTGAAGAAGGATGATAAGGAGCTGAGGTGATGTGTTTGATACCATTTTTTTCTTATGAAATCTTTAAACTCAGCACTCACAAAGCATGTGCCATTATCCGACACAATCATCTCAGGTAAGCCCTGACTGCTGAAACTTTTCCGCAAGCATTCAAAGGTGTTGGCTGACACAGCTGATGTTACAGGGTAAACGTCCATCCATTTAGAATATGCATCAATCAGAATCAAAAACATATGACCCATGAAAGGTCCAAATAATCAATGTGTAGCCTTTGCCATGGTTTGCTTGACCACTCCCAAGGGTTGAGCGGCGCTGCAGCTGGTAAGTTGCGATGTTCTTGACATGTGCTACATCCCTTTACCATCGCTTCAATGTCAGCATCTAACTTTGGCCACCAGAAATAACTTCGTGCTAAGGCTTTCATTCTTGTGATTCCCGGGTAACCATGGTGCAGTTGGTGTGGCAATGCTTCACGACCTGGCGGAGGTATCACCACGCGTGACCCCCACAAAACACAACCATCTTGCACACTCAACTCTGTTTTTCTCACCGAATAGGGCTGGAATGCTGGGTCTGAGTGCTGCGGAAGCCAGCCCTGTTGGAGGAACTGTCGTACTCGGGATAGGACTGGGTCTTTGCGTGTCCACTGGTTCAGTTCACTTGTTGTCACCAGTGTTAGGTTTCTTCCTTATTCTATCAAAACCTTCCATTATTATAAATACAAGAAATACGATCACTCAAGAAGTTTGGTTCAAAACTCAGCCGAGGAGAGTGCCAGCGCTCGCAGCATGTCTGCGAGACAGCCCTGACAACTCTGCTGGTCCCTCTTCAGCTCAGTGTCTTTATTCACTTAGAAACAGCAAAAACAGATAACATGAATCATCACTTCAAAATCAGTTGTGCCAGTAGTGGCTGGAGCCTCGCAATTACCTTGGATTAAGAAAAACAAAGTGTTCTGAGGGAGAATGTGTAAGTCTGAGAACAGTAGCGGGTCAGATAACAGGGCCTGTGTGACTGCTGCACACAGGTCATGCAGAAGATTTCTTCAAAGTTGGTGTCAGGCATGAACGTGTATAATTCTATGTTTTCCATTCTCTATCAATTCCCCCCTGAATTATACATGTGAGTGCGGTGTAACAAACAAGTGATAATAACAACTGTACACAAAATATCTACGTGTTGCCCCTTGCTTTCACATTTTCGACAACAGAGTCAGTAAGTGTGACAGATAAAACATGACCATTCACACCGTGTTGTTACCATCTTCTTTAGCGTCATCATCCTGTAAAGAAAGCAGTTGATATGACACCAGGGCATTTGTGGTAGCTTTAATTATCATAGACTTAATGCATGGCAGTACACAACTGAAAAATATGCAGAAGAACATTAGTATGACAATAAATGGCATAAAAACTTCAACAACATGTGCCACCAAAGTCTAATTGTGAGCCAGGCCCAAAGGTTCCAAGGTTTGGGATGTGAGTGTTCTAGAACAGCCTGCTGAAGGTTCCTGAGAGAGTCCATGTTGTCTTGGATGTGGGTGTCATTTTTTCCAGGAATGTAGGTGTTACAGGTTGTGCCTATCATTACGCAAACGCCACCTCGTTCAGCTGTGAGGGTGTCCAGCACAAACCGGTGTTGCAGAATCATGGCCTTCAGCGTCGATCTTCCTTTCTCTCACTTTTTGTCCATCTGTCCAGAGCTTGTGTTCAGGAGGAACATCACGCCCCCAGATGGGATCGTGTGGTGAGAACACGACGGATCTTCTTTCTCGGTGATAATGGGCTTCGTACACTTGTCACTTGACGTCAATCCACAAAAGCACGTTGAGTCCTTGGAAGACATGTTGCGTCTGTAGAGGATGGGTTGTTGAGCCGATTTGGGCATCACAGAGCAAACATAACAACCACTCACATTCTTGTCATCTGCGAGCATCTTCTGATACTGATACCAGAGGTTCGGATCGCCATGAGGGTTTGAATGTGATGTAAGCCAGTTGACAATCTTTTCCTGGTATCCTCGTCTTTTCTGAAAGGTGGAGCTTCCCGTCCCATGTGGAGGAGACAGACACCACCATGTAGTCAGACATACTACAGCCACAATACAACAGAGAATCCACCTGACATGTGGAGATCCCATTGTTGCTAGGCTACAGAGCCATCAGAGCCCCTAGAAGCTAAATGAACAGGGTGTTGTTGGTTTCTTCACCTGGGTTGAGATGAGTGACCACTAAAAGGCCACTCCCCTTTGTAGCAGGTCTTCACCACTGCCCAAATTAGGGGTCCAGCACTCTCTGCAGCTTACAGTGACTGAGATGTATCCAGCTGGGTCTCTCAGCGATCTTCACAGCTGTCGGCGTGGTCAGGAGCACTTGGCAGGGTCCTTCCCACATAGGGCTGGTCCAGTCTTTTCTTTTGATGACTTTGATAAAGATCCAGTCTCCTGATTTCACCTGTTGGTCTTCCTGTAAAACAGAAGGAAAAGAGAGCAGATCATTTGTTCCAACAACTTATTTCTGCCTCTTTTCATGGCAGGCATCAATCATGACTAAACAGTACTTATGGGGACCACTCTGTGTTAGTTCAATGAAATCCATGTGCATGATTTGAAATGGATATTGTGGCTGAGGAAACTGGCCTCTTTTAGGTCTCATGTTTCCTTGTGGGTTGTGTTTTACACAGATGGTATAAGCTCTACAGAAGTTTTTTAAGTATGAACTTATTCCATAAGTTGTAAAGTGTTGCTGTATTAGCGCCACCAATCCCCCCTGTTGACACATGGCAAGGCCCATGCGTCACAGTAGCAGCCGCTTTAAACAGGGATTTCGGTAGTACTGGTTTTAAAGGAGCAATAAGCGAAAATTCATCATTTCCAGTTTGAAAGAATTCAAAATATGCAATGTGAAGCTCTAGATGTGTAATTCCATCTGGAACATAGCATGAGGTCACACACCATCTCTCTGTGTTGATATCGAGCCTCTTGTTTACAAAGGTGGTCTCCTTCCGCGTGCATGTTCATGCATGTGAAACTCCACCTCCTTCATGTACTGAGCGAAGGCCCTCCCTTCGCTCAGTACAGCCGACACACATTGTTGAAGCGAAATGGCGGAAGGCGGAGCAAAGCGTTCACCTGAAGATGACCGGGAACACATTTCATCACCCAAGAAGCCACGGCCAATGACAAACAAACCGGGTAAAGCAAGGGACAAAACCAGGATAAACATTGGTCTTGATTTTCCAAGATGGAGAGCACTGAGAGAACGAGAGAATTTACGATTTGACTCGGAGCTGGCTTTTCTTTTCCTGGACAGGTAAGGAACAATCATTATTTTAATCTAGTGTTATTGTAATGACTCACTCTGGAAAGCAATAAAGTTGTCGACTTTGTCCTTTATACTGCTTGCATTCAATCATGACAGACTTTGTTTTGGTCTCAATCCTGTACTCAACAGCACACCTAGCGGTGAAAAATCGCTTGTTGCTCCTTTAAGGCAACTTCATACAGTCCATCTGAGTCAAGGAACGCCCCTTTTGCTTCCCACATTTGTTTTTCAGATCTTGGCTTCATGATATTATTCTTTGGTTGAAATCACCTTTAATTTGTTGTTCTCATCCCCTAAAGAGCAAAGAACAAGATTCTTTGTTTATTTACCTGAAATTATTGAAATTTGGAGATCGAGCCTATGTTAAACTATTCGTGTTTAAAATACTTCCACTCATTTTCAAATAAAGATTTTCCATTTAGAGTGTGTAATTTCAGTTTGAAAGGAACAAATATGTTTGTTAAACCAGCTGTGATAACATTCTTCACTGTCACAACAAGAGAGTTCCAGTTGATTTTTGTGTTCTCAAGGTTTCACCTTTTTCATTCTAGTTGGAAAGAAATAATGATAATGAGTGCTGCATCAATAAAGTGAAAGAGTTAACATTAAAGTTATAGACAGAACCCACTTCAATGGATTAATAACAACCAGTTTATTTAGTTAAGGATATATTAGTTGACATTTAACAAACCACAAAGGAAACCCCTTTTAGGTTGCTTGTAGCTCAAATAACTATTTAAAGACAGACTTTATTCATGAATGTCTGGTCAAAGTAATAAGGAAACAAAACATTATTTTGGTTCTCATTAGGTCAATTATTCTGGGTTAGTTGTATCCAAATGAAGAATTCTAGGTCAGAGGTCACAGTGTGAAATCCTAAGGACTGTCTGTGACTCTGTTCACAGCTTCAGAAGTGAGCAGCACCTTATTTTAAATTCTAATCTTAAATTTATTTAAGTTTGATAATTTATTAAAACACAATCTTCAACTTTTCCCCCTATTTCTGATTTACCATTCAGGCAATGAGTATTTTTGTGTAACATTATTTTACCCAAAATCGGTATATTATTTTTGTAATTATATTTTGTAGGTAATTACATGATTTCTTTAATCCTAGGTTTCTAAAATTAATGCTTAATTTGTTTCAAATATTAAACTTTTAAAAAGATTCTTTAGAGTCATGATTTACACTTGTTCTCTTGTGAATGAGTTGGAATTTTATAGAAGAATTATTGTTTTTTAGTTCTGAATCACTCACTCTCACATAACTTCTGCAGTGTTTTTGTTTCATGTACTGACTCCAAGGTCATATAGAGACACTTATCAGCTGCAGCTGAGCAAAAACTTCCCCATGAGAGCAGGACACAGACACAGATTTAAGCTTATTTTAGAAATTTTTGTTAAGACATACTAACTCAAAAGTGTATTTAGTTTAAAACACCTACAAGTCTACACAAAGATTTAACATTTCCAATCAGATCCTGTAAATGAACATTATTGAAAGTCAATTTAGTGAGTATTGTGTCTTGTACTAACAGGACAAGATAAACAAGCACAAGAATTGTATTGTAAATTTAGAGTACTTTCTGGAACCATAATTGCAAAAGTCTCTTTTACTAAGTACCTAAACAATCCCAGCTCTTGAGCCATTTAAAGACTATGGGTGAAATATCAGTAGTTATTATTATTTCCAAATCAAATCTTTGTCATTATAAGTTGGTGTCAGGCATGAAAGTGTATAATTCTATGTTTTCCATTCTCTATCAACCAGCGTAACATCCTCCATCATCAGCACACGGTCCTCTTCCTCTCTCTTACTGGATGGTTGCGGCAGAGGTAGTCGGCTCAAAGCATCAGCATTGCTGTGGTGTTTACCTGGCTTATAAACAATTTCATATTCATAAGCTCTCAAAGTCACTGTCCAACGTTGAATGCGGGGAGATGCCATTTGAGGCACTGCTTTCATCTCATTGAAAAGTGACAGTAACGGTTTGTGGTCAGTGCAAATGACAAATCTTCTTCCATATAGGTATTTATGGAAGCGCTGAATGCCAAACATCACGGCCAGTCCTTCTTTGTCCAGTTGGGAGTAGTTGGATTCTGCTGCCGTGAGTGTTCGTTACATAAAGCCGATGAGTCTCTCTTTCCCGTCTGACATGCGATGCGACAAGACAGCCCTGACTCCGTATGGCAATGCATCACATAACAGTATTAAGTCTTTTTGGCTGTCGTAATGCACTAACACCTCTGACGACAGCGTGAGTCTTTTAGATTCTACAAAAGCTTTCTCTTGCTCCTCCTGCCAACTCCATGTAGTGTCCTTTCTTAACAGTTTGTCTAAGGGGGCTAACAATGTTGACAGGTTTGGTAGGAATCTGTTGTAATAGTTCAGTAAGCCTAAATAAGCTCTTAGCTCTGCTACATTGGTAGGTGCTGGTGCCTGTTCTATGGCCATTACCTTGTTTGGCAGAGGATGGAGCCCCGAGACATCCACCTTGTGTCTGAAAAACTCAGCCTCTTTCTCCATGAAACCACATTTGTTGCGCTTCAGACGAAGACCTGCTTCTTTGAGACGCTTAAGAACCTCGTTCAAAGTCTCCAGGTGCTCTTGGTCACTCCGGCCGGTCAGCAAGATGTCGTCTAAATACACAGCCACGTTAGGGATTCCTGCCACCAGACCTTCCATCATACGTTGAAAAATGGCTGGACTGGAGGAAACTCCAAATGGTAGACAATTCACCTGAAAGAGTCCTTTGTGTGTATTAATGGTGACATATGGCTTTGATACTTCATCAAGAGTGACTTGTTGGTATGCGTGACTGAGGTCTAGTTTGCTGAACTTTTCGCCTCCAGTCAGCTTTTCAAATAAGTCCTCCAACTTTGGTATTGGATACTTCTCTAGCTTAGAGACTTGGTTTACAATGAGCTTGTAGTCTCCACAAATGCGCGCAGAGTTGTCAGGCTTTAACACTGGTACTATTGGTGCTGCCCACTCTGAGAACTTCACTGGTTCGATTATGCCTTGTTTTGTGAGTCTCTCCAGCTCTGTTTCTACTTTCTTTCTCATGGCATAGGGTATTGGCCTGGGCTTGTAGAACGTCGGAGCGAAGTTCTCTTTTATGTATATTTTTGCTGGCGGGCCTCTCCAGGTCCCCAGTTCCTCTTTGAAAACCTCTTCATTTTGCTTGAGCACGTTTTGCAAAGCCAGAGGAGGTTGCTCCATCTTGTTTACATATACACAGTTCATTTCCAAGTCCTTTAACCATGCCCTGCCTAGCAGATTTGATCCAGTGCCAGCTACGACGACCACTGGTAACCGCTTAACTTTGTCTTGGTATTTGACAGTTACATTTGCCGACCCTAATGTAGCTACTCTTTCGCCTGTGTATGTTTTCAAAGTCATTGAGCAGTTTTGCAGCTCCTGTGCATTACCTGCTGTCCACAACTTGCCATATTCAGTTTTTGTCAAAATCATCGCGCTGCATCCTGTATCCACTTCAAACTTGACAATGTGACCATTTATGTCTAACTGTGTGGTGATAGGATCAACTTTTTAAATTTTTGATTCATTCACATTGTGCAGTGTAAACACTTCTTCGTCACTGGATTGTGAGGACTCACTCATGTGATGTGTGTACTGCTTTTTCTCTTTGCGGCTACCTTTTTCATCTTTAGAAGCCTTCTTTCCTCCCCCCTTAACCTGCTGGTAAGGAGGAGGCGCAGATCTGCACTTCTTTTTCACATGTCCCTTTTTTCCACATCCATGACACTTTTCATTCAGAAACCGACAGTCCCTTGCCAAGTGGTCACCTCCACATCTGTAACAAGCTAGTGGAGCACCCTTGCCCTGCCGTTTATAGTCCATTTTTACCTTTTGCACAGACACCGCTGTTGCACTTTTGTTTAGGGTACTTTCCAGTGCCTTCTGCTGAAAGTCACGTATATCTTTGTTCGCTGTCTCGATGGCCTGTGCCAGTTTCAAAGCTTTTTCAAATGTCAAGTCCGGCTCTGCCATTTGTCTCCTTTGTATGCGGTCATCAGCAATGCCACACACGAGCCTATCTTGTAACGTCTCTGTCCGTTTATCACCATAATTGCAGTGTAGCGCTCTCTCAGTACGGCCACATACTCCAACACAGTCCACTTCTTCTCTCGTCTCTCAGGACGGTACTGCAGATAACTGAACTCCAAAACCTCAAAAACAGTTTTTTCCCTCGGGCCACCACTATGTTGAACAAACATGTTTAACACCCTTAATAAAGAAATAACTCATTCACTCTGCACAGATATTATCTACTTCCACGAGCAGATTCTGTCTTCGCGCACAGATTTTTTCTTCCCTCGAGGAGTTTCTTCCCTCACGCGAGCGTAAATTCAACTCTCAAACAGATTCAACCATTCACGCACGCATGAACAGAAATTCTGCTCATGTGGTTATGAGACTTTTGACAGTGCGAGTAGATAATATCTCTGCAGAGTTTAATAAATTGTTCTCAGTACTTTTGACTGAATTGTAACGCCATACAATATGACTCAGCTGTACACAGGTGGACATATAGGAGCAGCTGAGTGCATCACTCCACAGCGCTTCAGCCAGTGTGAACCAGGCATCAGAAGAAAAACAATCATCCCGTCACCTTGTTTATATGTCTGTCTGCAAGTACAAGTGAAAAAATGAACCAGAACCAAAATCCTTGAGTGTAACATACTTGACCAAATGAACCTGATTCTGGTTTTGATTCTGATTCCTGACTGACCAGAGATCTTATTTTATTGAATTCTCACACTGTCAGCAATTATTACCTCCATCGGGAGGTCATGTTTTTTATCAGTGTCAGGTTCTGTGAGCTGCAGTGGTGTATCTGTGTGTTTTGTGTGTGTCGAGTGAGTCTTCTTTCTAGAAGCAAGATCTTTGTCAGAGAGTGCAGCAGGTTGATTGCCATCAGCTGGAGGTCTTCAGGCTGATGAGGAGCTGGGAACATTCTTAAGCTGCTGCCAGACAGCAGGTCAGCGCCTGGTTGTTAACCCAAGTGGTAATACCAAAGCCACCTTCTGAGTATCCTTGTGCTTATTGAAAAGTGGTTTCTGAAAGTTCCTCAGTGTTGTATTCTGAACTAACCTGTTTCACACTCAGGATTAATCAACGTCGCTCCCGCTCCTTCCGAGCTCTGGATCTCTATGGAAACCTCCTTGTTGGAACCATCAGCCTGTTATCCTGTCATCGCCTCCTGCCTGCTCGCTCTCTGACCGCTCACTCGACACCACCTCCTGGAGCACCCTGCTCTGCCGCCTCACTTCACCTGTTCCCCCTCTTGTGCTGCTCATCATCCTGCCTGACTGTGAGTTCACCTCCCTCTGCTGCGCACATTCACCTGTTGTTTCCCTGAACCCAACTAACCGTCATCTCTCCCACAGAACCGGATCTCCTGAACTGCCAGCACAATTGCACATTCACAATTTGTACATATTGTAAATAAACCTGTTCTATTTGCACCTGAGCTCTTGTGTCCGTGTGTGAGTCTGCATGTGGGTCAAACACCTACCAGAAGTCATGACAATAAGAGTTTGTTTGCCTGTCTGCCTGTTAACAAGATAACTCAAACCTCCGGGGGGATTTTTGATAACATTTTCCGGATCGGTCAGAAATGGTACAAGGACCAATCGATTCGATTTTGGTGGTGATCCGGATCACTGTCTGGGATTTTGATGACATTTCTGACCGATCCTGAAAATTTCATGTCCTGTTTTAAACAAAGCTGTTTCATTGCATGTGAAAACTCACTGTCCTTGTTTTTTGATACAGAAATCACATCTGTACCTGCTTATTCTTATTCAGGGTTGCAGGGAACTGATGTCTATCTCCAGTGATCACTGGGTGAGAGGCAGAGTTACACCTGGCCAGTCCACCACATAAAGACACACAATCACTCATAAGGACGATTTAGAGTTACCAGTTAACCTCAAGCAAAAATTTGGTCTGTGGGAAGAAACTAGAATCCCTGGAGAAAATCCACACATGCTCAGGGAGAACATAAAATCTCTATGCAGAAAGGTCCCAGCCAGGTTTCCTCACAGAAACCAGTAGGATCCTTCTTGGTTCAGATCCTCTTCTGAACACACCCATTTCTGTGGGTTGATGGCAGGACAGTCACGCACAAGCCAGCAGTTAGTTGTTCCTCATGAACACTGGGTCATCTCTCTTCTTCAGTGGTAAATGGGTCTCAGGCCTCTTGGCATCCCTCAATGGTTTCAGTTCCCAGTGTCCATATCAGCAGCTTCTTTGCATTGACAGGTGAAGTTAGTAACTGTCCATGGACACCACATGTCCTTTTCCTGTGTATGAGACCATCAGCTCATGCACAAGATGATGAGTTTAGTCCCTCAGCATCCTGGTCAGCATGTTGTCCAGTGTACAAGGTCCACCGCAACACAAAACCTGATATGACCTCAGTCAAAACAAAGACTTTATTGCCGTTATTATCAGGTTTGTTTGGGTTGTATTGCTTCAAAGTGGACCTTCCTTTGAAAGCAATGGTCATCTCATCCAATGAAAGCTCCTTGGATGGTGTAATGCTCTGTAGAAAATTCTGAACTCAACAAAGAGGACGTTGATGAAATCTAAATCCTAAGGGTTTCTGAATCGCACTTAGTCTGGCCCCTCACCCGGAACCAGTTTGCCATGGGGGACCCAACCAGGGGCAAAAGTCCCCCAGACAACATGCTTCTGGGATCCTGGGGACACGCAAACCCCCCCACCACGATAAGGTGGCGATTCATTGGAGGGGATTTTTTTTTTATTTTATTTTTTTTTTGTTTTTTTTTATTGTTTTTTTTTCTTTTATGTTGCATATAATATTTACAAATGGAAGCAGATATGAAAATTGCTCTAAGAAGGTACTCTCACTGTCTACGTTGTTGTTGTTTTTTATGGGAAAACCGGAGCACCCGGAGAAAACCAGACATGAAGCAGGAGAACACATAAAAACGATGGAGAAAGGTGTGGCCTTCAAACGTGGGAATCCAGAGGTGGAATTTAAAAGATGAATCAATGCAGTGCTTGAGCGATGGTTCTGAAGACACGCGCAAAGAATTTTCGGACTTTCCTAAAACGCTTTTTCTTACTTTTCCCCTTAGTGGTATTCGGGAGATTTCCTGTTCCAGATTCTTCCATCTCGGGGTTATTGTCAAACAAAATAATCACATCCTCAAGATCATTAGTCATGATTTCCTCGGTGCCCTTTTCCACTAACTCTGACAGTTGGACGTTTGTGGCAGATCTTTGTACATCTGCTGTGGTGTTGTTGCCGTCACAGACCGGAGAAACACTGTCTTGATTTGTGAGTCTTGTTATTTTCCCTTGTGCCTCTTGAACGTAAGCGCTTTCACTGTCAGTCAAGTGCTCCATCGTGATAAAAGTGTGACGTAAAGCATCAGCTGGTAGGATCCTGTCTGCTGGATTGATGGTTAGCATCCCTTTAAGAAGGTCAAGAAATGCTTTAGCATCTTGTAACTCAACAGGATCCTTTATTTCTGGAGCTACATTCAGCAAGTCATCAAGAGATCTTAGCTGATCATAAGCTGGGTGACACCTTCGAACCAAAGCTTTGGATGATTGTTCGTATTCATCTTTGGTTTTAAGCCTCCATGTGATTTCGGATCCAGTTTGATCCTGTGTAAAAAAGCGCTGGACTTGCAATCCCTTATCCAGTGCACCTTTTTCAGGCATACCGAGGAGCTGAACTATCACTCTGAAAGCTTCATAATCACTCTCCAATGGAAACAGATGGCTGCCTAAAAACATGTAAGCCAGCGTGCATCCAAGTGCCCACATATCCACCGCCTCGTCTCGTGGGAGTCCCAGGAAGACTTCGGGAGCCCTGTATGCCTTGTTCTGCATCATACGAAACTCTGATAAATCAGACGTGAG
>SSNP01000001.1:11341259-11452684 GCA_006937955.1 Pachypanchax playfairii | reverse complement strand
TAAACTAAACAGAAACAAAAACAAATAGTTCTCCTGCGTCAGACTTTTTAGCAGCGATGGAAGATGCTAACAAACCCTCATCCAACAAGCTAAGTGGAGAAACGTGATAATGATGTCAGGTGGTTTGAAGCGGATCCACAAGTTCAAGCTGATGTTCCCGCGGTGAATCCACCGGATATTGTGCTGAAACTTCCCGGGAATAAGGTAAGAAAGATAATAAATACATGTGTTAAACACTAGCTGTGCAGGAATTAGACCAAACCAGGATGTAGGACCAGGAGTCTGCAGCCTGTATGACTGATTATATGTTTACATCTCTCCTGCTAAAAACCTTTAGATACAGTCCAATTCTGTTACACTTACTGAATATTTACAGGAATATTTAGTTACCAACAACATGTTTGTAATAAATACATGAACCTGTCCAGTTTGTCTAACTTGACTGCATTAGGACATTGTTGTCAATGTTTTAACAAAGTAATAATCCAAATGTGTCTGTCAGAAACAGGCTTAGGGTTTTAGGGTTTTATTTAAACTTTGTTTTGCAGCATTTTTCAACATTTAAAGTTACTCTGTATAATTAAATGTGACACACCTGGGCCAATAATGATCAGCTTTCATCTCAGACTCATCAAGTTCTCTTCTTCGTGACTTCCTGTCCTGGAAAGAAGTTTTATAAAAGTCTCCATTGTGTCATGTTTCAGATCTGCAGCGAGTACTTCCTGTAAGGACACCAGCTGTGTCCCACATGACCGTCCACGTTGGACACGAGCAGTTTAATGTGCCAGTGGTGCTGAAAGGACTTCAACATGAAGCGATACTTCAATGAGCGCATGAAGACACACTGGTGAGTCACGTTTTGCACAAACACCCACAACGATTATCAATATATTGGACAGGAAGTTAATCTGTGACATAACTATGAGAGAAAAACAAGATATTTCTAAATGAAAAAAAAAAAGTTTATTTTTACTTCCACTGACAATCTGTCAAACTTGTCTTCCTAACACTGACAATATTCCAGTGCAACATTTCTATAAATAAATTCAAGTGTCTTAACAGCGAGCGAGACGACACTGAAACAGGAGAAAAAATATATCTGAGACAAAAATATCAGCGATAATGGCTTAAACTTTGTTGTGCATTGTAGCACAAAAGATAACTTAGTGCTTCTTATAATTTATGAAAGAAATAATATAACTGGTCTGTTGTATCAAAAGGTAAATAAAATATCAATCATAATGTAATAGTTTTACTATCAGCTCAGTACTGTCTAAGCAAATATTTACTATTCGTCTCTCTTACCACATAAGAATGAATCGTGTCTGTTTGGGTGCCACATATCTTCACTCTGTTGTTTACTTGATACTAGTCTGTTGTACTGTATTTTAGCTCCACAGGTGTTCTTACCTTCATAGTGGGTGTGAAAACAGGTCAATAACTTCTCTTTCCGTTTTAATCTCTCAAACTACGCAGGTGGCAATAAAACCCGAGTTCAAACGGTCTGTATCTGTTTCATCACAACTCCTTTGTTTGTTAGTATTTGGCAGCTCCCACAGTTGAAACCACGCCTAGCATGCTGCTGGCTAAAAGCTGTAGCATAAGACTTAGCAAACAGAAAGACACGACGTCTGACGTTGCCATGCGCAGCGGGGCAGGAAACAGTATACCTTGCGCTCATTGGCTAGTACGTTAGCCAATCAGAGTCCAGCAAATTTGAATAATGAATATGAACGAGCTGCTGTCGAATCAGCCTGACGGAAGGAGCCGGAACCACCCGAATTTTGATGCAGACAGATTGAAAGGTCTGTTAATCAGTGTTTCCTGACGTTTTTTAGATATAAAATGTTTCATATTACAGGTTAAACTTAAGAAATAACCACAAAGTCTGAAATGTGTATGAAATAGACTCTTTAAATATAGATTTCTCAAACATACACAAAACACTGACATATTAATGACATTTAATGTGAGTGTTGTGATAATTACTCCTGTTGGAGTTTTTTAGAACGTCACCATACAATCAAACTAACACACTCATACCATAGATTCTGCACCATCATTGTTTACTGAATAACTGCTGTCAAATTAAATTCTGAGGTAACTCATAGCTGAATAATAACAAGTGACGGTTCAAAATGGCGACAAACGCCTTCCATTAAACATTTGATACATCATTAACAACAAAGCTCAGCTCATACTAGACAAAACTAACATTGGAATATCAAAGCACTTGCAGAATGATAAAGTCTAGCACGACGGACACAAGACGTAACATTTTTTAAAACCTTTAGTGCTACAGAAGGAACCACAGATTGTATTTTCTTCTGACAAATACATTCAAGGTAAATGTTTTCTAAACAGAATGAGAAGGACTTTAGTTTTTACCCTCTAAGTTTATATGAGCATCTGCATTTTAACACCAATCTGAAACATTCCTGCTCAACAATTTATGGTCACTTCTCTGGCTTGGACTTCATCTGCAGGTTCAGACAGATTCAGTCCAGTCTTGTTTCTTCATGATAACGGCAACATTAAGACTTGTAGTACAACAACTAAGCAGTATCATGTTTAACATATTGGTTTGTGTATGTATATGCGAACACACCTCATACTTTATTTCGAAAAGTATGAAACTTCATTAATGATGTAACAGTCTGATTCTCTGAGACAAGGTGTGTGTGTGTCTGTGCGTGTATGCGGTTATAATTCGTAGTACAGTTGCTCATCCTCATCATCAAATCCATGCGTGGGACTAAGACTAGACTGTTCTTGCAACTCTTCCTGGAACAAAGAGTTTAGCGAGCTGTCTTGAGCTGAGTGCATGCTGAAGAGGGCCATTTTTCCTTCCTCACCTGCACCAAAAATGAACAAAAGAACTATGTAAATTTTTTAAATCCTTTTAAACATTTATAGCAATCTCAGTCCATCCAAAGAGAGAAAACACAAGAAATCTGCTTGAACACCTCTGGAGAGAGAACTAACATATGTCACTTATTACACATATACAACAACATACACTGCTTAACATACAATATTTATAGTGACAGCGGCAGCCCAAGTTAGTGTGTCTGTAAACATGCGTGTGTCTATAAAGTTTCTCCATTAGATTTAACAGTGAGTGTGAAAACACAGGTGCAACCATGGCCCCCACCCAGATCAGCACCTGCCCCGCAACGACAGTACAGAAGACCCAGAGGGCTGCAGTGATGTGCGTGCAGACGCCGACTATAACCAGCTATGCCTGGGCAGACTGGCATATAGAACTAGAGACCTACAACCCAAGGGCACCCCACCAATCCCAACCTTGACTGTTTGACCAGGTCCTCCTGATGTTCCCCAGCCCCACATGGCAGGCAGGGAACAGGGGCAAGGGCATAGAATTAGCATAGATGGAAGGGACATGTCCACACCATTATCCAGCAAAAAAAGAATTTAAAAAAAAGAAAAAAACATGGTTGGGTGGTTGATTCATAGGTCCCCACCAATGGCAAGAACAAATCTACTCCCTTGAACAGGGGTATGGGAATAGGAAGACCCCACACCACATTCATCCCACTCAGATGTACTAATGCTATGTGATGTTCTAAAATACATTTTAAACAGAGGGTGGGGTCTCAGCCCAACCCCAATGAGAATGTATGTACTGTGTGTCTAAACCCAACAAACCCCACTTCAAAGGAAAACCTATACCTAGGGTGGTTATACATCTGGCTTTAAGACAGATAGTCCGGAGTTTAAAAGGAGTGTCCGCCTACCGGCGCCCACCTGTAAGACGGTCACCCATTTGTCCCTCTTTTAAAGGAAAACTTACCTCCCCTCCCCGGATACAGTCTGACGTTTAAAGAGGCCCTTCCATTAAAAACATTTTTTCTGAGGTTTCTGTTCAATATTTTAGCTCCACAGGTGTTCTTACCTTCGTAGTGGGTGTGAAAACAGGTCAACAACTTATCTTTCAGTTTTTATCTTAAACAGTATACCTTGGTCTCATAGGCTAGTTTGTTAGCCAATCTGAGTCCAGCAAATTTGAATAATGAATATGAACGAGCTGCTGTCGAATCAGCCTGACGAAGCAGCCTGACGGAAGGAGCCGGGAACCAGCCAAATTTTGAAGCAGACAGATTGAAAGATCTGTTAATCAGTGTTTCCTGAGGTTTTTTAGGTATAAAATGTTTTGTTTTACTGGTTAATACTTAAGAAATAACCACAAAGTCCTGAAATTTGTGTGAAATGGCCTCTTTAAAAAAATAACATGATAGATGGGAGTGACTGGCGGACTAAGGGGGCGTGACAGTCTTTGCTGTGACTGACATGTCACTCTGACTGACACACGCGCCAGAGAGGGACAGGTGAAATGGAGGAATATGTAGACGAGACGAGCAGCTCTGATCCGTATCGTTTCGAGCCGATAGTTTACCCTGCAGCAGCTTGACGGGATAGAATGACGCTCTTCTCTACTGATACATTGTTGTTAGCAGCACTATTAGCTCCAGTAATGTGGTGTGACTCTGCAAACAGGTGCAGCTGCGCGCACGCGACCGCTCTACCGTTTCAAGCCGATAGTTCGTACTGCAGCAGCTTCACATCTTAGAATGGGACCTGTCCCTTCGTATTGTTGTTGATCAAAGCAAAAGCTAAATTTGGATTAGCTCGTGTAATATCTGTGACTCAGCCTCATCAGGCATCACATCTTTAGTTATTAAAACAGTCATACTATGTAATGAGTTTAATGTTATGTTTTTGTTTTAATCTTTGTTCCATCTGAAAAAAGTCCTCCTTTTTTGTGTAGTGAAAATGGCCACCCTACCTATACCTCCCTATTGTTTAGAGACAAGGTCCTGCCTTTCTCGCCTCTGATTGGCTCAAAGTGCTTTCACGTGATTGGCTACCTTTTTGGGGGGGAAAGGTCCTGCTTTTTTTTTCTGCTGATTGTCTAGAAAGCCTCTACAACAACTGCAACACGTCATCGCAAAATTAGAGAGAGCAAGCTTTCAGCTCGTTTATCCATAGTTTATTTATTCCCACCATCAACATAAATAAACCAAGTCCATCTAATAAGTGTTATTAATTCCCAAAGGGAAATGAAATGTTGTTGTAGCTCTGTTCTTGTTCAAGGAGAACTGATGATCATGAAAAGACACCACAGTATGATGAACAGTATTTAGAACACCTGACAGCTTATATGGACATCAAACAGTTTGTTTGTTTGTGTGTGTGTGTGTGTGTGTGTGTGTGTGTGTGTGTGTGTGTGTGTGTGTGTGTGTGTGTGTGGGTTTGTATTTCTGACCTCCTGGGGACCCGTTTCCTGACTTTTACTATCTTTCTGGGGTCCGAGGGTTCTTGTGGGGACCGAAGCCTGGTCCCCATGAGGGGGACTCCCCTTTTTAGGGTTAGGGGTTAGGTTTATAGGTATGGTGTGAATAGAGTTTTAGTTAGTCTTAGGGTTAGTTATAGATCAGTAATGGTTAAGGTTAGGAAAAGGGTTTGGGTTAGGTATAAATCTAGTTACTAAAATCAATGGACGGTCCCCATAAGGATACCAAAACACACTTGTGTGTGTGTGTGTGTGTGTGTGAGAATGAGAGATAATATTTGTTCCAGCTGTAGCTATCAGTCAGTAGAAAACAGACGAAAACTTAATAATAAAGAAACAGACAAACAAAACAATTGTGTTGCATTTTCTTATTTTTGCTGTGTTGGCCACCGAGGGAAACGCCATCAGAGACACACTGTGCTAAGGAGTGTGGTGTTGGTCTTCTTGGCAGTGCAGCACCACTCCCCACTTTATCCTTCTCATAACAGAGAAAACTGTGCAAACACTTTTAGCCAATCAGATATGAAAAACAGCGCAAGCACTTCTAGCCAATCAGAGGTGAGAAAGGCAGGACCTTGCCTCTAAATGGGTACAATTCGCAAATTCGCCTCCCTATTAGTCAACGCTCATACTTGTAGAGCCCCGCCCCCTCCAATCTGTCATTCATTGAGACACAGATTTTAAAAATACGAGAGTTAATATTACCTAACTCCAGCAGCGTTTGTGTGGCAGCGTCTTGAACTTCCATTTCCTTGTCCGTCTGACAAAGATACACCAACTGATTTATACTTTCTGTAGCCTGAAAAAAAAAACAAAAGAAACCAGTTGTAATTATTTGGATCTTTTAATAAAACAGTATAAACAAGTACTATTTAAGAGCTTTAGAAAAAAGTTGAGAAAATGACCTGAGGATTTGATATAATTTCTGCTACATGCTTGTGTTGAAATACTACTGAGATATAATGGTCATTTAGAGAAATGCCATCACAATGTCACAAACTGAACTGACCCGCCTGCCTTCATGAAATTAAAAATCTAACCATAAAGGCTGTTGGGTAGTGAGAATCAGATCATTAGATAAGATTGGGAAAACATTCTTCTCCTAAAACTTTAGCAGTTGGTCTCCTCACTACGCAATATATTCAACTTCTGATACATAAACAACACTGGGAATAAAATATGTATTTGATTTGCAAATTATGATTTGAGTTTCGATGTAATAAAACATTAAAACACGGGAACTGTTGAAATTCTTTATCATGTCAAAGATGATTAAAAAATCATTAGACAAAGAATAAAGACAAACAAAAGAATCCATTTGTTTATTTTACTCTTTTTTTTTTCCTTTTCAGGTTTATTTGGAGCTGATGACTTCCATCCTGGTTGAACCTGGTAAAGATTCATTAACTATCTATTTTGTTTTGTGAACTATACTGTAGCTGTTAATACTGACCAGCAGCTGTGGATAATTTTGACTTTGCACTGTGAAGTTAAAGATACAATATGTAAGAATTTTACAGTGAAATACTCACACAACAGTCTAATGCACCAATGTTGAATGTTGAAGACACATTGTAACAGATCTCGATCTCAGCCGGCTGGATGGTCGCTAGTTTCAGACATTTTAAAAAAGCTAGCCCGGACTGTAATCATTGGGTGTTTCTCAATGTCAAGGAACCTTGCCTACCGAGGCACTGCCGTGGTAGAGGAGGCGTCTTGCTTACGAGAACACTGGAACAGACTTCACTTACGTGACCGTGGCTGCCTGCTCACGCGCACTGTTTACGCCCTGCCCCTCGCCCATGGAGCTAGAAATAATAAATAAAAAAAATTAAAATAAAAATAAATGTGCAAGCGAGTTAATACCTTCTAGCCACCGAAGCTGCAACTACAAAGCAACTAACCGACCGTATAACCCTTTTGGATTTAAAAAAAAAAAAAAATTTGAATATAAGCCCGATAGCAATAATCAGCTAACTTACATTTAAAGAGAAAATTTGCCTTTGAAGTAGCTGCTCCGGCTCCTCAACCGCCATTTTTTGAAAATACCGCGATGTATTCTGGGAAATTTGTGACCGAGGGAAGACAACAAGGCGTGTCCCATGTATCCTTGGTATGTTAGCTAAACAGCAGGCAAACAGAGTATGGATGCCTCAGTAACACATGAACATTGGAACGCTTTCCTTGGCTTTGAGAAACACCCATTATTTACACGTCCAGACTTCCTGGTTCCATAACGAATCACATGTGAGTCTGCAAGGCTGCCAAGTCTTCAACACAAGCAGCTGGAATTCAACAACGACCAGCAGCAAAAAGTAATAAACCACCACATTCTTCCAACTGAGCAGCCGAGCTGCACATGATGGGGCGTTCAAACACACTTAGGAAAACTCATTGCTAAAAAGACCTTCAGACATTCCCAAAAATTGAACAAATCCAAGAGAAACTAAACGAGGATCAACATCAGAACTGGCAACTCAACAGAAACACCAGGGAGGGGAGGGGGTGAGTGTCTGAGAGCGGATGTATTTTTTTCTACATGAACTGAAGGATTTGACAACAAGGTCTAATTCTTACATAGTGTATCTTTAATACAGTAACATGAAGCTGTACTTAAAGTTAAAGATACATTTTTATAAAACTGAATACACACACTCTAAACTGGTCAGACTTTCTAAAAGATTCCTAAAAGGGTTTTACTGAGTTTTCAAACCATAAGGTGATTTTCTCAAATGCAGATGACCCGTCTCATTAACTGTCTCCATAAACGTGATCAGAAAAAGGAAGAAAGACTCCCATAAAACACTTTTCATCAAAATAGAAAAGATCTGAACAGTTGGATAAAACATTTATACCTTCAGACACGCCAACGCTTTGCATCCACAAACTCTGCTGTCCACATCATCTTCTTCCAACAGCTCCATACAGTTCACCAAGACCTGAACAGGTGCAGTTCAATGTGTGCAGAGATGCAGTTTGTTAGAGATTATTGTGTCTGAATCAGAGCTCAGATGTTCTTTTCTTAATGTTTGCAAAAAATACAAATAGTCAGTTTTATTTTCAAATCATTAAAGGAAGATTGACTCAAAATAATACAAGATATCCATCCGTTCATCCACCTGCTCTCTCTGTCTTGTATCAGCAGCCAGGATCCTCAGGAGAGAGTTTGCCGAGGCCAGTACGGTGTGTCGTGAATCTGTCAATAATTTAGCCACAGCTTGAACTCCTTCCCTCTTCAGGCTGCACTCAGCAGGAGAGCGAATAGTGTCTATGATCACATCCTCGTCTCCTGACGAAAGACACTCCACCAGCCACACTGTTAGGAGGTTAGAACTCATTGGTGTTTTTCTGTATTCACTCACAACAAGACTGATAAACTTTCACATGATTGAGAATGTTTTATTTTACATTTCTGTTTATTCTATGCTTAGAGAGATTTACTCTAATAAGATGACCAAAGACTTGTGTATTTTCTACATAGTATACGATTTAATGAATTTTTTCCAACACCAGGTGACAGTAATGAGCAAGATCCCAACCATGTTACTTCCACTAACCACCACAGGGTGGCAGAAACGAGTTGAGCAGCAGATCAGAAGCTCAGCCAAAAACTGGATTATACTCACACGACCAGTCAAAAAATTAAAAGAAAGGATCAATAACTTTTAAAATTAAAAATAAATTACACATGGAATTATGGTAACCCACGTGTTGTTTAGCTCTCTAATTATGGTATTACTTTATTTTAAAAAGCATAATATTGAAAATTCTACTTATTCTGCCTTTGAGGGTTGGTTGGAAAAGAACAAGATTTATTTAGGCCCCAAGGGTGATAACCTGGCTCTTCCAGATCTATGTGTAGCTCCACGTGTCTACTCGGTGCTACACATAGATCTGGTATTCTTCTGTCTGAAAACGTCTGAAAAAGGGAGGGACATCTGGTATGATACTTAAAGCTGATTGGAGGACATGACAGCAAGTGTCTAACTACCAGGATTTGTCTTTAGCCAATCACAGCAAATCAAGCTCTTTCACATCCAATCAGGAGAAAAGCAAAACACATCGTTACCACTAAGAAATAAACAAAGTACTTCCCTTTGATCATTTTGAAATTAAGAAATTGTCTCTAGTTTACCTAAAACAGATTCAATAGCTACTTCAACGTGTATTTCCACTGGCGCAACCATGTTTGTTTTTCTTTGCCTGCCTGGGAACTTGCTGCCAATCATACCTAAACACCCGCCCCAAAGCACAACGCTAGCAAACGATTGGTCCACACCACCAGTGGCTTGGAGTCAGATGGTTTAGTTTGAGAAGTTCGAGATGGATTTTCGTGGGTTTGGAAACTCAAAATCTTGCTAGTATTCATTTTGCAGCGGGAGGTTACCAGGGTGATGCCTGAAGCTAAATTGGCTAAACTCTTTGAATATCTGAAACATCATTCAATAATAATTCCATTCAAATTAAATGTGCAATTCTAGGAACATTAATGTTTTACAGCAGCCAGCCACTAGCTGGTGTTTGTCTCTTTTCAGCATCTTACATAAAGTTGTTAATCATGTCTGCACATACCTTCTTCTGCTAGCTCAATGATGTGCATCTCCATGTCAGTGATCCCTTTAGACTCCATGTAATTCCACAGCTGGAACACAGTCACCATCTCTTCATCCCTGTGACTGTACAGTGAGAACTTCTGATCCAGAATTCGTTCAACCAAACTTGAAACCACTGAAGAAAAAAAAAAACACATAAACAACCACAATGTATCGATGCACACACACGTCTACACGCATCCCCTCTAACACACGTGTTGCAATACCTGAGTCGGTTCTTTCACACAGCATGCTGGAGTAGATCGTAGATAGGGTCTTAAAAAGACTGTCAGCAGGGACACAGTACACAAAGTCGTTTCCCATACAATGTTGCCATAGTAACACAGCACCATGACACATGTTCAGCTCTGGTATCGCTGAAAGAGATGCGGCAGGTGAAGAACGTGTGAAACTATTGTTCTGGTTTTATAAGAAATAACAGTCTGTCCTCAATGCCTCACCAGAGTGACTGGAACTACTAATACCAGCAAATATGATAATAGACTGTCAGTTTATCAGCTTTTATTGTACAATAATTTGGTTTTATCACTTTATAGTCTAGAAAATGTTTCATCTGAGTATTTTCCTTAAAAAAAATACTGAAGAAAACAGCAACATACCCTCAGCGCTGTCTATTTGGCGGTTGTCCTTGATGATGTGACGAATGATTTTAAAGACACGAGCCTCTCTCAGCAGTTTGTCTAAGGCGTAAGTCTCTCGACACTGCAGCGGACATGAGTCGCCAAGAGCTGCAGAAGTCTGAATGTGCTGCACACATAATAAAACGCTTCATTACACAGCAACATTTATGAACAACAGTAAATCTGTCTAAATAAAATATCTGATGTGTCTTCACTTAGTGATTTCTATTAATTACCTGTTGTTTTTAACTGATACTTAGTTCAATAATCAATTTAATTCCCTCTGAATAGTAACATTTATGAAAAACTGACTCCTTAACAAACTGAACTTTGTGGTGAATCTGAAAATGACAAAAACTTTGTGCGTGAATCGTACCGTTAACTGTGAACTGCAGTTGTTCAGGTGGATGAACAGAGTGTTGTCCAGGGTGCTGCTGCTGCAGGACGAGTGATGGAGGAGGAACAGAACATTTACAAAACATCAACATTGTCTTTCTTTCAAATGATCACAATCAACTTTTTTGGCACTTTGAAAGTCTTTCATGGTCTTTTTTTGGACAATTTTTTTTTTTTTTTGCTCAGTTTCAACCCAGTAATTAACCACATGTTTCAGTTGTTCATGTTCAGTGTCTGTGGTCACCAGGTGAGAGGGAGGTTACACCCTGGACAGGTTACCAGTCCATCACAGGTCCACATGGAGACACACACACTGTGGCANAGAAGCTGAAGCGACACATGCACAGGGAGACTGTATACAAACTCCAGGACCTTCTTGCTTAGACATCTGTGCTGCCATGATTGTGATGCAGACGGTAGCGTTACATTTAAGGAATGCGATGCCATGAAATTGAGAACCAAAAGTAATTTGTACCAAATACACAATTTGTCTCATTGTTTTACGTGAATCTTGAAAAATACAACAAATAATAGAAATCAGAGGCGGACTGGCCATCTGGGGATTCTGGAGAATCACAGAAAGGCCGGTACTCCAGGACAGCCGATGGGCCGGCCCACCTGTTTTCCCCCCCACAAATCTCTTTCATGTTCCAGCACTCTAGGTGGCAGCACTGCACCTCTGAGTTGGATGCAAACTGCATTGGCTGTGGCTGCCAGGCAAGGAGAAGAAGAAGTGGAGGAGTATGCAAAGACGGTGTAAATAAACGATGCAAAACCCGGCCGAAAGTTAAAAAGGGAAAGAAAAGGGTGGGGCTGAGAAGGCAAGAGAAAAAAAGTTTGCGGGCATTAGATGCTGAAGCCTCTAAATGTCACAAACTAACTGACATATTTAGCAGCACGACCAGCAGCAGCACCTCACAGCAGGTTCACAGCAGTGAAGAAGTCAAGCAGACAGCTACACAGCAACATGCCAGCAGTTATGAGGGACAGAAAGATGAGCTGGTTCCACAGGCAGATCCAGGGCAAGTAAATATGGAACACATCGTAAGAGGAAAAACAGTTATTTGTTAGGGTTGATGTTTGGAATTCATGTTTAGGTTGCAATTCTTTTATGATTACAGTAGTTAAAACAGCTAAACTTCAACATTTTAGCTGTAAAAGGCCACATGCAGTAGCTAATATTAAGAAATATGTTGTGCTTTCACGTAAAAAGGTTGGTAGTAGTGTTACAGTTAATGCTTACAAAATTTGAAGATTTTAAATACAGTGGTTTCATTTGTAATGGTGCATTTTCTTTTAGATGTGATATTATTTGTGCAGAAAGATTAATTACTGCATAAATTATTAAGCTTATCAAGTAATAAATTCCTTTAAGACAGCATGGAATCGATTATATAACACCATGTTATATAATCAATGTTGACACCTCCATTTCTGTGAGTATTCAAGTTAATCTAGAATAATAGGCTTTTAACACAACATATAGTCAACATCAGCGCTGTTGCTATAATTTTGATAGTTTGATAACAGAAGCCACATATTGTTGCTGCCGAATTTGCGCGCGCCAGTGACTTTGGGCCGGGCCAAGTCAAAGTCCAGGGCTGTTTTTTAGTCCCAGTCCGTCCCTGATAGAAATAAACATCAATGAGCTAAATCACAGCATACTGGTTGAAAACCTGACTCACATTAAACATGCTGAACCTCTGGTCAGACTGTTACTCAGTTTTTGTTTTCTTTTTTTCTTAATTTTTCTAAGTTTAAGTAAAAAAAAACCCTCAACATTCTGATCAGGTTCGATAAATACTGTAGAAACAATTTTGTGAAAAGCTGCTTAATATCAAAGCAAAACTTTAAAAGACTTTCAAAAACATGGAGAACTTTCACTCAAGAAAAATTTTAAATACCAATCATAAAAAATGTTGGATAACTCACAACTGTCACAAAGACTGTAAAATTCGACTTGTCCACACTGACCTGCTATTTCTAGTCATATTGATCGTTTCCATTTCATCTTCAAAGTCTGACATACCAGTAAAGTTACTCAAAGCAGTTTCCACTGAGTTACTGGTCATGCTGGATGAGTGGTTGTGCCTGCAGCTCTGCACAGACACACAAACATTTAAAGTTATAATCAGGCCATGAACACGTATGACTCTATAGTCTGAGGAAGATTTCTAAAGAAAGGTCAAACATGTGTTGTTCATGACAGGAATGCAACCGAGCGAGAGAAAGTTTATTTCTTTAGGTAACGTCCCAGATTCACGTCTGTGTGGAAACTTACACATAAGGCTGAAGAAAACAGCAGCAAGATAAACAGAATTTAAATGTATCAGAAAGCAAAGACACTGTAACGTGTACTCAGGCACGTCGTGGTCATGGGATTAGGAGAGTGTATTTGTTCATGTAGTAAATTTGACTTTGATGTAAAAGTCGAATTCAGACAGTAGATACAGTGGGCGACGGTTAGATGCACGACCTCGGTTCCCAGCAGTTTTGTGCATATAAGTGTTGTGTTTATTTATCCGTCGGTGGTCATTTGAACTGTAAACATGGGTAGCAGTGTTCAGTATTGATAACAGATAATCAGAAATTATGTAATAACACAATTAAAATATATTAGGAGAATAAAACTCTCAAACAGAGGGAGTTATATACTCATAGAGCAGATCCAATATAACACTGGTAACAGATGCACCAGATATGCGCACGCATGGACGCAACGGTGATGGCACAGATTAAGTTAGTTAGTAACAGAACAGAACGGTTTTCTATATCAGATATAAAGAACTCATGATCAGACAATATAAACTAGAACAAATGTTACATGTGACACTATTTCACACTGAAGAAGTCAGTGATTATTTTTTGGCGACCGTCTGACAGTTTCAGCTAGACGCACCAGACACACCAGAGCAGTCTAGTTCCACACACCTAACAGCGACAGTGTGTGTGAAAACACCAGTGGAGGTTTACAGTCATGTAACTAGTGAGAAACAGCGAGATTTAGTGAGATGCATGTATGATACCTCCAAATGTTTTGTGCATATATCCATCGGCACTGTGCATATAACTGTATGTATTCTCTATGACGCAGGAACGTGCTCAGCAGTTTTGTGCATATAAGCGTTGTACATATATATAACCGTCGACCACTGTATGAGCTTTTAGAAACTTGTGAGGTATAAAAAATATGATTTTTGACATTCACTGATTTATTCTACTTGTTTATCTGTATTAAACCACAAATCGTTTGTAAAATTTGCATTTCCAGTATTTGTAATATTTGTATAGTATTTGCAATTTGTGAACGATTTGAGAAACAAGAAGCATAAAAAACATGATCATAATAAATCGTGTGTAAATGAATTCAACTCAAGAATTTAGCATTTTAAACATGTTTTTAACAATCTTACCTTCAACGTCAGCTGCAGCTGCCTCAGCTCATTTTCTAGTATTTGTAAATCACTGAAATGTTCTCTGTATTCATACAGAGTAGAGATGAACTCTTCCAGAGCATCATCCAGCTCACTGCCCTTCAAACCATCAGTCCTAATGTCAACATGACTCTCAGGATCGATTGGATCAAAGATCGGATCCTGTTTTTAAAGGAGAAAAAATAAAAACTGTCTTGTTTACAGATGATTCCCCTTAAAGTAAAAAACACCTTCAAATAAAATGAAAAAAAAATGTCCCGTCTGAAAACTCAAATTTCAATAACTTGAACATTTTTAACCTTAAGCTGTATTTATGTTTCACGTTTTTGTGAACATGGTTGCAACGCAGTCTCACCCATTGCTATTTAGTTGTTATCAAATTCATAAACAATATTTAGAATTAATTTCAAACTTCTTTTGAACATTTTGTATTTTGCTGATCCTATAAGGAGAGTGATGTTTCAACAGTTGTAAATAAAGCTGCTAAATAACAAAAACTGTATAAATAAATAAATTACATCATCGATTGAAGAGCTTGAAGGTTCAGGTGGTGGACTGTCAGAAGGCTTAGATCCCAGCGTGTTCTATAAAGGAACAACAAAGTTTTTAATGAGGTCACAGTTACACTGATTAATTCTATTTCTAACTTTCTGCTCAGATTTTCATTTAAAGCAGAACTGAATAACTTTTCTGTAGCTGTGTTTCAAACAGCCGTTGCTGGAACCGGTGTTCTGTTGAAATATGCTACCTGTTAAGCTGTGCTACCGATTCCTTCTGCATGTGCCGTTCCACAGTCTTGATTTCAATAAACATACAGTATTTATCATTTATCTTTGTTTCTATATTTTTCCATAAATACATTTTACCTATTAAATAAATTCTCCCAGGACAGGAACACTAAATATGATGTTATTTTTACTCTCTTTGCATTGTCAGAGCAACAAGCAAATGTTTAAATAATTTACAAGGTACACTTGCCATAAACAAGAACACTGTATAAACTTCCAATGAAATCTCATTATGAAATAAGTTGTAAATTCGTATTATGGCGGTATTTTTCATCAGGGCAGCATAAATCATCAGAACAGCACTTCCACCTGGGACCCGGTGCAGTGAAGTTATTAAGTGTAATATAGAGGGACCAGAGGCGTCCAGAGTGTCTAATGTGAAGCTGAACATGTTTTATAGGTGAGTATCCACTTAGACAAGTTTCAAAACAGTAGCTTAAAGTTTAAAAAGTTATTTTGTACTGTTTTATTAAGTATAGTATGTATTTATGGCTCTGTCATTACCAGGAGTGACGATTATGTGAATTGGACCTGAACTTATTTTTCTTAACTAACAAACAGCAGAGCTAGCTCTGTGATGGACTGGTGACCTGTTCAGGTGTAACCCCGCCTCTCACTCAATGACCCTCTGATCAGTGACAGAGTTAAAAGACACTCCATCTGGGTGTTAAATGCCCAACACTTTCAAAAGTGTTGTTTTAACACTTTGTGATGTGGACTCATATAAACACTTTGAAAGTGTTGAATTTAAGTCCAGTAAAGTTAAATCAACCCTGTAGAATTTGCTGTGTTGTAAACCAAAGAAACCACAACATCCTTCCCAAAAACTGAACAAATACAACAGAAATAAAATGAGGATCAACATTGAAACTGGCAACCCAGCAGAAAAATCAGGGAGGTTAGGGTACGAGTGTCTGAGAACGGACATTTTTTTTTTCTACATGAACTGCAGGATCCGATTTGACCACAAGGTCAAATTTGACCACATATTTAACTTCTAAACATTCCATTTAACAAATTATGAACACATTTCATAAACATTTACTGATTAAAAAAGAGTAAAAACTCACCGATCGAATCGAAGGCGCAATATCAGGTGGATTTGGGGTTGGACTTAAGGGTGAACTTGGATCCTGATCCTGTTTAGAAACTGGACTATGGAGACAAAATAACAAAGAACATTGAACATTGACTGCGTTTACATGCAGCCAATAACCCTTTTAAAACCCGAATATTCACAATAACCCGGTTTTTAAAAACCCGGATTTTACCGCTGGGGTAACCCTTTTCTAACCCGAATATTTAGTCATGTAAACGCATGTCGGGATAACCCCGTCAAAACGTGTGTTCAGCGCATGCTCTATTTGCAAGGAATCTTCATACAGGAAGAAGAATCGGAAATGACGCATATTGCGTCTTGGAAGTAGTCCGTACTTCATGACGCTACCCCAACATCTGCGTTTAAATCGGTTTATTACAGTTTCATGTATACAGGGGTAACTCTCTCTACTTAGGCATGTAAACTGGTTATTCTGAACATTTCAGAAACCCAAATACTGACCTTAACCTGATATAACCCGAATACTGGCTGCATGTAAACGTTGTGATTGTGAGTTTTGTGTTTATTTATCCTTTGTTTGTTTTGTGTCGACAAAGTAGAGTGTTCAATTTGCAAAACTTACTACCAGGTGACTTCAAGGACGAGTTTAATGGTACCAAGTTCAGTAATATCCACAGCAACCGTCTGAGGTAGTGGTGAAAACAGGTCCTTAGTTTCACAGACAATGTTTCCTACAACTACGTGATTGGTTAAGCTCTTCAGCTCCATCACCTGGGAAACCAAAGAACGTTTTCAGTTATTAAACCCAAGCCGAGATCCATTAGACAGAATTTGCTGCGGAGACAAACCTTCACAGAAAAGAACTCATTAATATATGGGACAAACGTCATCTTTTCATTGTCCCACTCTTGTTTAGCATTGACTTCAATACTTCCACGCAGTTTCCACCGCTGTCGACCGTATCTCATATTGATCTAAATGCAGAAGTAGAAAGTTTCAGGATAAACACAGAACTCTGAGTGTACTGTCATTCCACACAGTAATGGGTTTGTTTGTAATAGATGAGACATGAGGAAAGATAAAACACAGTGTCATCATCCAAAAAGAATCTATTTTAATCATTTAGGGAATAAAACAGCCACCTTACTGTGCGAATCACACCTGTATAGCTTAACCTGATTGTGTATAATAAAGAAAAATGTTTATTATTTAGCCATGCAACTAAAGAAAAACACAAGTGCTTCTTAAAGGGACTGTATCATGTTATTTTACAGTTTTCAACGTCTGGGATCGGCACATATATGATAAAACCTTACTGTTTGAGTTATATTCACTTCATAACTTTTTGACCATGGAAAAAAACAAAAATGTTTACAACAAGCTGTCAAGATTAGATGTTGTTTATCATCATCATCATCAATTTATTTATAAAGCACATTTAAAAACTGCAGTGACGCAGACCAAAGTGCTGTACACAAATAAAAACAACAAATACAGAGATAAAAATAAACATGCTATAAAAACAAACATAAAAAACAATAAAATACGGTCAGCACGGGGTTAGACTGCCCGAGAATAAAAGTAAGTCTTTAAACGGATCTTAAAAATACTAAGAGATGGGGCGAGTCTGACCGTCGGGGTGCTGGTTCTATAAACTAGGGGCGCAAACTGAGAACGCCCGCTCACTGCGGGCCTTATAGCGGGCTGGACGAACCTGCAGCAGGTGCTGCTCAGAGGACCTCAGGGAACGCCTCGGGACATAGGGACAGAGAAGCTGCGCCAAGTTGGGTGGCCCGAGCGCATGCAAAGATTTAAAAGCAAATAAAAGGATCTTAAATTTAATCCGATAGCGGATTGGCAGCCAGTGCAGATTAGCCAGTACAGGGTTGATATGTTGCTTCAAAGCAGTCCCAGTTAAAAATCGTGCTGCAGCATTTCGTACTAACTGGAGATGAACTATTGCGGATGCAGGAGCACCATATAACAGAGAGTTAGCATAGTCAAGGCGTGATGTCACAAACGCATGGATGACTGAGTGAAGATCTTTTCTCCTCAGAATTTCATTCTGAGGAGAAATGTTTAATTCCATTTATTCACTTTCTACGGTGTCAGTTTAAAAAATGATCTGATGTTCTTAATGAAGCAGTAAAAAGTCTGAGTTTTAATATGGATTCATGAGGTTTGGCTGTCATTGCATTGAGTTTTTATGTACATGCAGGTTTGCAGATGGAAACAATTATTTTCTGTTAATATGTTGCTTCTGATCTTCTCTGGTCAAAATAGTGAAAAGAATTAATTATATGCTTTTATTGGAGAAGCACATGCACATAAACAACTGTGGACTCAGCATGAACTAAAGTAGGCTGATTTACAAAATGGTGAAAATTCCAGACATTATCCAACGTACTCGTTCCTGCAACTGAACGAAGCTGCACGGGAAAACAAAATAAACAAAAACGACACTTTGACTTTCACTGTAATGGTGCATTCACACCGGCCCAACCATCAACTTCATAAGCGGCAAGTTTATATGTAAAGTCTATGGTGGACGGGCGTCAGACAGACGTCAACGGCTCTGCGTCGCTTTGTGAGCGTTATGAGCGGCAACCTTTTCAAGCTTTTCTAGCGTTTCAGGCGTTGACGCTTGAAAAGCTTGAAAAGCTAGAAAAGCTCAAAGTTCAGCTAGCTGAACTTTTGACATTCATAACGCTCTTGAAGCGGCATGTCAACCAATCAGAGCGTCTCATCGTAGTGACGTAAGACGTCACAGCACGTAGCCGGGAAGAAGCGGGAGCAACCAAAATGGAAAACGTAGCTCCTGGAGCAAATGGTTAAACTCACCAAACTCAGAACGCATCTGAAGAATGGGGTGTATCCACAAACGGCGCTGATGCACCCGACGTCGACGTTGTCTAGATCTATGAAGTAAATAAATCCAAGCCACTGTCTCAATATGATCTGCCATAGCTCCGAACATCCGATAACAAAGGAAGCCCCGCCTCGTGCTCTTTTTTGGTCAGGCTTTACGAGCTTTAACGCCTATGCGCTCTGACTGGCAGGCGTTATGAGCTTCAACTTCAAACGTCAAATTTGGAGCGTTATCAGCGTTGCTTGACGTTGACAAAGTGGCCGGTGTGAATGCACCTTAAGGGTCATTGGAAAATAAGATGACAGAGTGAAACAAGTTACGTCAAGATTCATGAAGACGGAGACAAACCTCATACTGATCACCAGCACACAGTCGAGCAAATCCAGCAAGGCCTGAAAACCAGGTGAGAAACAAACCCAGTGAAGTAAACAAGTAAACACAACATGACTCACTTCATGAGACTGTAACAGAACACATTGACTGATGGGAAGAAGGAGTTAGAAATAGTTGCAGATTTCCTTTGTCACTGGAAGATCACACTAAAATGCAGTTTTGGTGAGAGATATTTTGCTTCAATAATCACGACTGTTTCAGGCCTACCTTTCATCTTCATGTGGAACTGTCCCAGTTCACTCTGTAATTTACTCTCCAGTTTACACATTTTCTAAAGAAAGAGTAGCCGTTAGAAACACTTTCATTTAAAGAGGCCATTTCATACAAATTTCAGGACTTTGTGGTTATTTCTTAAGTATTAACCAGTAATATGAAACATTTTATGTCTAAAAAATGTCAGGAAACACTTATTAACAGACCTTTCAATCTGTCTGCATTAAAATTCGGCTGATTCCGTCAGGCTTTGTCAGCAGCTCGTTCACATTGTTTGAATTTGCTGGACTCTGATTGGCTAACAAACTAGCCTGAGCAAGGTATACTGTTTCCTGCCCCGCTGCACATGGCAACGTCAGACGACGTGTCTTCCTGTTTGCTACGTTATGCTACAGCTTTTAGCCAGCAGCATGCTAGGCGTGGTTTCAACTGCGGGAGCAGATGAATACTAACGAACAAAGGAGTTGTGACGAAACAGATACAGGCCGTTCGGACCCGGGAGAACTCGGGTTTTATCGCCACCTTCGTAGTTTAAGAGATAAAAACTGAAAGAGAAGTTGTTGACCTGTTTTCACACCCACTATGAAGGTAAGAACACATGTGGAGCTAAAATATTCAACAGAAACCTCAGAAAAAACGTTTTTATTGGAAGGGCCTCTTTAAGTCTTGGCTTTACTATCTAAACAAAAAGTAACATTCAGCAATATTATTATTATTGTTAACATAGTTGCTTCCTGATATTCCTCTGAACTACTCTGGCTTTTAACTGGTTAATAATTTATTGTTTTTAACTGCTTTGCACATTTTTCCTGTTTATATTTATCAGCGTTTTAGTATTTAATCTTATCACGTTCGTTCATTCATTTGTTCATTCATTTATTTCCAGTGTTTCCTCTGTGGGAGCCTCGGGGGTGGTGGTCGGCTGGGTAGCGTTTGGATGGAGGTGGGGGTCTCTGCCTTCCTTCCTCTGGGCGTCCTGGGTCAGCGTCTAGGCTGTTACTGCTGACCTGCTGCTGTCGGTGCAGATGGCTCCCCTGATGGCGTTTTCACACCTACCTTACCCGGCTTATCTGTACTGAGCCTACTGTCCTTTATATCACCTATTTTATGTCTTTTAATGTTGTTCTGAGGGTATTTAACACATGGGGTTGGATTGGGGGGAGGGGGTGTGTATATGCGGGTGGGGGTGTATGACATGTGGGGTTATTTATGTTTTTAACCTGTAAAGCACTTTGAGCTGCACTTTTGCATGAAAAGCACTTTATAAATAAAGTTTGATATATATTGATACATACATTTGCAGTTTCTTTGTGTAAATCTTACATCTGTAAACTCCTTGTAATCCTTCTGAGCCTTCGTGAACTTTTCCTTGGAGTCTTTGATGCTTGTAGAGGCTTTATGTGTCATCATCATGTTACTGGCCTCATCTCTCAGTCTCCTCTGCTGGCAGTAACCTTCATAAAGACCCTGAGTCTGAGAAAGAAACAACATTTATGTTACTGACCATGTTTCATAAAATGATGCTACTTCATGGCAGCAGAGAACTGAGCCAATCTCAACTGACCTTAGTCTTAATTTAGATTTCATCTTTAGAGCTTTTATCTCAGAGGTACAGTGAAACCTCACTATAGAGAACAGTGACAGGACCAGACGTTTTGTCCATTATGGTGGGGTGTCCGTCTAAGAGGGGTAGTGTGTCCAGGTGTTCTGTCATCTAGGAATGTCCATAAACCATTGTCACAGACATTTCCTCAGTACATCAGCTTATTTTATGAACTAGCGCATGGTCAGATGTCTCAGCTCTGAGTAAAAGTTAATGGATAGCTTTCTGGTTTTTTTTTTTAAGTTATTATGAAAATATTCATGATCAACGTTTACATTGTTTAAGCGTGGGAGAAACTGGCATGATGCTGAAACTGTCACTTAAAAAAAAGAGTCCAGTGTCTGAGTGGCGTTGCACCTCTTGGTTACTAGTTGCCTGTTACACTCAGTCATCTGGTTGTGGAGGCTTGTGTTCCCTGAGTTCGCCAGGTAGTGCAGCAGGTCACCTGACTACTGTCCTTTAACAGGGTGAACTTTCACTGATTTTATTTTTTGGGAGGACAAAAAGTGTCTGTTGTCCTGAACAGCAAGGTGTCCACTCTGGAGGGGTTATAGCAGTAGTAAAAACACTTGGTCAGCCCAAAACCTTTCCGCTGGATAAGAGTGTCCGCTCCCGAGGGGTGTCCACAGGGCGTGGCTTAATGAGCCAAATCCTAACCCTGTCACTTCCTTTTTTTTTTTCATTTTTTCTTTATTAAGGCCAGGGTTAAAGAAAATAAAAAAATAAAAAACCTGTCACTTCCAATAACCACCACAGGGTGACAGAAGTGAGTATTATCCTTCACTCCGTCACACAGAGTGGCAGCGATCAGGAGACTCAATGTCCAGCTTTTCAACTAATAGCGAAATAAAGTCTCTTCTGCTCACGGGAAGGCTGGGAGGTGAAATGAATGTTACTCCTCAAGTACGCAACACTCCCCCTCCAACTCCCACCTCCCCCCTTCCACCTTCCTTCCCTCTGCTCTGAATGAGCCTTGAGCAACAGATCGGGAGCTCGGTCAAAAACTGGCTTATACTCACTCTAGTGGTGGAAAAAATTATTCAAAGTTTTCCGTAACGTCAAAAATTTTAAAAAGTCAAGTCAAGTCAACTTTTTTTATATAGTGCTTTAAGAACAGCGGCAGCTGATACAAAGTGCTGAACAAAGTTAAACAGATAAAAACACCACTAAAGAATGTGAAACATTAAACATACACTCACCGGACACTTTATTAGGTACACCTGTCCAACTGCTCACTAACACTTAAAGGAGAACGCCCGTTTTTTGCAATTGGGGCCTAATTTATTCTGTGAGATGTGTTTTACCCGTCATCAGTGGTACTTTTTTGCGATTCGGATTCGTCTCGGAGATTTTTGATTCACACGGCAAACACCTAAACGAGCCAATAAAGGAGAATAAACGAGAGTCAGTTGGGCCTGCGTTCGCCGCAGAAAGAAAGGTGATTTGAGTGACTTTGAACGTGGCATGGTTGTTGGTGCCAGAATGGCTGGTCTGAGTATTTCAGAAACTGCTGATCTACTGGGATTTTCACGCACAACCATCTCTAGGGTTTACAGAGAATGGTCCGAAAAAGAAAAAATATCCAGTGAGCGGCAGTTCTGTGGGCGGAAATGCCTTGTTGATGCCAGAGGTCAGAGGAGAATGGCCAGACTGGTTCGAGCTGATAGAAAGGCAACAGTGACTCAAATAACCTCTCGTTACAACCAAGGTAGGCAGAAGAGCATCTCAGAATGCACAGTACGTCGAACTTTGAGGCAGATGGGCTACAGCAGCAGAAGACCACGCCGGGTGCCACTCCTTTCAGCTAAGAACAGGAAACTGAGGCTACAATTTGCACAAGCTCATCGAAATTGGACAATAGAAGATTGGAAAAACGTTGCCTGGTCTGATGAGTCTCGATTTCTGCTGCGACATTCGGATGGTAGGGTCAGAATTTGGCGTCAACAACATGAAAGCATGGATCCATCCTGCCTTGTATCAACGGTTCAGGCTGGTGTTGGCGGTGTAATGGTGTGGGGAATATTTTCTTGGCACTCTTTGGGCCCCTTGGTACCAATTGAGCATCGTTACAACGCCACAGCCTACCTGAGTATTGTTGCTGACCATGTCCATCCCTTTATGACCACAATGTACCCAACTTCTGATGGCTAATTTCAGCAGGATAATGCGCCATGTCATAAAGCTGGAATCATCTCGGACTGGTTTCTTGAACATGACAATGAGTTCACTGTACTCAAATGGCCTCCACAGTCACCAGATCTCAATCCAATAGAGCAGTGGTCACCAACCTTTTTCAAGCCAAGATCACTTTTCATGTTGGACAAAATGCAAAGATCTACCATTCATTTTAGATATAGTTTACAACTTTTAGATTATAAAATTTAGAAAAACAGATATCAATTTATGAATCATGCTTTATCATTTTATTGCCAAAAACATTCTGAACATACATCTGACAACTGATATGCATTTCAACAGCAAAAAAGTGGTTCAAATATAAGTCATTGTTGCTTGTATTTCAACATTTAAAACTGAATCATCAAATCATGGCAAAAATCATACATCAATGCACAAGGTAAATCATCCCGCCACTCTGCCTTTCTAAGTGATAACAGTCACAGTCAGTGTGATGGTTGTGCCTGCAGCTTCCCAGTTAATGCACTGTAGTTGGGCTCATAGTTGGAGACACCTAGTCTTACACAGTCAGCAAGGTGTCTGTCAGTCAGACGTGTCCTGTGCTTTGACTTTATTATTTTCATGTGTGAAAATGCTACCTCACAGAGATATGTGGAGCCAAAATAAGATTTCATCTTTGCAGCACAGGAGGAAAGAAGGGGAAACTTTTCTCTGTTTACAAGACCCCAAAAGTGGCTGTCAGTAGCTCTTGCTTGCAATTCAATGTCATTTTGCATTTCAATAATTTCCATCTCCACACCATTTTGTAAGGAAAACACCTCTTGCAGCTTGGCAGCGACTGCCTCAATGTCTGTGGGAATAAATGGGTTGCTGATGAATCTCCCAATGTCCTCCATGTTATGCACTTCTTGGAAACGCCTGTTGAATTCAGCCCTCGCTTTATCCAGATGAACACAGAATTGTTCAGGGTGGGCTTCTCTTTTATATTTTGAAAGTCTCTCCAAGTTTGGGAAGTGTGTGAGTTTTCCATTTCTCAGGTGAGAAATCCACAGACCGAGTTTAGCCTTAAATGAGCTGATAGCGCTCATCATCTGCATGATGTCTCTGTCTTTGCCCTGTAACTGTGTGTTCAACTCATTCAGTTTGGCTGTCAGGTCTGTGAGGAATCCCAGGTCACGTAGCCATGCATCATCCGACAGTTCTTTATAGAGCTCATCACGTGATTTCAAAAACGAGCGGATCTCGGGCAACAGGTCAATAAAACGCTGCAGGACTTTCCCGCGACTTAACCAGCGTACTTCAGCATGCAGAAGCAAGTCGCCGTGAGCAGCGTCAACCTCATCCAACAGTGACTTGAACAAACGGTGTTGCAGCCCTTTTGCTCGTATTGCATTAACGATCTTTGTAACCAGCGTCATTACATGGGTAAAGTCTCCAACTTTTGAAGCAAGAGCTTGCTGGTGGATAACGCAGTGGTAATTGACAAACTGCGGGAAGTCGGGATCTTTGCGGCAGAGCGCTACAAATCCACTGCGTGTGCCAATCATTGCTGGTGCCCCATCTGTAGTCATAGCAACCAGTTTATGAATGGGAATATTCTTGTCGCACACATACCGTTTGAACTCGGAGAAAATGTCCTCTCCCCTGGTCCTCTCCTTCAGTGGTAAAAGAGTCAAGAAGGCTTCTTTTGAAGTTAAATCCTTAAAGGTCATCCGAGCAAACACCATCAGTTGTGCTGTGTCCGTCATGTCAACCGACTCATCGAACTGTAGCGAAAAGCACTCGCACAACGAAAGATCCGACATCACTTGCTGGGATACGTCCTCTGAAAGAGACTCGATTCTTCTTGCCACCGTTGCAGGACCAAGTGGCACACTCTCAATTGCGTGCTTGATCTCATCTTTGTTTTTAAAGTCACGGAATAAAATATCGGCAGTGACTGACATTGCCTCCTTAAACAGCTCTCCATCAGTGAATGGTTTCTTGTGTTGAGCCAAAAGATGACTCACGCGAAATGATGCCTCTGTCGCAGCCTTACATTTGTCCACCGGCTGGGTGAAAAGTTGCTGCTGGGCCTTCAGTGCCGTCTTAAGCTCGACAACCTTGCTAGCGCGCAGGGAGCTTTTGGGCGGGTAGTCCTCACTGAACTTATGGTGGTTTGTTACGTGGTGACGCTCCAAGTTACCTCTCTTTGACAGAGCAGCCGACTGATGGCAGATGAGGCATACAGGTTTATCTTTAACCAATGTGAACAAAAATTCATGTTCCCATTCGGAGTGAAAATGGTACGTTTTCGTCTTTTTTCTGTGTTTGTCCGCCATCTCGTCAACTGGATCTTCCTATGCTTAGCGGCTTCTTCTTCTCTGCTATTCTGTAAACTGCGGAGGCTATATTTGGTTGGTCCAATCAGAGATTAGAGAGACTGGCAGATTAGCTAGGGCTGTGGTTGGTGTAAAATAGAAAATAATGGGGTTTTTTTCTAAATATAGACATACATTATTCACATTTGTTTTATTTGTACTACCATGTTAAGCCCTGTAACATAAAGAGTGTAAATTGCCCTGACAAAAAAACAAAAAACAAATTAATCATTTATTTGATTAAAGATCTACTTTTAATTGGGCAAAGATCTACCGGTCGATCGCGATCGACGGGTTGGTGACCTCTGCAATAGAGCATCTTTGGGATGTGGTGGAACGGGAGATTCGCATCATGGATGTGCAGCTGACAAATCTGCGCCAACTGTGTGATGCCATCATGTCAATATGGACCAAACTCTCTGAGGAATGCTTCCAGCACCTTGTTGAATCTATGCCATGAAGAATTGAGGCAGTTCTGAAGGCAAAAGGGGGTCCAACCCATTACTAGCATGGTGTACCTAATAAAGTGGCCGGTGAGTGTATATGAACAATAAAAACAAAGACATAAAATAACATGACAAAGATAGAACGCTCAAGATGGGGGGAAAGCCAAGGCAAACAAGTAGGTTTTAAGTTGAGACTTAAAGACAGCCAGAGACGAGGCTTGTCGAATCTGTAGCGGTAGCAGGTTCCACAACCTCGGACCCGCCACAGAAAATGCTCTGTCCCCCCACATCCTCCGGCGAGATCGTGGCACCTTCAGCAGCGCCATCTCAGCCGACCGAAGGGGGTGAGCTGGAGCATGGAGCTGGAGAAGCTCCAAAAGATAGGAGGGGGCCAGAGCATTTAAAGATTTAAAAACATATAAAAGAATCTTAAAATGTACGCGGTAAGTTACAGGCAACCAAGGCAGAGAGGCCAGGATGGGGGAAATGTGATCTCTTTGTTTGGTGTTTCTCAAAAGCCGTTCTGCAGCGTTCTGGACCAATTTAAGGCTCGAAAGATGTTTTTGAGGTATGCCAAATAAAAGTGTATTATAGTAATCTAGTCTGCTGGTGATGAAAGCGTGGATTACTGTTTCCAGGTCACACCGGGTTAAAAAATGTTTAGCCTTTGCTAAACGCCTGAGATGGAAAAAGCTGGCCTTCACAGTGGCACTTATCTGTTTGTCCAGGTTCAGCATGCTGTCCAACTGGACACCAAGACTAGTGACCACTGATTTTGTCTGTTTGGACAGAGGACCAAGATCAGGAGCTAAAGGCTGATGAGTGGGGGGGTTAAAAACTATCATTTCTGTTTTGGTGTCATTGAAGTGTAAAAAGTTCTGCGACATCCAGGTTTTGACATCCTCAAGGCAGGCTAACAGACCTACCAAGGCTAAAGGATCCTTGTGGTTAAATGGCACATAGATCTGAGTATCATCTGCATACAGATGAAAAGGACATTTATGGTTCCTGAAGATTTGTCCCAGGGGGAGGAGATAGAGTGAAAAGAGCAAAGGCCCCAGAATGGACCCCTGGGGGACACCACAGGATAAGGAGGCAGGGGAAGACTGGGACCGACCACATTGCCGACATTGCTTACACAGATAAGAATGTTTAAACATGGATATTATTCCACCTCCACGGCCCAAAGTTCGAGGAGAATTTATGTAGCCACAGTCAGGAGGCAAAAGATCAGCGAGAGCGCTCGACTCACTGACGTTCATCCAAGTCTCAGTAACCGATGATGTCCAGGTTATTTGAGGTGAAGTATTCTTTCAGAATGAACGTCTTGTTGACCACAGATCTGGCATTGATCAGACAGAAATGGATCGTTGATGACAAAGCCGGCGACTCCAGGTCTTGGTTCGACGAGACGCCGGTATAGTGGAGAGCCCGACAAAGAGGCCGCAGGTTCGCCAAATTAGCTCCCCGAGATTGCAAATGGCGACGGCGATGGCGGTTGAGCCCGCTCCATTCACCAGGGCCAACAACAGGAATGAGGCAAGAGTAGCAGCGGTCCGAGTGGAGAGATCTGGGCTCCGACAGCGATGACACAGAAGACACCACCAGACCTCGAGATTTCACCCGCTTACCACCACGTCTTCCCCGGCAGCGGCGTCTTAATCGGAATGGCGGTTGGTAACAGCACAGGTACTCCGGGATCACAGAGAGCAGAGGCGGCAGGGTCTTTTGTTTGTAACAGCCCGGCCTGCCCAGGTTATAGCGCAGAGCCATAAGAGTCCCCCGATCGTAGACCAGGAAAGAGTCGGCACACCGGTCGAGAGTGAGAGATAGCACCAACAACAGGAGAAACAGGGACAAACAAGCAGATGCAAGACGAGCGGCCAGACATGACGGCGCCATCTTGAAGTTAACTAAAAAGATCAATAACTTTTTAAAATTTAAATAAAGAACATGGAATGATGGCAAACATGTTGTTTAGCTCTCTAATTATGGTGTTACTTAATTTCTAAAAATCATAATATTGAAAATTCTACATATTATGACTTTAAAGAAACCTCCGACAATAAGGGACTGGATATTTTTCTGATGCATTTTAAATGCTTGAGATGTGTGTTGAAGTTTATCTGCAAGACTTTTGTCTAAGTTGTGTAACATCATCGGGTCTTTGACAAGTCAGGAACCGGTTCAAAGCAGAACCTGGTTCATATCCGTTCTAAATGTTTTGGATCTGACCACTTCAACCTTTAACCCGCCTCCCAGCTGACTGCAGATCCCTGAACCTGGTTCCAGAGAGGTCAGGATTTTATAAAATGGTGAGCAGATGGCAGAGGGTTTTAGCTGAAACATAAGGCAGATGTGGTCCAGCAGAAACATCTGGATGTTTATCATCTGTTTCCTACCTTTTTTACAAGCAATGTAAATATAAATGATGTACAGATCTCCAAAATAAAATAATGCAGGTTGTGCCGGTTCTTACCTTGTTTTGGCGACTCTCCAGTCTTCTTATGTTACTTTCAATCACCTTAATTTGCTGTCAAAGAAAAGCAAAGTTAAAATCATGGAGTTGGTTTTAGTCTGACTCGATTAGTTTTGCAAAATCTTGTCTCAAACTTCATGTAATTTTTTTAGCAACATTTTACATATTTGAAGTAGCTCACCTTGTCGAATTCATAAAGTAAACCCTGAGAAGAAAAATAAATCATAAAGTGTCAGATTTAAAGGTTATAAACATTTTTATAGCAGAGCTGTGATATGACCCACCAGCCTGGAGTTCCTTTTAGACTCAGACACATGATTATTGAGATTCTCCAAGTCTTTCTGATTAACACTCAGGTAAGACCTGAAAACGCACACACACCTTGTCAGTATATAAAGTAACACTCCTCGTATGTTTAACTTGATGTATTAATGGTACTTACTGAAGACCTTTCTTCAGGGCCTTGTAGACTTGATCCAGTCTCTCTGGTTGAGGAACTTTATGTGGTAGGTAGGACTTGCTTGACATACTGAACTAGACTTATTCTCTTTGACGTTCCAGGAGTGCTGCAGGTTCCTGCAACATGAGATGATCATCACATGAAGTTAGTAGAAACCTAAAATACTGGCGTGTTGTTAGTCAAGCATAAAATAATCTGAATTATCAAAACGTAAGTGACTTATGTTAATATGCTTGTGTGTAATAAGGTAAAGGAAGCGCAGCGGCGCAGCAGGTGACGGCGTGTAACAGCATTACTGAGCAGTTCCAGTTTCTGGGTAAACAACGAGCGCTGAAGACTTTTGCCCGAGTTTCATTCTGAAATGTCATCCAGACATAACACCAGTGTGTTGTAAACACTGACATATGATATGTTAGACCTGATGCTAGCTGGCTCTTTCATTATCAAATAGGTGGATATACCAGCAGCTGTGGGAGGCCACTGCTCTGGAGCTGTAAGTCAGCTGACATGACAAGCTGAGCTCAGCTCATTCACTTAGAGACTCATTGCATTGACTTCCTCGTACGCCACACGCCTTCTCTTCCACTCGATGTTCATGTGGAGAAAAATACTGGAATCAATTCAATTCAACTTTATTGTCCCAAAGGGAACATTTGTTTGCAGTAGTGTACAATAAAAACAACAATAATAAATAGATAAATAAATAAAAACACATTCTTGCAACACTCAAAAACCCAAAACACTTTTCTCACATTGAAATATAAGAATAACAGAATAAAGTTTAAGAATCTAAGAATACAAAATCTAATAAATAATAGACATCTATACTATTGACATAATTTAATCTATGGGCCACAGCAAATATTTCACAACTCCGAGTTCAACATCCTGATTGCAGAGGGTACAAAAGAAAACTTAAATCGGTTGCTCTTAATTTTTTGGAAGCTTGTACCTCCTGCCAGATGGCAGGAGATGAAACTCTCCTCCCAGGGGGTGATCTGAGCAGCCCAGTACCGAGTTAGTCTTCTTAACTACCAGCCTCTCAAAAAGACACCTTCACGATTCTTTTTATCCAAATAATAAACAATACTAATAGTAATACTAATACTACTACTAATAATAATAATAATGTTGCATGTAATGTGGAAAAAATAAAGTTAAACTTGAAAAGCACTTGGAGATCGCAGACCTCCACCAAGCACCTCAGTTTCACACCCAGACCATTTATTGTGGCGTTACAGTCACAAACGCTAGAGACAGCTTTATCTCCAGAGGTGATTCTAGGGTCCGTCGGGGCCCAGAGCAAAAATTCCCTGGGGCCTCCTTTTACCAGTGTTTGTAAATAATTTGAATAAATAATGGATGGTTGAATAGTTCGTCTTCTTTTTGTCATTATTTTAATAATCAATAAATTATAGTTTAATTATAGCTCTCACTACAGAGCTGAGCTTTGATAGATTATTGTTGTTGTTGTTGTTCATAACAGTTAATTGTGTTACATAGGAATATAGATTTAAACTTTTTCAACCCAAGAAAATAAACAAAACATACTAGAACCAAAATGTATGCTTTCAGTTCAGCCTTAATCTGAGGCAGGATGTTTTAGACCACTTACATCTGAATTTAAAACTCTCTAAATGAAATCAAAAAGGTTAAAATAAAACAAATAGTTTTGCTCAAGTCTTTTTATCACATAAGACAATAACGTCCTTTTATTGTAACTTCATTTTAACACCACCGTTGAATAAAGTGTTCCGTTTCAGCCCCAAAACTTTGAAAATAAAGTAATTAATTTAGCAAATGAAAAGTAAGACGTGGCTGGACGCTTTACAGCAAGTACAAGATTTCTTAAAATCATTTCTATTGTTTTTAACTGATTTGTTGGATGTATTTGATGAGTTATTTTGCAGAAAATGTGTGACTCTGATCCAATAAAACTGACGTAACGCACAGCTGCTGAGTGACAACATGATCTGACCAATCAGAGGACAGAGTAGGTACATCAGAGCGTGAGCGTGGATTCTGCAATTTAGCGCGTTTGAGTTTCGAGCGTGCGCTCGTCACGTGCACGGTCCATTCTTGTGTGATCACAGATACTTGACTCACAGTACAGAAATGCGCTCCCGACATGTACGCTTTTACTCGAAAGTTACAACTTCCTCACGCGCAGCACTTTTATGCGCTCAATGTTCAGTGCGCGCGCGAAGAATATGCGTTCGCGACGTTTAACCCTAATTAGACGCTATAAATAAAAACATTACCTCGGAGGAGGAGGTAATAAGTCCATGGGTGGGCGTGCGTGTGCAGAGCGCTTTGCCGAAGTGGGAGCTTGATGTTCGGGTTAGACGGCAAGTGTGTGCGCGCGCGCATGCATCAGAATGCGACAGCTGAGGTGGTTCGGATTAGGATTCCTCCTGGAGGTCTTCCGGTAGGAGACCTCCTGACCCAGACCCAGAACTCGTTGGAGGGATTGTATACCCTCTCTGATCTGGAAACATCTGTTCTTCTTGTTTTGTTTTTCTTTTCTTTCTTTACCCCACTGAACCGTGACAGTATATAAACTATCACAACATCCGTGTAAAATTATAATAAAAAAGAAATAACACGTTTTTTAAATGAAGGAATTATAAAGCATGAAAACCATTCAGTGAAATTATATTTATTTTAATTATAAACAAACACTAGTGGAAAACTGACTGTCCTTAATATAAATATTTTGATCTTTTTAAGATAATGTGCCCTACTTTAATCTGATCTAACAAAAATGTGAGGGAACTCCATGATATTTGATTATTTCTGAACTGGTTACACAGTTTCATTAATTTACATTGACATTGAAAGTAGAGCAACTATTTAAAAATATCTCCCTGTTAAAATCATACAAATTGGATCAAATCCCGATTGTTTTGTCGTCTATCAGAAGAGAACATTTTAAACATAATATATAATTAATATCACCCACCTGAACCAATCCGCATGTGAAGACCAAAGCTGATTATAAATGTACCAACATCAGGAAATAAGTCCGAAGGAATGAGATGAACGGGAAAGGTGAGCACATTTCTTCCTGTTACCTGGAGTAAAGCTGGTCTGTTTTACTGATGATATGTGGTGACACTCTGCAGGGAGCAATGCTGCAGAACAGGAACCAGCTTGAGTGACAGCCAGTTACTTTGGTTTGTTTTCTTTTCATATGTGTGTGTGTTTGCATCAATAACGTAATAGCATATTATTTATGGATTACAAATTCTTTCCCTCTTCATCAGTTTTTTTTCTCGCAGAATAAATTCATGAGCTTTTAACACCTGCAAGGAAACTCTTGTCACTCACTTTGACATTTATCTTCAAACACACACCCATGTTCGAGTTGCAACTTGTTTCTTGTCAAACACGGGCCTTATTGTTTTTACAGCTCAAAGAGACAAATATAGACGGACAAGGTGTTGCAAAAATCCAAAATGTCAACTAAGAAAAACCTTTTGGAGTGTGAGAATCCACCACAGCTCACTGTGCTTAAAGAAAGTTGTAGTTGTAAGCAAGTTGTTGCGTCCTTATCATTCAATAAAGCAGTATAGTGTCATTATATCCTGAAAACATTTAATTCTTTAGGTAAATGTACTGGAATGAAAAGTCTCCTTCAAACATGTGCTTCATCTGAAGGGATTGTGTATGAGTCGTATGTCCTCAGGGTAGAAGCTCATAACTTTGAATCAGGCTTACCGGGAACAAACTGGATCCACATACCTCTAAACAAGTCTGTCTTATTTATTAAACAGCTTATTAAACTTCAAATATGTGCAAGAAAGAGAAACTACAGGACCGCTGTGCTGTGTATGGTTTTGAACCCAGAACCTTCTTGCTGCAGGTAACAGTGCTACTAAGCGACCCTTATTGAGTTTGAGTAATAAATCATCCGTAGCCCATCTGTCATGTAAAGACATTAAATTATTGTGTAAATGTCCATAAATAAACTGAAGCAATTTGTCCCACATATCTGGATTTTTGGGCATTATGTACATTGTTTAAGTCCAGCTGGAGTGTAGCACGACAACGCTGACGGTCCGCCATGTTTGCTACCGAACAGCCGAGCTGGCGTGGTCTCAACTGCATGAGCTGATGAATATTATTGAGCAAAATGAGTGTGACGTCACCATGATAGGATTTTTAAACTCACTTGATTTCTGCTCCCAATTCGTTTAAAGAGGCCATTTCATACACATTTCAATGACTTTGTGGTTATTTCTTAAGTATTAACCAGTAATAGGAAACAGTTTATATTTAAAAAACATCAGGAAACACTGATTAACAGACCTTTCAATCTGTCTGCATTAAAATTTGGGTGGTTCCGGCTCCTTCCGTCAGGCCTCGAGCAGCAGCTCGTTCATATCCATTATTTGAATATGAACAACAATGTTTGCTGGACTCTGATTGGCTAACAAATTAGCCTATGAGAGCAAGGTATACTGTTTCCTGCCCCACTGCGCATGGCAACATCAGACGACATGTCTTCCTGTTTGCTACGTCTTATGCTACAGCTTTTAGCCAGCAGCATGCTAGGCGTGGTTTCAACTGCGGGAGCAGATGAATACTAACGAACAAAGGAGTTGTGACGAAACAGATAGAGGCCGTTCGAACTCGGGTTTTATCGCCACCTGCGTAGTTTGAGAGATTCAAACTGAAAGAGAAGTTGTTGACCTGTTTTCACACCCACTATGAAGAAAAGAACACCCGTGGAGCTAAAATGTTCAACAGAAACCTCAGAAAAACCGTTTTTAATGGAAGGGCCTCTTTAAATGAAAAAAACATAAAGAGAAGTTATTGTGCCATTTTCACACCCAGTTCGAAACCAAAAACACCTGTGGAGCTAAAATATTTTACATATTCTGATCCTATATCTGATCCAGGTGTGGATTAGAACTGGTTTTCCCTGGAACTGACTCTAACATAATGTGTAATTGAGGTCCTGCCAGTCTGACAGGTTCTAGACTTGCTCTACCTTGTCCACCTTTTGGGAGTCAGTCTTTGATTCACTCTCAACTGTTTCTTTAGTTTTTCTTCCAGAGTATAAAGAAGCAGCACAGCAGATAGACTGATATCATCAAAGCAAATCCTTGTGTGGGACCCGGAGCTCTGGTGAGCTGATCTTCATGCGTATGAAGACCATCTTTTCTTCCTAACCTGCTCTGCAAAGAATAGATTCAACAGGGAAGAAAGAGTAGAACTTCAAGGAGAAAAAGAACTAGAAAAGCACTCAGAGAGCGCAGACCTCCGCCAACCAGGGGTCCGTTCCAGAAAGCTTGGTCAACTTACCATTTGATAAACCCTGAACTCATGGTTAATCAACCAAGAACCTGCTTAGCCTGAGTATGTCCGTTCCAGAACAGCTGATACGAATCTGGTTAATCAACCAGTTCATGAGCGCGCACCCTGAACACATAAAGACCCTCTTAATGGATCGCCGAATTCACGAGTCACAATGGAAAGTGAAGGAGAAAAAAAGTGGCAGCATATTTTTCAGAAGCAGAGTTGGAAGTCTTGATGCTGCTTATGAAGAATTCAATCCAATAATTATAAAGAAAATCAAAACAGCTGCAGCAGCAAAAGAGAGAATGTTGGCAAAAAGTAACAAACAGTAAATGCACGAGTTTAACAGATATAACTCTCAACTCTTATTATTTTTATTTAAAAAAATAAATTTTAATTTTAATTATTCATTTTCCACCCTTTCTTCATACCGCGGGTTGTGGGGTGCTGGTGGATATGTCTAATCTAAAATGTTTTTCGGTATTTTGAATAAAAAATAAAAAATAACTTTCTTTTGCCACCAATGTGTTAAGGGTAAAATACTCATGTAAATTAACTTAGACATATATTTACTCCTTGTTTAATCAGATGTAATCCGTCTTGAGCCATAAGAACTTTGTACCAAGTCAAGATGAAACAAGAACATTGTGAACTGCATTATTGAAAAAAACAAATTCCTTGAATTATACAAAAAAAAATTTGGTGACAAAACCGATTCTTCTTCAACACATGATCTGTCAGCACCAGGGATTGAATCACAGTCCTCTGGATGAGAGGCAAGCGCATTCCCACTAGACTACTACTGCGACTAATAACTATGGTAACTAACATACCTTGAAAGATACCTTCGTTTTTGGAACCGAAAATTCACGTTATCTACAAACTTACCCTCAAACTTATCTGGTTATGTCACATAACCTGCTTTCTGGAACAGACCCCTGTTGTGCTAGTTACCACATATACCAGGCTGTGAACAGAGCACTTTGGGCCCGCTTTCCAGATGTAGTTCTGTTACTCTGTGCTCGATTGCTTCTTAGCTCTCTCAAAGGACCTGGATGTCTGGCACAAAAAGAAGTGAATTTTAGAAGCAAATTTGAATAAACTGGAGACGGAAAAGTGAAAGTGAGCGTTTGGAGGCTGAATTTGCAGTCGAATAAAATTTATTTTCAAAGCAAATTAATTCATTTTCAAAATATAAAATTCCATTTCAATTTAGTGACAGTCACTCCAAACTGAAAATTGTATTTCAAATTGGAATAATTCAGATTGAGTTTTTAAAAGCAATTATTCAATTTTAATGAAATTCAAATTTTCACATTTTCAATTTTTCACATTGAGTTGAACAGTTGAAGCATCTTCATGCCAGCAGATGGTGCTGTTGAGCTTCTTTAGACAAACAAACAAGCTGTTAGTAAAACATTACCAGCTCTAGTCTGAGAAAGAAATAAGTTAAATTTATATCTGAATCCGATTCTAAAAGTTCTGCCAAGACAGGATTGATTGTTCTGTAATGTTTAACTAACTTAAAATGCTGCTGCTGGAAGTTTGTAACAAGATCAGACCATTTTAATTCAGCTGACAGTAATTAATGATTTGTGGGTGAAAACATTTATTACTGTGTTTTTTAAAACCAGTCTGAGTGAAGATGAACAATCGTGAAAATTTCAGAACATAGATGATCTGAACAGAGTTCCAGATCTTCAGCTTTATCAGAGTGTTGAACTGGTCAAGAGTTTGATGTCAAAACTAGATTAGATTATTATAGTACAGTGGTACAGAGTACATAAGCACATAATAATTGGGGTGCAGCTCTCCTTTCGTGCAAAAATGAAATATAATTTTTTAATAAATAGTTAAATGGAAACATAAAATATAAATAAGTAAACAAGGGCATGCACGTTAAAAAGTAAACAAACAAACAACGGAACATTATATACAGGGGTGCACATAATATTTTTGGCCTGGTTCTCAGAAGAGAACCTAGGGTTGTTGCTTGGTCCTCACATTTTTAAATGTGACTCGCTGTGTCTCTTCCGAGCTCCTCTGCTTTGTTTTTGGTTTCATCAAGCTTCAAATTCAGTCTGTTTACTTTACCTGGCCCTATATTTGTTTCAATAAAAATAATTTAATTGTTGAAAAAAGCAAGAGAAACCAGTAAAATATAAAAATACTGGTAAATAAAAACCTTCAGAGTTCAGGTTGGATTGTTTACAGGTTTGATTGTTCACTTTAATCTACATTTAACAGTTTGGTGTTGAAATTTATTAGTCAGCTGTTGGAGCTTCTGTCATTTACTGTTTTTTGTTTTGAAATGATGAGGATGTTTGTAATGTGATGCAGTCAGATAAAAAGATACACTGGACAGTTATGGGGCATTGACTGCATATCCCATAGTGCTTTGCGCGCATTCAAAATGGCGCGGATCACAGACAAATACGCTGATACTGTTGATTAAAACAGGTGGTTTTCTGTATTTTACAGCACAAAAAGGTAGTTATACACATCTGTGCCACGATGGTCTATTTGTCTTATTCAGTGAATTTTTTCAGTTTTGACGCGATGCAGAATCCTGCAGTCAGCTGCACTGATCTGACTGACTGAAAATCCGTCACACTGGCAAACTGATACACAGAGACAGAGAGAGACGCAGCATCAGCTGGAACTTCGGCGTTCTGGCTGAGAAACATATCAGTCAAACAAAAGAAGTCAACGGGATTCTTCATTTATTTGACGCCTCTGATTAACCTAAAAATTCACGCAGCTCAGCCAAACCAATGTTAAAGCAGAACTAAGTAAGTTTTTTCACCTCAATAAATGTTTTCTAGAGTACCTGTGGGGGTAAACAAGGACTTGGCGGGGTGATTCGTGGGTCCCTCCCCTCCCTCCGGGGTCTGTGTCCTGAAAGCAGCACTTGCAACTTTCAGTGGATCGGACCCGACTAATCTCGCGAGAACAAACCTGCTTTACGGCACTCACACTCACGTACATAAATACAAGCATGAAGCCCTTGCCGTTGTTAGCAACGCCACCCTTAGGAGCGCAAAGATGACAATAATACTCACCTGTCGAGACATTTTCTTGGTTTTGTTTTTCTTTCTTCTTGCAAAAGCGTTCTCTGTGCGTTGTTGTTGGGGCGGCGGCGGGGTGGAGGGGGTGAGGTGGGGGGGGTCTGCGGCGGCGGCGGGGGAACGTTACGACAGTGAGCTTTCACAGGGGACCAGTAGGGGGAGAGCGAGAGCAAAACGTACTTAGTTCTGCTTTAAGTACGCAAACGCATGTTGCAACTTTTCATCTGGTGCGCATTTTATATTTTGACAGTGTGTGCGGACCTGCGGACCACTTATGTGCACCCCTGTTTATATACCAATTAAATTACTATAAACAGACAGACACTAAAAAAGAAATGAAATTGAGTCACTTGTAAGTGTGTAAAATTGTTCGGATACTTATTGCACTTATGTTTGCAGTTAAAGACTTATTGCACACTTATTATTAAACATTTTATTGTTTCTTACTACAACAGACATGTTGTCCTGTTTTACAGGTGGAAGCAGGAGACCTGGATGATGAAGGTTTTCCATCATGTTCTTCATCCTTTTTTGGACAATCAACTCAGACGACTCCAGATCAGTCCCCAGAACAGAACCAGCCTTCTTTATCAGTTTGTTACATACGCCCCGAGCTGCGGGGATGCAAAAAGCACTACCGTTTTGTAGTGTTTTACTTTTAGAGTTACAGGAATTTATTCACTATTTTATTCTGGCAGCTCAAGGGGCAGTACTCAAGTGGGGGTGGAGGGTTTAGGTAAACAGAGTGTTTTACATCCTGGTTGGAGAATAACTCAAGAATATAAGTTGTATTTCTGGACCAATGAAGACGCCAAAGGTAATATTTTATCATATATGTGTCTATCACAGATGTTAAAAACTGTAAAATAGCAGGATTTCAGTATCTTCAAAGCTGCTATACTTACTCTGCATAACAAATTAGCTTAACATTTTTATTTCATGTCTTAATAGGATTTGAACACTAGAGGGCGCCACTGGCTTTGTAGCTGGAATGTTGGAGTTATTTGAGTAAATCTGTTTTTATTATGACTGTATTTCCTTTCTGAGTCAATCTATGCAGGAAACTTCACAATAAGATCTATTTTTCTATTTTTATTAACAACTATTTAAATATTTTTTTTCTCTTGTTGGTTGCTTTAAACCCGAGGAGTGAACAGATGGTTTCATTTCATAGTCTGACTTGACAAACCCGACAAACTCCATGAAGACGTTCATGTACTACGATGGTGAATAAGACGTTACTTTGAAAAACTCCGATTTAAGCTTTAGTCTCTGTGATGCTTTTTCTGCTCAGAATGGATCAGTTAAACAAATTAAAGCTGCTATAATTAATTTGCATAACAAATAACTTAACATATTTTTTTCATGCCCATTAAAAACGTTTTAACACAGCATGGAGAAAAATATGTTGTGAAGATTAAGAAAAAACGAAAAAAAATAATTAAGTGGTTCTCTCGTATTTGTCTAAAAACATCAACCAATCAAATGGTTCGGCCCAAAAGGAATGATTGGACAGTCTCTCCAGACATATGGACTTCCACATTTATTTGGCTTCTGTGCTCCTAAAAAACTGAGACATATTACTGCAGAACACCACTGCTGGGAGTGTTCACCGCTCTACCATGTCACAGCAGGAGAAACAGCCGCCGGCTGGTTCCACGTCAGGTTCAGGACAAAGTAACAATTAATGTCAGTTGTTTGTTGTTATATTGTTTTCACTTACCGGTGATTCCGCCATGTTACGGTACTTGAATGAACTGCAGACCAGTGTCTTGCACTCGGTCGTCTTCTGGGGCTACGCATGTTTCCAAACCTGGGAGTTCTGTGACTTTGTTGACAGTCTAAGCTAGGTAATTTGAAATCAGGTATATAATCTTTATAAACAGCATCACAGTTGTGTCTCCAGTTGTTGTCCAGGTGATCATCCAGGCATTTATACTCCTCCAGCACCTCCATTTCTTCTCCCATGATGGAAATGGGTTTTGGCACATTGCTTAATATTAAATATGTCCTGTTTCCTCTCAAAGAGGTTTGTGTTCATACAGGAATGAAGGATATTCTTATCAAAGAGGGAGTTACTTATTTGGGAATTATTATTGGCGGAGATCAGTGTGAGAACTTGATACCATAAATTAAATATAGATTTGATCTGTGGCTCATGAAGGATCCATCCCTGAGAAGTAGGATATTTTATCTAAAACAGAGAGTGTCAGGTTCTCAGCAGCTGGTGCATGGTGTTTGTTTTTGGTTGGACTAACCTCTCATTGCAGGGCGTGGCAGCAGCTGATCAGTGGTTCCAGGTGCGGCTCGTTACCCAGCCCTCTGTGGCAGAGGAGGAACTGCAGACAGACGCCAGTTTGTTACAGCACTTATTATGGTAACGTGTGGCCTGACTAGCTAAACGTCTGATTACAACTTCTGAAAGTCGAGTACTTACCTGATCCTTTCCTCCCTGTCTCCTAGTCCTGGTCCTGGTCCTGATCCTGGTCCTGATCCTGAGCGCCTCCTTTGCGCTGGCCGTCTGCCGCGCCGTCTGGAGGGCTCCTGGTTCCGTCGTGGTCTGGCACGACCTTCTCCCTGGTCCTGGTCTGTCTCTGGTCCCCTCTGGATCTCCCGCACCTGTCCTGGTCAGAACAACAACATCACTGTCACCCCTGCCCCACATGGACTCCTGGAAACAAAGTCTCTATCCTGGATTATCTGTACCATCATCATCCTCTGGAAAAACACCACCACCGCTGCTGGTTCCTCAGTCCTTCCTCCTCGCACTGCCTGCCTTTCCCGCACTGTAAGTTCTGTGAGCACATTCCACGCGCACCGCAACCAGCACCATATTGGTGTATCAACTCGTCACTAACCTGTTTCTCCTCCACTGTCAGATCTCCTCCCAAGCCGCTCCAGTTCCGGATCTCCAGCCTTGTTGCAATATCTCTATTTGTTGTTCACCACCTGCACTGTTAATATTAAACACTGTTACACTTACTACGAGGCTCCTGTGTGTGTGTCTGAAGTTTGGTTCTACATCAGAGTTCGATAATAACCTCAAGGCATGACAGATTGTTTTGCTCATTATGATAATCAATGCTCCTAAATCATTTACATTAAAGGAGACACTGCACTTGATAACTTTGTCACAATTTAAATAGACCCATTCTAAATAATTATGAGAAAGGAGGTTAAACATGATACAATCAATACATTATATGTGATATTTCATTAGAAACAAACAGAAATTATAGTATTTAATACCAAATCTTTTTAACACATAAGAAGAAAGTAGAAGTTCTGCTAAAAAGGGATTTTAGCGTCACCAAAATTCCTATTCAGTTATCTACTTTTCACAAACAAGCAGAATCACAATGGTTTCTTCTTTACAAACATAAATCTCTGATTTGGAACAACAAATATATTAAAACAATAAGTCAATACTTTATGACAAACAGATCCAAAATGACATCAGACACTGAATAAAGAAGATCATCTACTTATGAGTTTTTGTCCTAGTATCAGTGTCAGAACAGTTTTTGATGCAGTTCTGATTAGTTTTATTTGACTTCTACAGAGATGGACAGTCACATCTGAAAAAAAAGAGATATCTGTAAATGCCATTAATCGTTCATGATTTGTTGTCCAGTAACTTCTCATCTGTTTTACTGAACTTTACAAATGTTAATTGGTCCCTAATTTGGACTCAATATCCAGTATTCAAAATTCATAATAAATTATATAAATATAAATCATTTGGATGAATCTTGTACTTTCTGTACAACTGTTTACATGTTGAATTTGTTGGGCTAAAATGCAACACTTTTTCATCTGTGCAAAAGTTTTAGTCAGTGGATAAAAATCTAAATGAATCAACATTTGTTGTGAGCAGCTGTAACTTTAAAACGCATCAAATCTTCACGTGCAGCCAGTTTATGAAGGAACTCAGTCACTACATGGAGACATAGTATCTACAAATCTTCTGTCTCTTCATGTTCTGCCCAATACAATCAATAATGTTGAGTTCAGGTCTGCATGAAGGATAAATCTCCATGATTGTTTCACTCTACAGCTTTCAGTTAACTAACAACACCCTGTTAAATTATAACTACAGCAATATTTACATGTTTGTCTCATCAGAATAGATGGAGCTCAGAAAACCCCTGACTTTTTGTAACCAACTTTGTTTAGAAGGAAGCTGATGTTCACCGCTCATATTGATGTGATTCAGATAATTTAAATGGATAAAAACAAACAATTACAATTAATGCGTGTAAAATCATCTTATTATGCAGCATTTTCTCATACCTGCCTAAAACATTTGTAAAGTACTGTATATTGTTATGTTAAAATCAAGTTAGAAGGATGTTATTCTCCTTTCTGAAATAAAAGACTTGACCAAAACTCATTTGTTTAATTTAAACTCTGTTTTTATTTGGAAAGCTTTATTTTGACAGGTGTAGGTGGTCAAATAACAAATCCACGGTGTCTCAATTCAAGTTAAACTGAAAACTTAATAAACATAAAAGACAGAAACACGAAGGATTTTTAATGATTTGCTTCAACTTTTTAGTTGAAACTCTCCTGTATGTTTCATTAATAGTTTTGTCTTTTAATTGCATTGTTTATGTTCTTATATTCAAAAAATAAAATCTAAATTCTTACGCAATATATTTATAATTAATACTAACAAGATAAAGAAAAAAAACTACTCCGCGGTAACGTTAGGATGAAATTTTACCCAGCAACGAGTTTTTCATTTTTGTATTGGTTGATTTAGATGTCACGTGATCATAAAGTTATTTCTTTTTAGGCGGGGCTATATTATCATGGTTGTTTGATTGGCTGATGCCGTGGAAGCACCGCCTTCGTATAAATACTTCTCTACCTCTTCAATGCTTTTAGTTTCGGTTTAGGATTCTACGTAGTTTGGTTGGTCGGTCGGTGTTTTTATTCCGTTTCTTTAACAAAAATCTTCGAGAAGTTCAGAAACCATGAAGGAATTCGTCATTGCTGCTGTTCTTCTGTGCCTTTTGGATGTTTTATCAGCCAAAGAAGGTAATAATCATGATTTCAGAAATGGCACCGTGAAACCAGGAAGAAGGCCGCAAACGTTCTGGTGTTGTTAAATTGTAGATATGAACTTTGTTTGCTCAATAGTTTCAAACCTTGAGAAATTAGTTAGTCAGACAATTGACTGTTACGTCATGAAAGTATAAAGTCATGTTGCGTGTATAAACAAGTTACTACAATCTGTCTGGTTAATAAAAAAATTGTCATTTTATAATAAACAGAGACGGAAATAGTTTTTAGTAAAGAAACGCGCCTGTGTGTTTTCTTACGGTTGGTAAATACTGAACTTGTCAGACAGAATCTGGTCCAACCAGAACCAGTTTTATATTTTAATGGATATCTTAATTTTATACATTTTATACATGTTTAGATTACATTTAAGTCAAACCGTTTTATCTTAAAGTTTCATGAAAGACAGATATTTACATCTGACTCATTGATAATAAGTAATTAAAGTCTTTTAGTTTTGACTTTCATTTTTGATCTTAAAGTTTGATTCGACTTAAAACCTCAAAAAACAAGTTTATACGAGTGTAATGAAATACGGAAGTAAAGCAGCAATGTGATGACAGCATGATGACGTCATGTTATGTTACCAGCATGAGTTACTGTTTGATTACACAATGAAAAATGTTTTTCTTTTATTGTTTGCGTTTTCAAAGTTTGTTATAACAGGGACGTTTATATCTAAATTATGAGCTAAAGTCAATCAGTTTATCAGCTTCATTGATCAAACATGGGAAGTTTTTATATGAGAGGAAGTTACTGTAAAAAAAAACAAAAACAAGTATTATTCATCAACTATTCATGTACACCAGCAATTTGTACATTTGTTTCTACCAAATCATATACAAACATGTAGAGTATCTATTCTGTGTCAGATACAAGTTAAGTTACAGCTTCATGAATTCACAAACACAAACTCTTAATTTACAGCTGTGGTATTAATGACACCAGTCTTTTAAACTTCATATAGCACTAAGATGACTGACCAACAATCAACAGAACAAAATCAGATTGTATATATTGTTATTAGAAACAGTTTGTTTACATCCTACAACAATATTAATCTGTAGTTTGTTTGTTGGTCATCTTGGTGTTATTAATGTGAAAAGGCTCATATCCAACTACTGGCATCCATGTATCTGTGATCCATTAATAATCCTGTGATTCGTCCCAGTTTACTGTCTGTATTCTCACAATATAGATACATACTTACAGCCTCATGCTGTTTGTTGTTTTCATCAAGAAGAAACTGTAAATTAGAACTTTGTATTAGTGAATTCATGAAGTATCCGACAGAGAAGAGATACTCTTGGTATCTTGGAGATATACTTGGTATATAATTTGGTACAAATTGCTGGTTGTGCATGAATGGTCGATGAGTAATACTCGTCTTTTTTGACAGTAACTTTACACCCTATTTGTCCAAGTTTAACATAATTGTACAAGATAGAGCATTTATTACACTATGAGTAGTTTTATAAGACTTTTTCAGTTCATGACAAGTACAAGTTACAACTTTTGTAGTTTTTGTCACCTTTCAGGGTACAAGAAGATACTACCAGGTCTGTTTGTACCTGATGGGTTAAAGTAATCTGTGTGATTATAATCTAATCAACTGGTTACAATCGGGTTAAACTCAATTATCATTAAGGATTATTGGGTAAATAAAATAAACATGCAGTAGTATAAGACAGTATTTTCATATTATTTTGATGCTTATCAGTGATTCTGTCACGGGCTGTGAAGGTTCGGGGCAGGACCCAAGGTGCAGGGAGGCACGGGAGACTCGAAACTCAAAATTAATATGTTTAATAATAATAAATCAAAGGTCTGACAAGGCAGCAAAACACTTACATCAACGGAGGACACAGGAGGAGAAACACACGGCATGGAAGACGACACTCTGACAACTCAAACATACTTGACACACCCTTTTATACTCCCATAACACAAAGGAAAGCAATCAACACGAATGAATAACACCTGGAGAAGAGAGAGAGGGTAACGAGCAACAGCTGAGACACAAGGAGAACCGGGAGCTCTGCATGTAAACACAATAATCAGAAAATACACAAGACTACTGGTGCATTCACACCGGCCCAACCATCAACTTCATAAGCGGCAAGTTTTTATGTAAAGTCTATGGTGGACGGGCGTCAGACAAACGTCAACGGCTCTGCGGCGCTTTGTGAGCGTTATGAGCGGCAACTTTTCAAGCTTTTCTAGCGTTTCAGGCGTTGACGCTTGAAAAGCTTGAAAAGCTCAAAGTTCAGCTAGCTGAACTTTTGACGTTCATAACGCTCTTGAAGCGGCATGTCAACCAATCAGAGCGTCTCATCGTAGTGACGTAAGACGTCACAGCACGTAGCCGGAAAGAAGCGGGATCAACCAAAATGGAAGATAAATCAACCTCACCCAAACGTAGCTCCTGGAGCAAATGGTTAAACTCACCAAACTCAGAACGCATCTGAAGAATGGGGTGTATCCACAAACGGCGCTGATGCACCCGACGTCGACGTTGTCTAGATCTATGAAGTAAATAAATCCAAGCCACTGTCTCAATATGATCCGCCATAGCTCCGAACATCCCATAACAAAGGAAGCCCCGCCTTCGCGCTCTTTCGGTCAGGCTTTACGAGCTTTAACGCCTATGCGCTCTGACTGGCAGGCGTTATGAGCTTCAACTTCAAACGTCAAATTTGGAGCGTTATCAGCGTTGCTTGACGTTGACAAAGTGGTCGGTGTGAACGCACCTTACAAGGGAAAACTACTGAAGGGCCGGGAGAAAGAAAACAACAAAACTATACACAGAACACACAGATCCTGACAGATTCTTAGTGTTCTAAACTCTCACTCATCATCTCAACTTCTCTTACTGATTGGACGATTACTTTGACCCGTCCAATTGGTCCGACTTTATTTTAATAATAAAAGCAGCATTTTTTACAGAGAGATTTCAGTGATTGTGTTAAGTTACTTGTAGAGCTTGTAGAACCGGGGGAACGGGTTCTTCTAACACTTACTGTTAAAGATAAATATGCAAGTGCAGAAAAACAGCAGCTGTAAAAATAGAAATGTGTTACCATTTGATTACATTTCAGCGATGCATGGAGGTGTGTTTTGGGCATTCAGCTAAATACTGTCTGTTTTTATTTGTTAGCGTCTCCGATGGTGCAGCTGTACAGTCGGAACCCTGGGAAGTATGACGAAAAAAACGTCCTCATCTGTCACGTCACTGGCTTCCACCCTCCAGAAATCCGCATTGAATTGCTCAAGAATGGAGAAGAAATTACCGATGCCACACAGACAGACCTGGCGTTTGAAGAGAATTGGCATTATCACCTGACCAAACACGCACCTTTCACTCCAAAGGAAAAGGATAAATACACCTGTAGGGTGACTCACATGGGAAAGACACAAGATGTGGCGTGGGGTATGTTCGCTGTTCTGTTATGATTTATAAAAGTCGCCTTTAGTACTTTTACCTGCTGGATTTGTCCCAAATTCTCCTCAAACTGCTTCCTGTCTTAAAGGCAGAATATGTAGAAATTTAAATATTATTCTTTTTAAAAATAAAATAATACCATAATTATAGAGCTAAACAACATGTTGTTTGCCATAATTCCATATGTGATTTATTTTTACTTTAAAAGGATATTGATTCTTTTTTGATGGTGTAGTACTTTTTCCACCACTAGAGTGAGTATAAGCCAGTTTTTGGCGGCGCTCCTGATCTGCTGCTCAAGGCTCATTCGAGGACACTGAAGCCGTTTTCAGACAGACGTTCGGGAATATTTGCGGCCAATCCGATCGGGTCTTTAACCAGAGTTGTATCTTCAGACTCGCCACTTTTTTTCGGAGCATTGCCTTTCGGCTGCTTTCAAACAGCAAGAAAATTCGGGGGGGGGGGTTGCATCAGGTCTCACCTGCTGATCGCGGAGGTGAGATCAGATCGGTCTCTGAACGAGGATCAAAAGCAAATGATCTGAGAAGGTCTGGAGCTCTGGTAGGAACGTTGGAACATGACTGAGTGTTTTGGTTCGTGTTTTGGCCGGGGGTTGTAAATCACATGCTCTTATAAACTGTCGTTCACGTGAGATACGTCATCAATGTGTTTTTTCAGCGTTCCCCGTTTCCCCACCGCCCAACACCCCTCCCACGTTCATCTTCTGTCTGACTGAATACAAACACTGTACTGCGTAAAGTCCGCTCTTATTACTAGGTCTTCAGTAGGATAAGTCCAGGACCAGATTTTGTGGGCCGACACCGCAACGGCGCTTTCAGACAGAAAAGCGCAACGGACGAAGCCGGGAACATTCTCTTTTTTCATGGTCTGTCTGAAAGGGGCTTTAGTCTCTTGAACGCTGCTCTGTGTGACAGAGTGAGGAATAATACTCATTTCTGCCACCCTGTGGTGGTTAGTGGAAGTGACGGGGTTGTGATTTGGCTCATTACTGCCACCTTGTGTTGGAAATAAAAGCCATTATTTTTTACATAATATACCTTAATGTTGTACATCATTCTGACTGGATGAATGTTCTTGCTCTTCTTGCAGAATCAGATATGTAACTCTGACACAGTAACTCAGGTATGTGCCACAGTCCTTCTCTTCACTCAACAGATGTGAATGTATAATATTTGGTGTCTAACTGATGGCTGTAATCTGCAGGTTTCTTCTGCGTCTGAAAAAGGAAGATTGGATCCTTCTCTTATCTTCTGAATCGTGTTTCTGATCTTGACTGTCACGACAAAACATTCAGCAACAACAAGGAAGATGAAAAAAAAGCACTTAAAACTAGCAGTGACTGTTGAGTTGAGAGGGCGCTAACGCCAACATTTAAAATTAGTGTTTACACCTTCATGTCGATGTCTGACTGGATCAAAATGTTCAAACTATTAAGATTTAACAAATAAAAAAATGTCCCATTCGAGTGGAATCCTCATGAAATCTCTCATCCAGTTTGTAAATTCTGAATATTTCAGGCACAAATTCTTGGAAAATACATTTTTGGGGTGAATATATGGTTTTATTTTGCTCATCGGGGAGAAATGAATGAAATGAAAAGCAGACTTGGTGTTTGAAGTGGAAATGTTGGGAAGTCACAGGTTTAATGAGGGCTGCATTCCATTTAGAGGAAGTGACGTGGAATTCAGCCCTCATTAACTTGCAGGTGCCTTTAATCACAGTTTCTGTTGCGAAATAAGTCTTTAAAAATGTGGATTTACTATAAATATTTTGGTTGCAGCTACTTTTTGAACCCTGGATAAAATCGTATGGTCACGAGCTCCTTTTGGCACTTTTTATAGTCGTGTATAAAACCACAGATAGAATGTAGTGATAGATTCTGTTGATCAGCTGTGATAGACTGGCGACCTGTCCAGGTGTGACCCCGCCTCTCGCCCAATGACCACTGGAGACACCAGCTTCCTGCGACCCTGAACAGGTATAGAAAATGACTTACTGACTCTGGATCAGTCCAAAAACACTAAAATGACAAAGAACATGGGTTGAACATGCTGGATTTTAGCCCAATAGTAACAAAACGCCACCTAATTAACAACGAAAATAATTTTGGTGAACATGATCTAAATTTAATAATTTACTATTCAGAAAGTTCTTCACAAAAAGACAGGAACATGTAATTAATATGAAATAATGCAGCTTATATAAAGCTCTTGTATTCTGGGTGTTTGATGTTCTATTTGTATAAACTGCAGATTTATTTTAATTCTTAAGAATGTGTCTTTAAATCAGTTAAGAAGAATAAGTTTTTATTGTGACTGTTTTATTGTTTTTAAGTAAAACTTGTGTTTACTGTTTTATTTTTTGGCCTTAAAGTGATCAAACCCAATAAATCTTTATAAAATCTGAGTTTGTTTGACGTGAGATTGAATTTTATTTAGACAAGATAATGTAATTAGAGGAAGTAACATTTCTTTATTTATGAAAGTTACATGATCATTTCACCCTTATCATGTTTACAGTTTCCTTTCGATATGAGGAAGTAACATTTCTATTTTTTAAAAATATGTGAAATAAAGAGCATTAGATTTTAAAAAGTTAATTAATCTAAAATATCAAAGGAGTTCTGATTGTAATTCCATCAGACTTGCTGATGTGTTTAATGTAGTTTGAAATAGTCAATAATATTTTGTCTAATGAATGTAAAACAAGTTATTTTAAGCACATGAAGTATCTAGTTTTCCATTTCCTGGTTTTGACCAGGTGCACGAGGACGAGACGCTTGAGCTGGAACTCTGTGGTTAAAGTCCAACTCATCATGGCGTCAGAAGGAGGAATCAAATCGGCTTCAAATGTGCTGATGAGACGCATTTGATGTTTCCAGTTTTATTGTTTAAACCTAATATAAAAACTGCACATTTCAAAATAAAAGCATTCAAATCTGTTTTTCTATTCAGATAAGATGCTTTATAAACATTCTGCTCAGTTAAAGTGAGTTTTTTATGAATATTTATGTGTAACTCCAACCGTCAGCAGACACTGACCTTCACAAAGAAAATCCAACTTTTTATTTCAAGCATTAAAACATTTGATGCAATTAAATACAGATGGTTTGTGGTTCATTAGAAATAACCAGACAGGTCTACAGTTACAGTTCTATTTATATATGAAAAGATCCTCAGAAGATCTTTATCTTCCATCTATTTGCCCTTTCTGAATTTGCCAGGAGCGGCTCCAGTTTTCTGTTTTTTCTTTGCTGATCCTTTCGTCTCCAGCTCCTAAGAAAAAAGACAGAAAACAGGTGAGGTGATTATTTAGGAAACCTCTTTATAACACGTGTAAAACAAATTGGCATGTGCTTTTATTTTGAAATAAAGTCACGGATACCTTTCGTTTTGAGGACAGAGATCCAGTGACGGTGAAGAAAGAGTCCAGTCGTCCTTGTGTGCTTCCCTGTCGGCTTTTCATGATCTTCTTACAGCCGTTACGGATTCTGTCTTCACTGCAAACACACAAAGTTACAGATCAATAAAGTTTCATTCATATGAAGCAGAACGCGTCAACGTGGTTCGGTTAATATGTTCTGAGCTGAATAAATCTGTAAAATAAAACGAAGGCAGATTCTCGCTCAGTCGACTATCTTGAGATCTAAGTTTCAACATCACAATAGAAGCACTCTTTGATGTTGGATAGATCGCCATGGTAACATAGTCTGAGTTTAGCTTTCAGTAAAAAAAAAGTAACTTGTTCACTGATTCTTTTTTTAACGATATACCAGGTAGAAAAATCTGACTTTACACATCGTCACAGTTCCGTTTGATCCCTCAACATCTGAAATAAAAATAAGATCAAAATAACTTCACCGTTGTTTTAAAAGCCAATCAGCACGCGGCCTCGTTAGTCACTAAATTTAACCACAATACAGAGTTTTAGATTTAATTACTGAATTTATTATCAATAGTTTGTAGATTATAGTTTTATCAGATGTCTTTTAACAAAATAAATCCTATTTCTCGGCATTAGCAACATGAAAAAACAACTGGGAACTTAATGACGAGCCTTTGTGTCACAAATGAACAAATTATCAAGCAAAAATAAATCAGATGAGGAATTTATGGGTCTGATTCAGAGAGTTTAAAGTGTTTGTGACTCGTTCGAGTCTCAGTAAAACATTTAGAAGCTTTATAAGTTTTTTAATGAATCACGGGGCAAATTTGGGATGTTTGACACTTAAAAGCCAAGTATGATTATTTTTATGAGCTTTGGGTGAGACTCAGTTTTTAAACCAGAAGTAACAAAATACAGGAAGTAGTTATTTGTTTACATCTTACATGGACACTGTAAATTATTTATGAGCTCGTGTTTTGGTTGATAAAATTGGGAAACACTGTATATCAGCTGGTTGTAGTAACGCTGCTTCATTAATGTACTTCCCTCTATTAGGTTTCTCCATGAAATCATTAAACAGCAGTGAATGCAAAAACCCCCAAACCCTAACTTAAAGGTGATATACACAATTTCAAATTGCCTAGCTTAGAATGTAAACAAATGTAAACAAAGTCACAGAACTCTCAGCCCATCCCGTTGGGTAGAATTCCTAAGCCACGCCCCCCCAGGTTTGGAAACATGCGTAGCCCCAGAAGACGACAGAGTGCAAGACACTGGTCTGCAGTTCATTCAAGTACCGTAACATGGTGGAATCACCGGTAAGTGAAAACAATATAACAACAAACAACTGACATTAATTGTTACTTTGTCCTGAACCTGACGCGGAACCAGCCGGCGGCTGTTTCTCCTGCTGTGACATGGTAGAGCGGCGAACACTCCCAGCAGTGGTGTGCTGCGGTAATATGTCTCAGTTTTTTAGGAGCACAGAATCCAAATAAATGTGGAAGTCCGTATGGCTGGAGAGACTGTCCAATCATTCCTTTTGGGTCGAACCATTTGATTGGTTGATGTTTTTAGACAAATATGAGAGAACCACTTAATTATTTTTTTTCAAAATTTTTTCATGAAAAAAAATATGTTAAGTTAATTTGTTACGCAAATTAAGGAAAGCAGCTTTAACTTGTTTAATTGATCCATTCTGAGTAGAAAAAGCATCAAACGTCACTTTTTGTGAACAGAGACTAAAGCTTAAATCGGAGTTTTTCAAAGTAACGTCTTATTCACCATCGTAGTACATGAACGTCTTCATGGAGTTTGTCGGGTTTGTCAAGTCAGACTATGAAATGAAACCATCTGTTCACTCCTCGGGTTTAAAGCAACCAACAAGAGAAAAAAATATTTAAATAGTTGTTAATAAAAATATAAAAATAGATCTTATTGTGAAGTTTCCTGCATAGATTGACTCAGAAAGGAAATACAGTCATAATAAAAACAGATTTACTCAAATAACTCAAACATTCCAGCTACAAAGCCAGCGGCGCCCTCTAGTGTTCAAATCCTATAACGACAGTCCGTGTTATCGTCCTCAACCACAGGCAGAACAATCCAACATGCAGCACAGTGGCGAGTCTCCAGTAACTCACTTGAACTGTTTCTCGTTGCACATGAACTGGATCAGTTCCTCCTCATCAGGCTCGGTCCACTTCAGCTCCACCGTGGAGCAATCCACCACCTCTGGCTCCAAAAACAAACTCCTAGCTTCTTTGTACAGCCAGTCCTCTGGAGTGGAGTATTTCTGTTCAAAAATAAATAAATAAAACGCAAGACAGACACACAGAATCAGAACCAGCAGCTGGTTTAACCACCTGGGCAGAATTCGAGTGGATGTTAACGAACATTAGAGTCGATGTTTTCCAAGATCTCCTCGATGCAGCCGTGCTGTCGGATCAGGTCGATGGCTCTCTTGGGGCCGATTCCCTTGATGGTGCCGCAGTAATCACAACCCAACAGGATGCAAAGATCTATGAACTGGAAACAGAAAGAAACCCTAAAGTTTAACGATCTGATTCACTAAAAGACTGTTTGGTTTGTTTCACAGCTCATTACCTGCTCATTTGTCAGATTGATGTCCTGCAGGATGCGACTGAAATGGAACTCTTGAATTGGAAGTTTCCTGAAATAAAAACATCATGTAACTCATAACATTTAAATGGAGGATCCACAAGTTCTGCTTAATAAAACGATCAAATCTACTTTTAAAATACTAAATTCTGCTTTAACTTGATGGTAACAGTACCACTTATACTTTCTTATATGTTTTAATCAAGTTGCATTAAAAACTAAAGAAGAAACAACATGTTTTATTTGTTTTAATAAAAATATTCTTTAGTTAGGGGAAAAAAACAAGAGAAACCAGTAAAAGTATATAAAAATACTGGAAAATAAAGTTCAGATTTCAGTTTGACTGTTTACTGGACTAGCACAGACGCGATATCGCGAAAAAATAAATCTTCATTTAGGTTATGACCCGTATAGTTTAAAAAGATCGGACTTTAATACAGTCTGGAGGATTTACCCTGTATTGAAGCCATCGACATAAACTCTCGTCCTGCATACCTCTTTTTACACAGCAAATCAAATGAAAGCCTTCAAAAGCCTGGAAGCCCACAACTATTTTGTATCAGTTTGGGTCAACGATTTAGGATCCAGAGAAGCTTTAAATGGCTGTCGTCTTGTTTTTGCACGGGTAAGTCGTGAGTTGTGCTACTTTTAATTCATAATAATAATAATACTATTGCTAATGCTAATAACGAGTGTGTTTACGTGCTAGGATCTACATGTAAATACCTTATTATGCCTTTTTAAATCCAAATTTCTATTAGATTTGTCTGATTTTAAGTAATTTCTCTCTATATATTTCTATAATGTAGTTCAACCATTCACAGAGATCAACAGAATCCCCCATAAAAACGTGGTTTGTGGCCAGAGAAGAACTTGTTTATCTGCCATTTATGTAGATGTGTTTCTAAGTAAATGTTCACCAAAACACTAGAACATTTATTAAACCCTTTTATTAAACATTTTAGAAAGTGATCGCTGCAAACTCTAGCATTGTCCATTTCTGTGCCTCTTGTTTTTAGCCGGAGATAAGTGATCCATTTCTGCCGTCTTCTTTCGGTAAGTTTTTTAAAATTAAGACCTTTGTGGCACACGACTTTCGAGACATGTAAAAAACGTTTGTCTTTCTCCCGATTAGAGCGGTTGCAACAACCGTAGACTGCACAGATTTGGGGCATTTTTTTAGCCGAATCAGCAGAGTTCAGCAGGGTTCTGTGCAGCGGCGGTTACTTCCTGACCCCCATCTGCATTTGGTGACGTCAACGCAACGTCATGTGAAACCCAGCAATATAACCACGTGTTTCTTTTCGTCTAGTCTCATTACACAGTTTTTTTTATCGATTGATAGTAACATACTGCATTTTACGTTCAGTAATGATAACAGTGTTGTAATATTGGTAAATGTAATTAATTATTTTATTCCATTTAAAGTCCAAACACTGAACAGGATCATCAACAAAAGAGCACGCCATGCTCAAAACCCTCTCTGGGACAAGTCTACCTGTTATGTTCAGAGACTTAGTTGCTATGGTTACTAACATACCTTGAAAGATACCTCCGTTTTTGGAACCGAAAATTGAGGTTATCTACAAACTTGCCCTCAAATTTATCTGGTTATGTCACATAACCTGCTTTCTGAACAAACTCCAGAACTACTGACCAAAAATACTGTGTCTCTATGCCACGATGGTGAATTTATTTGTTTATTTATTGAGTTTTTAATTTAGAGAGCAAGACAGTATTTATGTGGGTGGGGAGTGGGGGAGCAGGAAATAAGGGTCTGAATTGTTTTTGTTTGATTGTTGCTTTTAAACTTGTTTTTATCCTGTGAAGTACTTTGTATTACCAAAGTATGAAAAGTGTTATAAATAAAGTTTAATTTGAATTTATCTTGTTCAACAATTATTTTTTTTCAGGTTTTTACTGATGCAGATCCCACAAAATAGAAATTAAATGTAGTGTTGTATATTTTACTTTGCTTCGCTGGTGGTGAGGTGTCTCAGCAGGACATTTGTCCCAAACGTGAGTCCGTCTATGTCCTCTGTTGCTGTGGCAAACACCTTTCCTGCTTTAACCAGAGCAGCACAGCTGGCCTCAGCTTCACAGGGAGCCTAAAATAAACATCTGTTTATACTTCATTTGAATGGTATGAAAGGGTAAATTTACACGTAATTATATATATATTCACAGTAAATGTACCTGAGCTCCTATAAGCAACAATATGTACATAAAAGTCAAGAGAATTCAAGCTAATCTTAATTTTACCTCGATGTACGGCACCCCCATCAGCTTCAGCAGCTTTTTACACTCATCATTGTGTTGCTTTGTAACTTTAACAAGTCGCTTGGAGAATTTGTCGATATTCTCTTGTTCCCCTTGTTCAAGGAAAAATGAATTAAATGAATAATGAGTTTAAAAAACAGCTAATACTGGACTCTAATACGACAATAACATCTTTACCCAATTCCTGGGCTTGAGCAAGCAGCTTCTCAGCTTCCGCTCTCCTCTCCCCCCTCTTCTCAAGCTGAAACACGAGGGAAATAAATTATGAAGTGAAAGAGGATTCAGGGTTTTGATGTTTATGCGTGATGGCAGCAGATGGGAACCACAACAATCCAGCAAGACACTAAAAGTAAACACCAACTCCCCCAACATTCAAGGAATTCAGTTCATACCAACCTCTGCTGACTTCATCTGCGGGGGCTTTCCATCAAACACGTACACAGGCTTTATACCGTTCTCCAACATGCGGATTGTGCGGTAGAACATTCCCATCAAGTGGCTATAAATGAAGACAAATCACAACATTAGTTCAATGGTCATTAACTAACTCACACTACAAACCTACTAAAGACACAGAACCTTGTTGTCTCTCCATCTTCGTTCTGAAGAACATTCCCATCCTGACGCACAGCGATCAGGAACTGGTAGATGCACATGGAGGCGTCTATGGCTATTTTCCTGCCTGTGAGGAGCCAATTTATATTTAAAATAATGTTTTTCATGAGAACAAACAACAATAAAGCAAATATAATGATACTGAGCCACGTGCTTTTAAAGGTTTAACAATACAGAATGAATTACTGAAGTTTTTTGGATATATTTAATAGTTTAAAGACGGTTACCAAAGTAGTTCTTGATGTCTTGTTCTTTGATGGCGCCGGGAGCGTGATCAGCGATCAGCTTAGCAAGTCCGTGTATCCCCATGATTCTGACAAGATATCTGACAAATAACTCATGTTAGTGCAGTCAAACATGTCCTTAACTGAGATGTTTACACTCAAGAATCAACCCCAACAAAAACTGCTCATTTTTAAGAATGCATTGATGGTATCATCACATTAAATCTACTGTCTGGTGAGTTATTTGACTGTTAGCTACTTTCGCTGTAAACATGTTGCGTTCAGTGACGCTACTGAAAAGCCTCAAGAACGAGGTTATGTTTCGTAATACTAACACTACCGACACGAACGATAAATATTGTATCAGGCTTTATATTTTTTATTGTTTAGAGACTCACCAGTTAGCAAAACACAGACGACTTGAGCGCGAGAATCTATGTGCGTTTCGCGGGAAATCAATTAGCAGACATTATGTATCAAAATATCGAGCACATCGTCCTGGCTGTCCATAGTTTATCAACACATCGATAGAGCCGGTTTGATTATTCTTGTCTCGCTTCTAACCCGGAAGCTCCACGGGAACATTTGATTGGCTCGTTGATATTGAAGGAAATCCGGTTCGTACTGTAAAATAGCGTCACTGTGCTTCGAGCACTGAACTCCTTCATTGTGTTTTTCACTACTTCAGTGTTTTCAGTGCGGAATGAACGTTAATTCATAATTACTCGCGGTGTATAAAGTATTACATCGTAAAACTCTGGTAAGATTGTGTGTGTATTTTTGTTTCTCCGCCCAACCCGGAAAACCGAACCGAGTCGTCGTTATTTTTATATGTAAAGGTGACGTGTAGTCAGAGTACTGCCTCTTGAGACAGTACCGACTGTACTGATAGAGGATGAACTCGGAGTTCTGCTGTAACCTGACGGGTTTTCGGTGACCTGTGTGTCGGTGCAGATCGGAGGAGAGAAGTTTGGGCCTGGAGTCCAGGAATCCAGCTGGCAGACAGGTTTTGTTGGTTCTGCTGCATCAGGACTGAAGTGACACGACAGCGAGACTGGTAACTCAGATCTTATGAACTTGTCATTAGAGATTTGAATTAATGTTAAAGTGACGTCTCAAATAACAAAACGAAGCTAACAAGATTTTTTTTGTCTTCGGACTAACTTCTTCAGTCAGTCATCTAGACCCACTGCTTCCTGTTCAGGGTCATGAAGCTGGTGTCTGTCTCCAGGTGTTGTTGGGTGAGAAGCGGGATCATACCTGGACATACCAGGGCCACATATAGACAACCATTCCCACACACTTAGGGACAATTTAGAGTCACCAATTAACCTCAATCATATTTTGTGTCTGTGGGAAGAAGCCTGAGTCACTGGATAAAACCCACACATGCAAAAGGTCCAGGTTTCAAACCCAGGACCTTCTCACTGCAGCACCATGCAGCCCAGCCTAACTTCCTTATCTGCTTAATCTCAATTTACACATTTGACCAAATGGGGTTATTAAATGAATGTCTGTTATTACATCCAGCTCATGTAACTTGAGATCTTCTCAATTTCTATATAAAGTTTCTGCACCTTTGATGTGTATCTGAGGCTATTAAGTAATTTTACATGGAAAATAACTAAGAAGGGATAATAAGTGTTAAAAGTTACATCATAGTGACAGTTTGAGGTTTTAAACCTTCTTCTTTGTCATCTTTAAAGAGGCCTTTCCATTAAAAACAGTTTTTCTGAGGTTTCTGTTGAATATTTTAGCTCCACAGGTGTTCTTACCTTCATAGTGGGTGTGAAAACAGGTCAACAACTTCTCTTTCAGTTTTAATTTCTCAATCTACGCAGGTGGTGATAACACCCGAGTCCGAACGGCCTGTATCTGTTTCGTCACAACTCCTTTGTTCGTTAGTATTCGTCAGCTCCCGCAGTTGAAACCACGCCTAGCATGTTGCTAGCTAAAAGCTGTAGCATAAGACGTAGCAAACAGGAAGAGAGAATGTCTCATGTTGCCATGCGCAGCGGGGCAGGAAACAGTATACCTGGCTCTCATAAGCTAGTTCGTTAGCCAATCTGAGTCCAGCAAATTCGAATAATGAATATTAATGAGTTACTGCCCAAAGCCTGACGGAACCAGACGAATTTTAATGCAGACAGATTGAAAGGTCTGTTAATCAGCGTTTCCTGACATTTTTTTAGATATAAAATATTTCATATTACTGGTTAATACTAAAGAAATAACCACAAGGTCATGAAATTTGTATGAAATTGCCTATTTCAAGCTTACTGAAACCATTCATGTTAGTTTATTACGGCACATTTTCTCTGTGTTGTTGTTGGGTTTTCTAACAGATGATGATCATATGTGATCATACTGCATGGCATTAAATTGAAGATTTCAGATTGCCGAGGAGAAAAAAAAGCAACATCTAAATTTACAAAGTTTAGGGTTAATTGGAAACGCTTTCTCAAACCATCTTTTTTAACTCCAGTTAACAGAACACTGATGAAAAGGATTGTTAAGTCATCGTGGTAGTTATACGCTATCTCACGGCAACGACTGCGTTTCTTAATTTTCTGCTATGTTGGTTAAAACATTGTAGGAATGATGTTGCATAAAAGCTCAAGTCATATTTTTTTACCAAGGTCACAACTTCTGTCTTGATTAGAGGTGTGTTGAAGTTTAAAGTGTTTCTGACATGCAGGTCTCAAATCATTTTGAAGCATTATAATTTTAACAAAACAAGGTGCAAATTTGTGATGTTTGACACTTTAATCAGGTAAATATTAATGTTTTCGGGAGCTTTAGGTGAGTCTCAGGTTTGAAAGCAGAAGAGGTGAATTGCAGGAATGTAGTTCTTTGTTTACATGGACATTAAGAAGTATTTGTGAGCTCAAGTTTTTGTTGATAAAATTGGGAAACTCTGTCTAGTAGCTGGTTGTAGCAACACTATTTCATTAATACGTTTTAATAATGTGTTTCCCTAAATCAGACCCAGAGAATGATGAAATCACTCACGCAGAAATAAAAGACTTGAGGAGGACCAAATCTAGATGTTCTGGCTCAGTGGGTTGGATTTTGATACATCAAAAGAATTTATTTGTACAGTTTGAATCAAAACCATTTTCGCGCAGCTGAGCCACGAGTTAAACATCAGATATTATTTCTATGAACAACACGAGCTGTAATTGAATACTGGACAGAAAAACATGCAACAATATGCAGAAATAATGACGTGGCAATCCTTTTTTCTGAATTTTACACTTTCGACACTCAGAGTTTTGAGCTGAGAAACGTGTTAATGTTGTAAATAAAAAGTGACTGGAGTTTGAAATGAGCTGCAGCTGTTAGATCAACAGGATCTTTCTGTGTAGCTCTGAAACTAGCTGCTGTCATGAAGACGCGTCATGATCATTAGTTTTTTTCACGGCTGTCACCACAAACACACAATTGCACCTACGATTCACTTGACTTGGCCGTAATAATTAAAGCCGTCAAAACACAGATAATCAGAGGGAGAAACACTCTGTCACTCATCTCAACACGCTCAGTCATTGATGCGCATCATGCCACAAGTTCATGTAAACGTCTTCACACAGCAGCCCTCGCCAGATCAGTTCTTCAACACTTCCTCTTCATCCCTATCTGGTCCAGCTCAATCCTTCTAAGCAGCAGTCTTCAACTCAAACATCTTCACTGCAGTTTCAGACACCGGAGGTCTCCTGTCAGCCACCAGTGAATCTGGTGCTTCTGTCTCTCAGGTCGGCCCACCTACTGATGGCTTGTTGCCGTCTGTGTTTGCTCATTCTTCCACGTCGGCTTCTCGCCTCTGATTTCTGCTCCCTCCTGGTCTGTTCACACACACAATCGTATGTGGACTGTATAAATTATTTTCCGCCGCTCCATTACAACGCGTGACCTGACAAAGTCAAGTTTATTTATAGAGCGCTTTAACATACAGCATGACAGCTGACCAAAGTGCTGTACAGCAAGTCAAGACATACTCACGATGTTGTCAGAATCGCACTCACAAGTTAAGATCTGACAGTTCAAACACCCCGAGGAATTTTTGGGTCTCTTTTCTTTTTCTCCTGCTCTGATCTGGCTGTTTATGTTCATCTATATCCACAATGACACTGACACTAACTGTGTTTGAGAAACAGACCTTGAAGCCTGTGGAACCAATTTTGGGCCAAACATATACAAACAAAACATTTCCAAAGTTGCCCTCTGCATTCTCTTTCTTCTCCTGAGTCATTGAGTTCTTCATTCAGTAACAGACAAACCCTCAGAAACGACAGATCATTGATCTGATTCAGCGTGTCCACACTGGTTAGTAAAAGCTTTGTTTACATTCCCGTTCTCACATTTCATCACTTCCGGTTTTGTGGAAAATTTTGTAACTGTGCAGCAATATTCTATAAATATGCTTATGTGTGGGATTTATGTGAGAAAGTGTCTTCAGGGCAGTTATTGATCTGAAGTAGTAAAATAAAACATGAAAGTCGCATGTCAGAGACGCTTTAATGGAAACCATTTTGTGATGTGTGTGTTTCCTGCAGGGTTTACACACTGCGGAACAGGATACCTCCCAGGTGGCCTCTGAAGGACCATGGTATCGCTCTGTGTCTTGATCCTGGGCTTGTTCTCAGGTTGGGCCGCGGGCTACAAGCTGGGTGACAATGTGACTCTTTATGTCAACAAAGTGGGTCCTTATCATAACCCACAAGAGACGTATCACTACTACACCTTGCCTGTTTGCAGACCACAAAAGGTCAGCGTTTCAACTGTCATGTGGTTTCTGAAGATTTTCTCTTTTTTAATACTTTTATTTAGAAGAATTAACGGTTTAATTTCTTCTGACAACATGGGTACAATAATGTAATGTTCTAGTAAGTAAATACGTTTAAAAAATATGAGAATTTTCCTACTTTACACTTATATTTCTGTGAGAAAATGTTTTTAGATTTGTTTAATCCTGAAAATATTCATTACATGCTCTTCTGACCTTATTTTCTTCATGTAATTATCTGCTAATTTCACTGGGATAAATCGTAATTTAACTTCTTCCCGTCAGGTTCATCACAAATCCCTGAGTCTGGGAGAAGTGCTGGATGGCGACAGGATGGCAGAGTCTTTATATCACTTCCGCTTCAGAGAAAACGTGGAGAGAAAAACTCTCTGCCAGCTCACCCTGTCAGAAAAACAGGTAACATCTGGGGGAAGCTTGAAAACTATATATAAATATGTAAATGACTTAATGCACCAGTTTACTTTAAATACAAACATTTTAACCACATGTGTAAAAGGGAATTTTGAGGTTTTAAGTTTCTGAAAAATGTCCAATTTCTTATCGTTTGTGTCCAAATTACTTCCGACTTCATTTCACAGATTTTAAGCATAAATTTAGTTTATGGCCTTTTAATTTGTTGTAACAAAAATCTTTTTTTCTGTGAGTGCAGCTTATACAGTACGAGATCAAGTTTAGCTGCAAGCTCAAAAATTTGATTTACCCTTTCCCATTAAAGACTCACTCTGATCATCTTTTGAGCTATTTTAAAGCGTCTCAGTTACCTGATCAACCAGTCCCTCACGTCTTTGACAGATTACTTTACAAAGACGTGAGGGCCTGGAGCTGAACCGCTGTCTCTCAATTTCGAAGGCGGGCTTAGCCAGTTGAGAGAGAACCAATCACAGAAACCCGGAAGTGACGCTAAAGCGGATACACACGAGGCGGAACGAAAACAAGAGGTTTAGCGAGCGGAGCCGTAATGGTAACTACAGAGCCATGGTTAATGGAGGAGAAAAGATGAATATTAATGACAGTTGTCACTTTTGTGTCGAAAACTTGCGAATACGAGGTGTCATTGCACACTCGGTTTAGGTATTTCACTGCTCCAAGCAAACACTGTGCAAACACAGAAGTAAATACTTCATCCACAGCCGAGTCCGCCATGTTGAATGTTGTGCTCTGGGTGGAAAACGCTAGTTCCGTGTTTTCAGGATGATGCACAACAAAGGTGATATGTAATTGGTCCGTCATAAAATATGACGCGGAAATGATCGGGTGTGGCTCCGGTGTCAGACCCTTCTGCATTTGAACATAATGCAGGAGGATCTGATTGGTCAGACTAGCGACTCAGTGGTATTTAAATTATAATTATGGTGTTTTTACCTAAAGTCACAAAACCTGTGCCGTTTTCTAGGAAGTAGTTCCTGCATAGCAGCAGTAGCTCATTAGCAAATCACCTCTGCACTGTGAGCGGAACCGTTGGTTTGGAGGATCCACCAGCCCCTCCCTGTTGCTGTGGGCTCTCGGTTTATGCTAGCGCTACTTACAGCCCCTGAAACCCCAACCTAGCATTACCATTGCAACGAAAATGGTGAGCAAAATTGGAGCTATGCAGCCATACAGTTTTAAAGCCAGATGCCAGCTCGGATGAAGAAGCACTAGCTGTTGACTAATAAATAGTCGTTGTATTGCTAGCACACAGGCGGGAATTTGAGTTTGCTCCTGACAGATAAATATAAACTTACTGGTTAAAATACAGTCTTTCCTTTTGATAGAAGGCACTGCATACGGCTTGAGAAGTTAAATTACCTGTGAAACCCATTTCTCTCTTCTGCCAGTTGGTGAAACTGTCTTTTTTGAAGTGTTGACTGCAAACCAGTTTTTATTTTTAATGTTGCTGTTGCCAAGAAAATGAATCAATTTCTGTCTCACAGCAAAGTGTTCCTGTAAATTATGAAAGCTAATATCTATAGACTTCTTCTTAGCATTACAACCCGCTACAACACAAAGGTGTTTATTCACCATCGTCTTCTCTACTCTTCGGAGCCTTAGTGGGGGCGGAGCAGAGTAGGAGCTTGTGGCCCGCTCGGTGCCTTTTCTGCATCACAAACAGAATCTTTTTTTTTTTTTTATGCCTTCTTTGCATCTGTTACTGATTCACAGCAACTTGAATGCAGAAATACTCAGAAATGCAATTTTGAACTTAATTTTCTTAAAGCAATACTGAATAACTTTTACAACTTTAAAGCAGTACTGAATAACTTTTCTGCAGCCGTGTATCAGACAACCGTTGCTGGATCTGGTGTTTTGCAGAAAAATGCTACCTGTTGATATGTGCTACATACATGTGCCGTTCTACAGTCTTGACTTCAATAAACAGATTTATTGTTTATTTTGTTTCTATATTTTTCCATAAATACATTTTACCTATCATTCGGATTGTCTAAAGTTGTAAAAGTTATTTTCTACTGCTTTAAGCTACGGTTTTGAAACTTGTCTAAGTGGATACTCACTGAAAAACATGTTCAGCTTCATATTAGACACTCTGGACTCTCTGATGGCTTTACAATAGACTAAATAACTTCAGTAATTCGGGTTGCAGCAGGAAGTGGTGTTCTGATGATTTATGCTGCCCTGATGAAAAATGTAGTACGAATTAACGAGATTTCATTCAAAGTTTGTACAGTATTCTTGTTTATGGCGAGTGTGTCCTGTTAATTATTTAATCATATTTTTACGATCCTTCCTGATATTTTCAATATAAAAGCCCTCTGGGTCCTTATCGGCCATTGTTGGGACCTTCTCCTCTGGGTGTGTCCAAACATTTGCTTGTCGCTCTGACAATATAAAGAAAGTAAAAATAACATCATATTAAAAATAAACTATATCTGTTTATTGCAGTCAAGACTGTAGAACGGCACATGTGTGTAGCACATCTCAACATGTAGCATATTTCTCCAGAACACCGGCTCCAGCAACAGCTGTCTGAGACACGACTGCGGAGAAGTTATTCAGTACTACTTTAAGATACGTCCTCTAGCATCAGAAAAATACGACAATATCATGTTAACAACACGAAAACCGGATTTTCATCGGAGTGGGCCTTTAAACAGTCTTTGTGCTGAAGTCATGTCGCGTGTCTGTGTTTTTGTGTGTAACAGGTGGACGAGCTTCGTGAAGCCATTGAGGAGCTGTACTACTTTGAGTTTGTCGTGGACGACATCCCGGTCTGGGGCTTTGTGGGATACCTAGAGGAGAGCGGCTTCTTGCCTCACAGTCACAAAGTAAATAAAGAAACTTCTCAGATCGGGTTGATAGAATTTGTTTCTCCTTTAATCTTCTCTTGTCCCTCTTTACCTCCGTCTGTCAGGTGGGTTTGTGGACTCATCTTGACTTCAACATTGAGTATAACGGAGACACCATCATCTTCGCCAATGTCTCTGTGAAGGACGTCAAGCCTTTTCTCTTGGAGGAGGGGGCGGGGGCAGCAGTGGTGGGAGTAGGAGTGGGAGGAGGCAGCCTAACCATCACACACACCTACAGCGTGCACTGGTACGCGTCCAATCTGCCTTACAGCCGCCGAGCTGAGCGCCTCAGGGACTACTCGTTCTTCCCAAAAACTCTGGAGATCCACTGGCTGTCAATCATCAACTCGCTGGTGCTGGTGGTGCTGCTGCTGGGCTTTGTCATCATTATCCTCATGAGAGTCCTTAAGAACGACTTCGCCAGGTTAGTATGTAAAACACCTCAGTTGCTTCCCAATGTTGGATTTATGTTTGTTTTACTCTAAATTCATGGTTTGTAGATTCTAGATAGAAAGATTTGGGTCTGATTCCCCGAAGCACCCTGTAACTCATCGGTTCACATTATTATTTAGTTCAAATTCTTTTCTGTTTTTTACAGTCCTCACAATTAGAACTGCTAGCACCGACATAGCCGCGGTTCAAGACGTTACTGCTTGATATCTGTCAAATATCCAACCTAAAATTAACTTCACCGCAGTACCAGTGCTGCGAGAAGTTATTTTAGGTTGGATATTCGACAGTGTCTTTGGATGCGGCTTTATGCTCAGTTTCACTCGGTGCCCAGTGAGCTAGCTGCTAGCAATGAGATAGCCGCAGTTCAAGACAATGAGTAGCATTTACAACTCAAACAGTATATGTTCAAATATAAAGTTAATCACTATTTGAATTGGATTAAAAGTTTCAAAATACAGATAGATGTACATATGGAACAGATATGGAAGGGTACGGAGGCTTATTGCAGACCAATAACTTGCTACTTGGTCGTCAGGCAGTTGGCCATATCAAAAGCGTGAGCTAAAGGGTCCGGCATGATGCACTTAAATTACAAGTTACTTTGGTAATTACTTTCAGCAATCTGCTAATAACACGTCCCACTGCCACAGCATCCATACAACAACCGCTTTTACCAATACAGTGAAAAACCTCGCTATAGCGGACACTGACAGGACCAGACGTTTTGTCCATTATAGTGAGGTGTCCACCCCAGAGGGATAGTGTGTCCAGGTGTCCTGTCATCTAGGAATGTCTGTAAACCATTGTCACGGACATTTCCTTGATACATCAGCTTATTTTATGAACTAGCGCATGGTCAGACACCTTCTGAATATGTTTCAACTTTGGATAAAATTTAATAGATGTCAGTTTTTTTTTTCAATTATTATGAAAATACTCATGACCAACATTTACATTGCTTAAGTGAGGGAGAAACGGGCATGATGCTGAAGCTGTCACTTAAAAAAAGAGTCCAGTGTCTGAGTGGCGTTGCACCTCTTGGCTACCAGTTGCCTGTTACACTCGTCGTGCATTCCAGTCATCTGGTTGAGGAGGCTTGTGTCCCCGAGTCTCCCAGGTAGAGCAGCAGGTCATTGGCACATGCGATGGCTGGTGGCAGCAGCTCAGGATCCTCCTTGTCTGTGTCCTCCACATCTGATGGTGCAGCTGGCTTCTGTGTCACACACCTGGTCAAGCAGGTGCTGCTCCCAGCCAGCATCCAGCTCCTCCACTGCAGGAGCATCGGCATCTATCTGTGATCACTGTCCATTAGTGGGGTGAATTTTCACCGGTTTTATTTTTTGGGCGGACAAAAGGTGTCCTTGTCCTGAACAATGTGGTGTCCGCTCCAGGGGGCTTATATAAGTAGTAAAAATGCTTGGTCTGTTGTCTGCTGGACAGAGGTGTCCATTCCCCAGGGGTGTCTGCAGGGCGGGGTTTCACTGTATATAGTTTATTGGAAGTGCATTTTAACAGTAATGTCAACAATGTGTCTCCTGACATTTTAATTTGCACTTAAAACATATTTCCTGAATGAAATCCACACTTGTATGAAAATAAAACAAAGACAGTCTTTTGTGATCCACCAGGGGGTGCTGGTGGGACTCTCTCAGTAAGTTTGACTGTGCTGTGCTTCGATTCCAAATGTTTCTTTTAAGTTTGGCATAGTGTTTTTGACATTAGATAACACTTTTTAATAGCACAGAGTAGGCCATACAACAAACCTTTACATTGTCTTTAGCTGATATAAACCCAAAATAGTGACTATATTTCCAGCTAGAAATCGCTCATCTCTCTCCCTTCTCCATTGTTGTTGTTTACGTTGGCTGCTTGGTAGGTGAAGGTGTCGCATACATGACGTTTCACAACACGTATGCATTTCTCTCTCCCCAAGACATAAAAGGAAACCACATACACTCAGAGGATTATTCGGAACACCTGGTCAATTTCTCCTTAATGCAATTATCTAATCAACCAATCACATGGCAGTTGCTTGAATGCATTTAGGGGTGTGGTCCTGGTCAAGACAATCCCCTGAACTCCTGATTTAAGGAATTTTGAGCGTGGCATGGTTGTTGGTGTCGGACGGGTCGGTCTGAGTATTTCACAATCTGCTCATTTACAGGGATTTTCACACACAACCATTTCTAGGGTTTACAAAGAATGATGTGAAAAGGGAAAATCATCCAGTATGCAGCAGTCCTGTGGGCGAAAATGTCTTGTTGATGCTAGAGGTCAGAGGAGAATGGACCGACTGATTCGAGCTGATAGAAGAACAACTTTGACTGAAATAACCACTCATTACAACCGAGGAATGCAGCAAAGCATTTGTGAAGCCACAACATGCACAACCTTGAGGCGGATGGGCTACAACAAGCAGAAGACCCCACCGAGTACCACTCATCTCCACTACAAATAGGAAAAAGAGGATACAATTTGCACGAGCTCATCAAGATTGGACAGTTGAAGACTGGAAAAATGTTTCCCGGTCTGATGAGTCTCGATTTCTGTTGAGACATTCAAATGGTAGAGTCAGAATTTGGTGTAAACAGAATGAGAACATGGCTCCATCATGCCTTGTTACCACTGTGCAGGCTGGTGGTGGTGGTGTCATGGTGTGGGGGATGTTTTCTTGGCACACTTTAGGCCCCTTAGGGCCAATTGGGCATCATTTAAATACCACGGACTACCTGAGCATTGTTTCTGACCATGTCCATCCCTTCATGACCACCATGTACCCGTCCTCTGATGGCTACTTCCAGCAGGATAATGCACCATGTCATAAAGCTCGAATCATTTCAAATTGGTTTCTTGAACATGACAATGAGTTCACTGTACTACAACGGCCCCCACAGTCACCAGATCTCCACCTGATAGAACATCTTTGGGATGTGGTGGAACAGGAGCTTCGTGCCCTGGATGTGCGTCCCACAAATCTCCATCAACTGCAAGATGCTATCCTATCAATATGGACCAACATTTCTAAAGAATGCTTTCAGCACCTTTTTGAATCAATGCCACGTAGAATTAAGGCAGTTCTGAAGGCAAAAGGGGGTCAAACACCGTATTAGTATGGTGTTCCTAATAATCATTTAGGTGAGTGTATATCTTTTTGCTTAAGAACATATCAAAAATAGTAATATACAGTGGCTTAAACAGCCAACTTTAATTTGATTACTGGTATGGAAATAGTAATGCCTTCGATTAGTCGTTATAGAAAAGGTGATCATATTCAGAGTAACTTGCTACTAAGGACCGCGTTACTGGCATCACTGCTGGTAACTAAACATTGTGCAGTAAGATGGAAAAGGGTTTGAACGTTTATCCAAAGAGTTTTTGATTATAGCAGAAATGAATGAATCCTGAGAATAAAGAGCTTCTCTGTGTCTGTGATGCAGACTCAAAGGTCTCCATCCTCTGACCCTGTGAGTTGATCTACCTTGTTATCCGTGTAGGTATAATGTTGAAGAGGAAGGCGGCTGCGATGACTTGGATCAAGGAGACAACGGCTGGAAAATCATCCACACTGACGTGTTCAGATTCCCTCCTTTCAAAAGCCTGCTGTGTGCCGTGCTGGGAGTTGGAGCTCAGTTCCTCACGCTTGCTACAGGTGAGCCTTCAATGCTGAAAGCAGACGTACAAGATCTGCTGTGGTGGAAAAAAGTCTTATCAAAGGCACAAACAGGATGACTGATAATTAAATGGTCTTTATTCTGCAGAAGAGAGATGCAGTGAGCCTCCTCATGAAACAAATAACTTCTTTATATAACTGTGAATTGGGCTGTAACGATACACTGTCTCATGATACGTATCACGATACTCTGCTCACGATACGATACATGTTACGATACATTAAAACCTTTCTTTGTTTTGCATTTTCAACAAAACTCTCTCACTCATTCACTTTTACATCAGTTTGTAGTATTTTATTAGCAAAAATAATATGCCACAATATAAATTTCTTACTTAGAAATGTAATAAGAATTATTTAATAAAGCTTCATGTATTTTTAATAGTTGCTCATCACAGTAATATATACTGCAGATACAAAGCCACTGATTCGCTTTCACATCAGTTCAGAGTCTTTTTTTTTTATACAATGTTAGAGCGCATGTTGTCCCGCCTTGTGGTGGTCAGTACAACACGTTTACTGTATCAATATTATAGATATTGGACCTTACGATACGATATTGCTCCCTGTATCGCGATACATCAATACATCGGTATATCGTTACATCCCTAATTATGAATACAAAAAAAGACTGGAGGGAGTGAAACCAGCTGACAGGCTACATTTAGTGCTACTATGATGATACTGACACACAGACGGATCATGACACGTCATGTTACAAATGGAAGAGTAACTGTGATTAAATTCACTTTCCCAAAGTTACACAACAACAATAATCAGTTGCAAACAATCTGAAATGAATAAGGAATATACTGTTTATTAGGGATGTCCTGATCAAGTTTTTTTTTTCTGAGTCTGAGTTATTTGATCTTGAGTATCTACTGATACCGAGTCCCGATCCGATACTTCTATAATACATTAAAAAATAATAATAAAAAAAGATCAGACCACAGACATACTTGTACTTTCCGCTTCAGGCTACTTCCATGTTCTACTTTGTCTCTAACCAATAGCGTCTCTGCAACAAAGTGATGTCATGCTGTCTTGCTGTTTGTGTGGTGCCACTGCATAACTATAAATGGGTTAAAAAAATAATAAAAAGATATATACATATATTTCCGAGTCCTGATCGGGAGGTATCGTCTGATTCTGATCTAATCTGAAACTACGTGTTCGCCTGATTTCCGATCATGTGATCCGATCTGAACATCCCTACTAGTTACATGTAATATTAAATAAAACTAGTAAAAAATAAAAACATTTTCCTCTGTAAAATCTGTGAAATTGTAAAACTTAATCAGTGACCATGATTAAGTCTGACTTGATTCTTCCTCTTTCAGCCATCATCATCATGGCTTTGCTGGGAATGTTTAACGTCCACCGCCATGGCGCCATCAACTCAGCAGCGATCGTCCTGTACGCTCTGACCAGCTGCGTGTCGGGTTACGTCTCATGCAGTTTCTACACACAGATCAACGGCAAGCGCTGGGTTTGGAACATCATACTCACGTCTTCTCTCTTCTCAGGTGAGCTTCCTGTTTTCTCAGCAGCTGCTTTTATCTTTTGGTACAAAAATCCTTTTTTGTTTTCAGAGTTTTTTAAGGAAACGCCAGGCTTCAGGCAGCAGTTTTTTTCATGTTCATAATTCAAATTTGCTGGACTCAGATTGGCTAACAAACTAGCCAATGAGAGCAAGGTATACTGTTTCCTGCCCCGCTGCACATGGCAACAGCAGACGTACTCTCTTCCTGTTTGCTCCGTTATGCTACAGTTTTTAGCTAGCAGCATGCTAGGCGTGGTTTCAACTGCGGGAGCTGCCGAATACTAACTAACAAAGGAGTTGTGATGAAACAAGTACCGACCATTCGAACTCTGATTTTATTGCCACCTGCGTAGTTTGAGAGATTAAGAAATTTAATAGTTAACATTTTTTTGTTTATTTTTAGTACTTTTGTGTAAAAATAAGTAAACCATATTTAATATGTGGCGAATGTTGTTTATCAACCACCAATAATTAAATGTATGGCTTATAGTATTATTTTCTGTGTTTTTGTAATAAGTTTTACGTTATTGATCTCACCATAAATTCTGAACGTTCACGGGTCTCCAATCTACAGGAAATATCAGTGACAAAGCTCTACATAAAGTATCTAATGCAGGACAGAATTGTCACTAGGCACTTTTTGGGGAAAGAAGTCACAAAGGGGGTCTTAAAAGTCATTAGAAATAGCAACAAAGTTGGCAGAAATGCTGCTCTGTGTTGGGCTATATTGTGATGCATTCAATGTTATTGGTAATAGGAGCTTCAAGCGCTTAATGTCTGTTTTTTTTCCTCTTTTGCCTTATAAGTGGGGGGGGGGATCAGGGTCAATCAGAATCTGGGGGGGGCAGACACCCCCCCACACACTGCACTCCTGAATACAGCTGTGTTTGGCATCCAAAGAATTTGTTTTAAATGCCATTTTATTTAAATTTACCAGTCCAGAAATGTTTGAAATACCATCAGAAGGCTGAAATCTGCTGAAAGACCCTTAAAACTGGAGTTTCTCACCTTTTTCTTTTTAGCATCTCACTTCATGTTTGGATATTCTTCTTATAATTACTTAGATATTTGTAGAATAGTATTAATTCTGTGTTGGATGTGAAGTAGATCCTTGAATGGGATTTTTGTCTCATGTTTTGTTCTGCAGTTAATCTACTCAGTCTATTTTTATTAGAGAATGATTCAAACTCATCAGAGATCTTGATCAAAGTCTTCACACTAAGCATAAAGATGTTTAGAAAGGTTATGTCTAGTGCTGTAACATATACTGATTGTTAACTGTTTCCTTCAGCTCCTCTGTTCATCACATGGAGTGTGGTGAACTCCGTCCACTGGTGGAGCGGCTCCACTCAGGCTCTGCCAGCCACCACCGTCCTGCTCCTGCTGGGCGCCTGGATTCTGGTGGGCTTCCCTCTCTCTGTCATTGGCGGTATCGTGGGAAAGAACCGAGCCGGCAGTTTCCAGGCGCCGTGCCGCACCCGTAATATCCCGCGGCAGATCCCTACTCAACCCTGGTACAAGCACGTGGTTGTGCACATGGCCATCGGTGGCTTCCTGCCCTTCAGGTAAGCAAAGAACTAAATTTGAGATGTTTCATCAGACCGCTGAAGAGTCACAATGTTCTCGTCTCTCAGCGCCATCTCTGTGGAGCTGTACTACATTTTCGCCACCGTTTGGGGAAGAGAACACTACACCCTGTACGGGATCCTGCTGTGCGTCTACGCCATCCTTCTCTCCGTTGGCGCCTGCATCTCTGTGGCTCTGACTTACTTCCTCCTGTCGGGCGAGGACTACCGATGGTGGTGGCGAAGCGTGCTGAGCACCGGATCTACAGGCCTCTTCATTTTCGTCTACTCGGTTTTCTACTACCGGAACCGGTCTTCTATGAGCGGCGCGGTGCAAAGCACAGAGTTTTTTGGATACTCTCTGCTGACTGCGCTGGTCTTCTCCTTGATGCTGGGCAGCGTGTCGTTCTGGGCCTCGCTGGCGTTTATTCGTTACATCTACCGAAGCCTCAAGATGGATTAAACATGATAAACAGCTCCAGTCGTCTCCATCAAACACACGGACAGTTTTAAATCACCTCTGTTGCTTAAATAGAGGAAGAAACATGGAACTTTACATTAAGAGATGTAATAAACTCGGGGTACGTTGTGGTGGGTTATTGCTGATCCAAGTTTTTTTTTTTTTTTGCAAAGAGACGATTCCTCACAGATGAAGTTTCAATGATATCATGCAGATCGCTGCATCATTTAAAATGTTTATGAAGAAGTGGGATTAAATGAAAAATTACTGCAGCAATACAAAGTGTTATTTATAGCATTAACCTGTCCAGAACCTTGTCTTTAAATCTGAAACTCCTTCAGTGGGTGAAAGTTGTTTGTTTCTGCAACATGCTGGTGATGGGAGCAAAATAACCCATGTATTCTGATTGTAAATAGTCTTTTCAATAAAATGCTTTTTAATAAAACTGTTGATTTTATTTTAAATCTTTTTTGTAGCTAAAGAGACCAAAACATCTGTATTTATAAAAGAATATATGAAAAACATTGTTGCCACTTGAGCTTTTAATTAACTGAGATCAGTTATTTCACTTTACAGATATTTAAAAAAAGCAAAAATTCTTCACAGGGTTTAAACAAACCTTAAACTGTATGACATAATGGGACCAGCATAGAAAAAAAAAATCTGGTTACCCAAACCTTGTTCGATCATGACTGTAAAATTTTGTCTGAAACAAAATTTAAGCGATGCCGAGTGCTTCTCAGAGTTATAAACATTACTCCCAACAACAAACAGCTGTATCTGAATAATAAAACACGTCCTGAGTAAAAGACCTCAGTTTACAAACAGAAATCAAAATCTTAAAACGATTCACCTACTCATTAACATCGTGCAACACGGGGGAATTTAATTTGTTTTGACTGCCCACAAGCTCCTCATCTCTGTTTTCAAAGTTGGAATTATGCACAAATTTATTGGTGTTAAAGTCCGGTGTCATGGACCAGCCGACTGCACGGGGGGCTGCAGCTTGTGATGGATTAGGGGACCAGGTCGGGTAACCACCGGTTGCACTGCCTACAGTAGCGAAGTAGTAAGCCATGTTCTGTGGAGCCTTCTTGAAAGCCGCCTCCATCATGTTCTGGTTGTAATGAGGAAGCCCTTCTCCTGGATACTGAAACTCAAGTAGAAAACTAAAATTAGTGTCTAATTTAAATGCCTCACACAAAGTAGCATGAAAACTATGAAGCCCATCAGGGGACATGGTATGAAAAAAAGATTAAGGTCAGAAAAAAAACATTTTGCATTGTCCTGAGAGTTTTGAAAAGCTTGTACTTCCTGTATTCCAGGTCTCGTGCGAAAATATGTTCCCCTGAAACATTTTTTTTTACTCGCCGTGAGAATCAAGTCTCTCGGTATTCATGTACACTAAAACCTGGCGGTTAGACTTAATTAGTCTGAGCTACAACAATGATTAATTTCACTGGGATTAAAAAACATTTTTGAATTTCAATTGAAATGATTATCATCCACCAAACACTATTTTCTTTAACATCTTGTTTGTTTAGGCTGCCATGTTTTTATATTACTTTATATATGTAGATGGACGGACGGACAGACAGACAAAGTTAAAGGGGGAAGAGGATTTCTCAGCATCCTGAAATATTCCGTTCCCCCTTGTTTTCGCACAAGACCTGGAATACAGGAAGTACAAGCTTTTCAAATTTTTCTCGAAATATTGCAAAACTTTCTCAGGATAACGACAATTTTTTTTTCTGACTTTAAACTTTTTTTCATACCATGTCCCCTGAGGGGCTCAGTATGAAAACACATGTTTAACTTACATGTTGAACCATGCTATTGAATGCAGGTCCATGATATGTGACACTCTTATTGTGAGCGTAGCGCTCCAACACCCAGCTGTTGTCTTTCTGATGTCTCCTGAGCTTCATTCTCCGGTTCTGAAACCAGGTTTTCACCTACAAGTCAAGATGAACGAGATCCCAGCTGTTCAGTACTGTCTGCAATAACTCAGTTTAATTAGTTTTTGTAGTAAGTAATTGTATTTCTCACCTGTTTATAAGTCAATCCAGTTTTTTCTGCCAAGTCCTTCATCTCAGCTGGAGTGAGGTACCTCTGAATACTGAAGCGATGGACAAGAGCATTCATCTGACTCTCTGTGAAAGCGACGCGAGCCTTCGTTTGAGGGTTATTTAAAGTGGTGTTGCATTTTTTTGAGTCATGTAAGGGCACGTCTGAAGGGGTCGGGTGGCCCACGTTCTGAGTCACAACCGAGTTTGATGGCTGGTCCATAAGGGAGCTGGAAACACCCTCAGTGGAGTCGGGGCTCCTGCCCATCATGACCCCTTCCATGTGTTTCTCAGTCCAGGTAGACGGGTCGGGTTGGGGGAAGCTCACCTCACGACTGCTGCTGGAACTCCAGGAATCTAAACAAGAGTTTTACATTTAGAAACAGTGAGTTACACATATGTATGTGAGCATTTTCAATTACTCCCAGCTATCTGGGAATAGTACGGCCCAAAAAACCAGAAGAAAATATTTAGCAAAATGTTTAGAATCATTATACAGTACGAAGCAAAGGTTTTAGACAAGTGTGACAAAAGGTTGCATAATAAAATGATTTCACAAGTATAAATTGTTATACAAGTATAAATTTTTTTTAGATTTATCCAGTTGAAAAATGTGAATCAGTTTCAACTGTTCTGATGAGACAAACGTGTAAATATTGCTGCAGTTATAATTTACCAGGATGTTGTGATGATGAGAATATGAACAGACTGAAGATTTGTAGCTATGTCTCAATGTAGTGACTGACTTCCTTCACAAACTGGATGCACGTGATGTTGTTTTTTGCAGCTGCTCACAGCAAATAGGGACTTCATTCAGATTTTTTGCACTGCCTAAAACTTTTGCACAAGACTGCATAGCTATACAAGATGAATGTTTAAACATTTTATAAAAATAAAAACACCAACAGAGTCTGAGTAAATAAGTCGTGCAGGGACATTAAAACTCCGGTTCCGTCACTAGACTCCGCCATATTGGTTTCACGTGAAGCCTGGCGGGATTTTTGGAACCATTTTAAAACCAAGACGCACCTCATGGTAAAAACGGACCAAAAGAACTTCTGAAAACTATCTGAGGAATTGTAAGTTTGAAACCTTCTTTTGTTTAATTGACTTTATGTAAGTTGCTTCACAGGTTGTTGTTTACGTGCTGATGCTAGCTACCTGGTGAGGTGTGCGCGTCAGAGTCACTGGCGGCCGCTGAATCCCGTCTGGTCCATCTGACCTGTTCCCCCACATCTTCAGTCCGGTAGGGTCCAGCCAGCAGCAGACGGCCTGTGTGAGTGTTACTAACATAAACAAGCCCCGAGCCTCGGTAACACTGCTGCCCGCTGACGGGGTTACAGGTGTCCGGGCTGCCAGGTGGAGACGCGGTGTTCGCAGCTGTCGTGTAGGTCGGTGTTGCTTCTGAATTATAGTCCGTGACCCCAGTGTCGCTCCAGATGCTCGGGTTCTGGTCCTGGTTCTGTGTAGTCTGGCACACAAAGCTGTAGCCTTGATACTGATTGTAATTGTAACTCACGTGCTTTTTCCACTCTGCCATTTTCTGTTAAACTGTTTCTGTTAAACGTACTTAAAAAACATTAAAAAATCATTAAAAACAACAACATGGCGCTCAGAAATCTTTGTAATCCAAGAAACCTGGAGTCCCAACTGCAGTCTGCGTTCCGTTTCATTACCTGCGTGTTTATAAGCGCCGGTGTTCGAGTGGGCGGGGCTTGTACTTCAGCCAATCCCCTTAAACCAGATAAATCCCGTCATGTTTCTTTCTCTCAAAGTGGTAGCCTAATATTTGCAAGAAAAAAAGCCCTAATATGCGTTTGGTTTTAAATTCGTCTGTTGGTAACAAGATTACTAAAAATGTAAAAATCGGATTTTTACTCCATCAGATTTTGGGAAGCTCCTGGAACTTTTAAAATGTTTTTTGTATTTTTTAGAACATGTTTCTGTATTTTTTCTCTTTTTACTTCCACTACTAAACACTTGGTAAATTATGTTTAATTTTACCACTTACATTTGTTCTCCTAATTAAATCTGGTGATGCTCAGAGCTGCAACTTCTAGTGCTCATACCATATTTGATGCTGTGGGATAAAAAATAAAGTTACAGATAAGTAACAAATATCAAACTGTAACTGTAAATAAAATGAATGGAATGTGATTAGTTTTCTGTGTAAATCATAATATGGGGTAAAGAAACTTCCTGGTTTTGCTTTAGGATCATTGTTACAGTTACATTAAGAGAAAATAGTGTTTAAAAAGTGTGTCAGCATTAGTCCACTGCATGGAAGATTCATTATACACTTATTTGTGTGATTATCTGAATTAAACTGATAATCTTTTATTCATTCATGTATTTGTACCGGAGAAAAAACAAACTTGTGGCAGCTGAATAAATGTTCCATCCTGCATTTTGAGGCTGAAATATTTTACCAACATTTACAACCTTTTTTCTAGGAAGGAGCTGCCTTACAGTAAAATATCCTATTAACATTGATGCATAATTTTAATTTATCGATCAAATTACTGAATTACCAGAGTGGAAACTTTGACTTGTGGAAAATTACAGCTGATTTGTGTGGCTTTCTTCCTGCTAAAGCTTTTCATTTAATTTCTACTGCTTCTTTACTAATTATTTATCTAAAATATTATATTTGAAGTTAAACTGGTTGTGGGTTTTCTGTGTGACAAATATTATTTGATGCCTTTAAGTTTTTATCTATTTATCCAAATTCTTCAGAGTAATTAATTTAAGGGTCTTTAATGTTGTATTTAACTTCAAGTCTGTTTTCTGTTTTAAAATTTGAAATCATTAACAATCACATAGCCTCTGATTTTTACAGTTTTTTCCCACATTTTGCACAGTTTTTAATCATTTTTGCATATTTTAAATCCTGTTTTGCACCATTGCTTGTTTTTGCATCTTTTAAATTTGGTTCATTTGGTAATTTATTGGATGTAAAGACGTTTCCTAATGTTTGAATTAACAGAGTTCATTTATCTGTTTATTAAAGTGCAGGAACCCTTTGGTGGCTCCTTCCCAGCACTAATGCATGAATTAGCTTTCTGTGGGGGGGGCTAAAAAACTCTTAGCAGGGTAGTTTTAAAGTATTTTGGTTAATCCAAACACTTTTGTAACATGAGCTTCCTGTGAGGCTTTTAATGTCTCTGCTGCAACGAAATCTGGTGTGAGTTTCAGATACATAGACAGTAAAACTGCTGCTTCCAGTGACCACATGCTGTACAGTCCTGGACTTGTTTACGTGAACTTCTTCTCCCCTTCATCTTCAAGTCTTTTCACAAACATGTTTCACATTAACCTCTCAAAGGTTGTTTGTCCTCTGCCTCCTTGTTGACATGATAATGACTCAGTTAGCTCAGATTTGATTTGAGTGAATCGTAATGGGAACATTTGCATTTGTGACAGATCTCTAGCAGGGAGTGGTTTGTTTGTCTGATGTCATACAAGGCTGCAGGACCGGGGGGTTGATTGTGTTGAGGGGGGGTGGACATGTGTGCAGGCAGGGCATTAGCATTGGTATGTGTTGAGTGAATCACATGATGACTACATGTTCATTGAGTTTGTACAACTTCCTCATTTCATCCTTCAACCATCAGAACTGATGCAGATTTTTTCCACCATTTACTGTATATGTTATAAATTTAAGTGATAAATTGTTATCTTTAACATTTAAATCTATATTTTGTATTTTCTTTAAAAAAAAACTGCACTCAAGACTCAGGTTTGTGTTAAACTTTCATCTAAATGATTTTATTTTCCATGTTAGTTGTTTAGATAAATAATCACACTGTTAACCAGTCGCTTTTTGTGACTTTTAAGACTTTTAGTTGTTTTCTCATGTTAGTTTAAATCCCAGTTTTTATTCCCAAGTGATCAAAACCTGAAACAGTTTTTATTGGATGTTTTATTTTACTATAAATCAGCAGCATTTTGGTTTAAAATAAAACATTTAACTGGAATCATATAAAACCAAATGACATTCACTGCCATGATCTGCATCAGAATTTAACTGATGGACAAATTAGTTCTAAAATACTCGTCGTGGTACAATCCTTATTTCTTTTACACAAATTTAAGATTATCAGATTGTAATTTATAATCTCAACTTTATTGTTATCCATCCATCCATTTTCTGAACCTGCTTCTTCCTGTTCAGGGTTGCAGGGAGCTGGTGTCCATCTCCAGCAGTCTTTGGGCAGATGTGGGGGACACCCTGGACAGGTCACTAGTCCATCACAGGGCCACACAGAGACAAATAACCATTCACACACTCACACCTAGGGACAATTTAGAGTTGCCAATTAACCTCTTGCGTGTTTTTGGACTGTGGGAGGAAACCGGAGTCCCCGGAGAAAACCCACACAATGCACGGGGAGAACCCTTCTCGCTGCTAGGCAACAGCTCTACCAACTGCACCACTGTGCAGCCAACTTTATTGTTATAGCTGATCAAATTTTGATAGATTATCTGAGGTGGAAGATTTTTGGATTTGTGTTTTATTTTATAAAAATGCACTGATGACTCGGGTCCATGTTCATGTCTGTCTTCTACGGCCAACAGAGTCAAATCCAAACAACTACAAGCTGAACTGAGTCCCAGAGAGATGTCTGCAGACCGAAGAACCCGTGAGGTAGTTACAGCTTTTTCTGCACTTTGCATCATCTTTTATTCTAAATGTTTTATTGAGACTGGAGTGACACACTTCAGGAGAGTTGTGTATGTTGCGCTGGTGGTTATCTGACCTCGGCTGTGTCCAAATTCAGGGTCTGCATACTTTGAAGGTCGGCTTTGTTGGCTGGTTACGTCACAGTGCCGCGACTAGGCCTGTCCCAATTCGAAGACTCCTTTAAATGCGGCCGACGGATCGAGCCTTTTTTCCCCGATTTGAAGGCTGGGTCTAGTGTATCCTTCGCCGGCCAACATTTCCCAAGATGCATTGCGGGTCAAATGGGAGATTTTTTTTATGAGCAATGGCGGACAGTGAAGCGAGAGCTACACTTGGAGATGAACTTATAAGCTTAAAACTGTTAGATTTAGGGATTTGGTCATTTATATAAAATATTTGAAAGTTATTTTAGTCTGAAATGTTACAGTAAAAGTACTTGTATTGCGGTTTCGGCTCGTGTGGCAGGTCTTGTAGTTGTTATGCTGCTCCATCACTTTTTTTGATTGCAACAGAGTTTTATATCTTTTAGGGACAAAAGAAAAGACAGCGGTTTTTCTAAAGCTCAGGGCTGAGATGGATCACCTCTTTACAGGTGCAAAGTGTTTGGCTGCTGTGGCATGGACCCCCATTTAGACTAAAAAGAAGAAAATGTTATACATTATCAAAAATAAATATGTAAAATCAAAAAGTAATTGTCACAAATTCACTTTAACACCTATATTTACAACTTTTTGTTAAACATATATAAACCTGCTACATTAATTTCTGAGCTATGAACAAATACTCAAGTTAAACATTAAATAATAAAAATACAGCCTAGAATAGAGCCTTATTGTTCTCATACAAAAGAAAAAATAACAGTATATATATTTATTGCACGATTAACCAACTAAAGATCGTTCCTTCAAACATTTTTAGGCAGTTCTGACTGTTCAGACCAGAGTCGTCACGGTTGCTAGGTGACAGCACATTCGCGAGGGTGGGGGCGGTCTACCCGGTCGTGGCCCACGTCGACCGGGTCCTTCGAAGTATGCAGACCTTGAATTTGGACACAGCCCTCCTCTCCATGTGGCGGCGCTGTTTTCTTTTTACCACTCAGAGCTGTAGAATCCTACAGGTCCCTTTAACTGGACTCACATGGACCATGTTCATGGGGTTCTGATCCGCGTGTTGACTGGACTAGACGGAACAAGAGGCTCGGATCGGTTGCCCTCAAAACTCACAGTTGAAGTACTTCTAATTAGTTCAACGACAACCTCGTTAATTAATTAAAAAGCGTTTTTTATTTACGTGTTTGACAGTCGGACCGGCAAATCACTCGTCTCCGTGTTTGTTGACGTTAACGGTCGATAAAGGATTTTTATCAATCAGAATGACGGAGGAACTTGAACAAATCCTGTCACAGCTGACTCAGCCTGACAGCGCAGTTATTCAGCAGGTAAAGTAACAACGTTATAAAGAAAATATAGCCGTTTTGTTACAAGTTTTAAAGCTAGTTAAATAAATTAAGCTAACTAAGTTTGTAAACGTTAAACTGTAACGGTTTTAACCCCTCTACGCTAATGCTACGTCTGCTAATTTGTAAGCCTATAAATGTATAAGTTTTGTCAGTCATTCAGTTAATTTTATTTATTTATTTACCTCCTTTCAGGCCACAGCTCAGCTAAAACAGGCTTTCAAAGACCCAGCCATTATACCAACCCTGTGTTCTGTCATGAGTGGCTCCCAGACCCCGCAGGTACAAAACCGAACCACTTCAGAACCAGTTACTGATTCTGACAATGTCCAAAAGAAAAGAGTGTGACGTTTGTAGTCTCACTTCCTACTAACAGCTTCTGTAAGACATGTTTTAATCATAAATCTGATAGCAGATACAATTTTAGGCTTTTGTTCATTTAACTACAAACATTCATCACATTATGTGAATCGACAACATTTTTTTGCCTGTTTGAGAGTTTAAAAAGTCCAGGGATACAGTCCTGTGCAAAAGTTTTAGACAGTGGAAAAAGTCTAAAAGAATCCAAATTTGTTTTGAGCACCTGTAACATTAAAACAGCATCAATTCTTCACGTGCAGCCAGTCTGTGAAGGAACTCAGTCACGACATGGAGACGTATCTACAAACCTCCTGTCTCTTCATGTTCTCCCCAATACAATCAATAATGTTGAGTTCAGGTCTGCATGAAGGATAAATCTCCATGATTGTTTCACCCTGCAGAGTTTCAGTTCAATAACAACATCCTGTTAAATTATAACTGCAGCAATATTTACATGTTTGTCTCATCAGAACAGCTAGAGCTCCGAAAATCCCCGACACTGTTTTGAAGGAAACTGATTCACATTTTTCAACTGGATAAATCTAGACAATTACAATTTGTACTTGTGAAATCATCTTATTATGCAGCATTTTGTTATACCTGCTTAAAACTTTTGCACAGTACTGTATTTGCATATAAAGTTTTTAATCCAGCCTAAATGAATAATCATCATTTGGTGTTATACGGGCTCTGTAATGGTGTTTTTAAGTACATCCAGCGTCTCTGTTGGTGTCGTGAAGTCGTGTTCCTGTAACATGAGCTGTGTTTTGGTTACAGAAAGAAGCTGCTGTAAATGATTTATGAAGGTGTAAACGTGAACATGTTTGAAGGAAGCTTCGTGTAAACTGAACACTTCGTTGCAGATTCGCCAGTCAGCTGCAGTGATGCTGAGGTTGAGAGTGAAGAAACACTGGAAAAAGATCAGTCCTGATGACAGAGAGCGGTTTGTCTTTACTTTGCTTCACATCATGTTATTTATCTTTCACTTCAAGTTGAATTTGTTTTGTTTTTTCCCTGCAGCCTAAAGTCTGTCGTACTGCAAGCTTTCATTTGTGAAACAGAGTAAGTAAATGATGCAGATCGATTATAGTGGCTGCTGCACAGCTAGATATACAAGTGAAATGTGATTTGTGTTTTGCAGGCACGTGGTGCAGCACTCTCTTTCCCAGCTGTGTGCCGTTATGGTTAAACATGAGACACCAGACCGCTGGCCCGCCCTGCTGGAGCTTCTCAATCAGTCCACAAAGAGCACAAACCCTCACGACAGACAGGTGCGCTCATCACACAACAGCTAAAAAAGAGATGATGATGATGGTTCTCACACACTCGTGTTTCCTTTTACTTCCTGTTTCTGATTGGTTGGTTGAAACAGGTTGGACTTCTGCTGCTCAATAAAGTCATAGAGTCCAACCCAGAACCTTTCAGTCCTTACTACTGCCAGCTGCTGGAGCTGTTCACATCTGTGCTGCAGGATCACAGCAACCCAACAGCTGTGTACTACTGCATCCTCACTCTCACAACCATAACTGCTCACACTGGCACCAAGGAGCTGGTGAGGCAAATTCCCTTTATTTATTAGCATATCTTTAGACATTTATACGTCCCCAGATGGGATTCCTTTGAAGCTTTTATTACGATCTGAACGTGATTCTTTTGTTTTATTGGGGTCCGTTTCACAGAAACAAATGCAAAATATCATCCCAAGTCTCACTGTTGCTTTAAAACATCTCATCAAAGCCGATCAGGTAAAATATCTTTATAGTCTGTTGTTGGTCAGTTCTTTGTTTGTGGATATTTAAGATGTTTTTCAGTTCTTAGTTCTGTCTGTTTGCTCAGGTTCAAGCCTGTGACGCCATGGAGTTTTTCATTGAGCTGATGGAGGTTGAAGTTTCCATCATGGTCCCTCACGTTGCAAACATCGTCAGTTTCTGCCTGGAAGTAAGAACCGAACTGTATCTGCAGAACGTTTTTCAGGAGACTTTCATTAACATGTGAGTTCATTAGGTGAGCAGCGACACCACACTGAGTGACTTCCTGCGAGTAAAAGCTCTTTCCTGCATCACTTTCCTCATCAAACTGAAGAGTAAGGTAAAGTCCCCCAATTTATTAAATAATACCTTCTTCATCACTTTATAATTAAGCTTGCAGTAAACAGAAACGTTCTCTGCTGTGTAGATCGTGTTGAAGCTGAAGCTGTTGAATCCCATCCTTCAAACCGTTTTCCCGATCCTGACTGTGACGCCGCCGCCTGGCGAGCAGGACCCCGAGGATGAGGAGGATGACGACGGCAACTACAACACAAATGGCAGTAATCCCAAACACTGCGTCTCTCAGGTAGAGCGAGAACATCCTGCCGTGAGAACATGATGATTGAAGGATCCAACTCACTGATACGTTTGTCTTGTAGCTGATTGACACTATGGCGCTTCACATGCCTCCAGAAAAACTCTTCCGTCACCTTGTAAGTTCTTTAAACTCTGCTGAATTCTAACTGTATCAGACGCTCGACTTGCATCCTCGTTCTCTGACCTGTTTGTCGTCTCTTCTGTGTTAGATCCCTCTGACTCAGGCCTGCCTGACCAGCAAGAACCCCTATGAAAAGAAGGGGGGTCTCATGTGTTTGGCTGTGCTGTCTGAAGGATGCGCAGATCACATACGCACAAAGTAAATAAGCAGATTTAGCTTTCTGTTTGGGAACATTTTCTGAGTGAACACAAGATTTCTGTGTGTTTGTGTTGCAGGATGTTGTCGTCGGTGCTGCAGACAGTTTGCCAGAGTCTGTCGGACAGTAATCAGGTGGTGCGAGCAGCTGCCCTCTTCACCCTCGGACAGTTCACAGAAAATTTACAAGTGAGTCCTCAGAAATGTTGTGATTCCAGTCATTACAGTATGTTTAAAGACCCACTCTGATCATCTTTTGAGTTCTTTTAAAGCGTCTCAGTGGTCTTTAATTTATGATTATGGGGTTTTTATCCAAAATCTGTGCAGTTTTCTAGGACGTAGTTTCTGCTTATCGGTAGTAGCTCATTAGAAATTCACTTCTGTACTGTGGGTGGAACCGTTGGTGCAAAGGATCCCCCCACCCCTTTATCTTTGCTGACAGCTCTCTGTTTATGCTAGCGCTAATACTAGCTAGGAGTAGGAGCTTGTGGCCCGCCCAGTGGAACCTCTACGGCCCCTTTTCCACTAGGGTCAGCACGGTTGTGTTTCTATCACCATCTCTGGAATGTGGATGTGGGCGTGCTCGGCTTAGCAAGTGGCGCGAAAGGTCCGTGATGTCATTTGTAAAGTATTGTACTCCATACTCGGGCCGTGGTTCTTTCTGAAGAAAAAACTCTGAGCATGACATTTAAGAAGATGTCGCATTTGAGGTCGATTAGGCGCCATTCTGTGACATCACATCGAATGCACAACGCCAGGCATTCAAAGAGAATGAGAAGGTGTGTCCTAACCTTTGGTCTGGCCTGTAGGCGTGTGACTGGTCCAGTCAAGTGATGTCAATCAGTACAGAGGTGGTATGAAAAAAGGAGTTTGGTCGGCTCAGACAAAAGTATTGGAAACGCGTCTGAATCTACCCGTTCTGTACCGACTCTTGTGGAAAATGTGCACATGTCACAGATCCAGTCTTTCTTAGATGCATTTTTGCGTCTGCTGGTGATTCACAGCGATTTGAATGCAGAAATACTCAGAAATGCAATTTTGAGCTTCATTTTCTTAAGAAATGTCTTCTAATATCAGAAAAATGCCACAAGAACATGTTAACAACATGAAAAACATGATTTTCTTCAGAGTGGTTCTTTAAGTTCCTCCTCAAACGTGGGACCCTGTTTGGGGGGGGGGGGATCTGTGGTGTTTCATTTTCTCATTTTTTTGCTCTTCATCCTCCTTCTCAGCCTGAAATAAATAAATACTGCTCAGAGTTGATGCCCTTACTGCTGGGATATGTTTCATCTCTGAACGAGGCCAATATTAACCACGTCACTACAGCGTTTTACGCTCTAGAAAACTTCTTAGAGAATCTTGGTAAGATTAAAAACAAAACCTTAAAGCCTCAATTCAGACGTTTGAATCTATTTTTAGTGACAAATATTTTTTCTTGCTAATTCTGTAACTAGAAGCTGAAACTTTTTTCTTTAAGGAGCTGATATTGAGCCCTATCTGCCCACCCTGATGGAGACCATGCTGTCTGCTCTCCACAACACCGACAACCTCCGAATCAAAGAACTAGCTGTGTCTGCTGTAGGCGCCATAGGTGAGAACTCATCAAAACCAGGTTCTGAAAGTACCGAGGCTGGTTCCACATGTTTTAGCATGTTTTTGTCTCGTTTAAACTACAAAGTCAACAAGTTTTAGACTTAATGTAACTTCTTTTGACAGCCAACGCTGCTCAAGAGATGCTGGTTCCTTATTTACCTTCAATTCTTGAGAGTCTGAAATGTTTCCTGACCGCCACCACAGAGGAGATGAGGCCTCTGCAGACTCAGTCTCTGGGTTCGTCCAAACGTTTTCTACGACTTTGCACTCAAACTACAAACGTTTCCATTAATTACAGTTGATGACGATTAGAATCGTCTTGTTTTTCAGATACTCTGTCTGTAGTAGCTCGAACCATCGGGAAGGATGTCTTCAGTCCTCTGGCTGCTGAGTGTGTTCAGCTGGGCCTCAACCTCACCGACACCATCGACGACCCAGACCTCAGGCGCTGCACGTATGTAATAAACTGGGTTCATCTTTTAGTTTGAAATAAAACAGCTTTGGTTTAGTTTTCATAAACCTTGTCCATCATTTCTCTGTTTGTCTCCTAATCAGATACGGCCTGTATTCTGCTGTGTCCACCGTCAACCCCGAGTGCCTGACCGCCCACCTACCCGCCATAACAACCGTGATGCTGCTCGCCATGAAGTCAGACGAAGGCATCACGGTATGGAACACACACGCTTAACGAAGGTCATGAAGCATTCAAAAGTTTCAGTTTCCATCTTCATCACCTCATTTAGGCACATCTGGAGGAGGATAAAACGTTTGTCCTCCTCGACGATGACGACAGCAATGAAGAAGAAGAAGAAGGGGACGCCACTGAAGAATTTTTGGAGGATGAGTCGGAGACAGATGTTGATGATGTAACAGGGTAGGAAGTCTCACATCTGCACGTGTCTTGATTGGGCAAACATCTGTTTCAGCTGGATTCAACTTGTTCCAGGTTCAGTGTGGAAAACGCCTACATAGATGAGAAGGAGGACGCCTGTGACGCACTGGGAGAGATTGCCTACAGCATGGGGTAACACGCCGAACGATCCAGAGGATCTGGACTAAACATTCAGATGAATACGTGTGCACGTGCGCGCGCATGTTGACTCTCCACTCCTTGTTCTCTCACCAACAGAGCTGCTTTCCAGCCCTTCCTGGAGTCCAGCTTCCAGCAGGTTTATGAGCTGAGAGATGTAAGTTAGTTCTGTTATTGTATCTGGTTCTCCACCCATCAGCTGGGACTGGAGACCGTCTCAGGAAACGCCGACAGGGCACATCACATCATCCCTAAAAACCCATCAGTTTATTTGATGTAAAACAATGTTACAGGTTGAATATGGAACATGAACATCATAGTGACATCTAGTGTGTGGATGTTGTAGTTGCAACAACAGAACACGGTTTCCAGCAGTGGGGATGCAGGTTCAACGTTTCCACATGTGTTTTAATGGTGTGAACATTTTATATTTAGGTCCATCTATTTTAGTTTAATCTAAACTCACTCTGGTTTTTGATCTTCTGGTTGCTCCTCTTCTGAGAAGGATAATGAAATCTCTGGGGCTCTGAAGCAGCTGCTCAACTTACTGACTCCGCCATTTTCCCCAGTACCAGCCTCGGACTATTTACTGTATTAAACTACCCGCAGCGATGATGATGTTCCATATTTCACCTTTAACTTGTCTTACAAGTTACTTACTTGTCTTGCGTCACTTTTAAAAGCTTTTAAACATCCAGTAAAAACCTTTTTATGTTTTAAAGAGACCATTTCATATAAATTTCAGGACTTTATGGTTATTTCATAAGTATTAACCAGTAATATGAAACATTTTATATCTAAAAAACGTCAGGAAACACTGATTAACAGACCTTTCAATCTGTCTGCGTTAAAATTCGGGTGTTCCGGCTCCTTCCGTCAGGCAGCTTCGGCAGCAGTTCGTTCATATTCATTATTAGAATTTGCTGGACTCTGATTGGCTAACTATGAGAGCAAGGTATACTGTTTCCTGCCCCTCTGCGCATGGCAACGTCAGACGTTGTGTCTTCCTGTTTGCTACGTCTTTATGCTACAGCTTTTAGCCAGCAGCATGCTAGGCGTGGTTTCAACTGCGGGAGATGCCAAATACTGACAAACAAAGGAGTTGTGATGAAACAGATAGAGGCCGTTCGCACTCGGGAGAAATCGGGTTTTATTGCCACCTGCGTAGTTTGAGAGATTAAAACTGAAAGAGAAGTTGTTGACCTGTTTTCAATCCCACTATGAAGGTAAGAACACCTGTGGAGCTAAAATATTCAACAGAAACCTCAGAAAAAAACATTTTTAATGGAAGGACCTCTTTAACAAACTGAAACATCTGTGTTTCACCCTCGAACCATAATACAGTGGTCGACAGTTAGATGCACGACCTCGGTGTCCAGCAGTTTTATGCATATAAGCGTTGTGTTTATTTATCCGTCGGTGGTCATTTGGACTGTAAACACGGGTAGCAGTGTTCAGTATTAATAACAGATAATCAGAAATGATGTAAAAATCAATTACAATATATTAGGAGAATAAAACTCTCAAATAGAGGGAGTTATATACTCTTAGAGCGGATCCACTATGACACTAAATAAACAGACGCGCCAGATACGCTCGCGCATGGACACGACGGTAACAGCACAGATTAAGTTAGTTAGTAACAGAACAGTTTTCTATATCAGATATTAAGAACTCATGATCAGACAATATAAACTAGAACAAATGTTACATGTGACACTATTTCACACTGAAGAAGTCGGTGATTATTGTTTGGCGACAGTCTGACAGCTTCAGCCAGACGCGCCAGACAAGCACGTGTAAACGCCAGAGCAGCTAGTTCCACCTAACAGCGATGGTGTGTGTGAGAACATCAGCGGAGGTTTACAGTCATGTAACTAGTGAGAAACAGTGAGATTTAGTGAGGTGCATGTATGATACCTCCAAATGTTTGTGCATATAAGCGTATGAATTCTCTGACGCAGGAACGTGCTCAGCAGTTTTGTGCATATAAGCGTCGACCACTGTATAACTATGTTTTAACGACTCCTTTGTTGTCCTGATCGTCTGATGCAGGTGATCATGTTTTCATACAGCAGATCAACTGATTTTGGGTTTTAAACCTCGTTTTACAGCTTTTATTTGACTCTACATAGTGACATGAGAGAAAATAAACAGTTTCTTGCATCCATATGATTATTTGCATGTAGCAGCACTGATAACTATGATGAAACTTCCTGTTCCTGCCTCCCAGTTTCCTCATGAGGACGTGCGGCGAGCAGCTCTGGGAGCCATGGGCCAGTTCTGTCGAGCTCAGCACAAAGTGTGGACCGAGAGTCCGTCTGATACCAACCACCAGGGTAACACATCGTACACGGATGATTAGATAAACAATAGTAGATCAGCTTGAATATTTAGTTTCTGGACACCTTGTTTTTGTCCCGCAGCCCTGCAGAAGCTGCTGGACGTGGTGCTTCCATGTTTCGTGGAAACCGTGAGAACAGAGCGCGAGAGGCGTGTCGTCATGGGCGTCCTGGAAACCATGAACAACGTGATCAGGTCCTGCAAAGAGGAAGTTTTCAGAAATCCTTCGTACCTCAAGGAGATCAGCCACGTTATCCGCGACGTCCTCAAGAAAAAGGTGAAAGAAGTTCCGTGTGTCCCGCTAATTTAGTTTTACAGTTTGTTCTTTGAAAAACCTCCAGAAACGTGTTTTACTGTTTTATTTTTAATTAGACCGTTTGTCAGGACAGTGGAAACGATGATGCTGATGATGAAGACCAACAGGTGCTGCAGATCCATCACACACGCTGCACATAGAGGAGCTGTACAGATGTTTCTATAGGAATAAAGGAGTGTGTTGGTTTTATTACACAACGTATAAAGATGTGATGTGTTTCTGTTTGCTTCAGGCTGAGTATGACGCCATGCTGCAGGAGTACGCAGGCGAGGGAATTCCTCTGCTGGTTTCTTCTGTTCCTTTAGACAAGTTTGCACCGTTCCTCAACGATCTGCTGCCTTTCATCATGAACAAAACTGTGAGTCTGATGACAGACGGCTGTACCAACTGCATCATTTCCTCTTTTTTTTTTAAATCACCTTTTTCATCCGAACAGAAATCCTCGTGCACGGAGGCAGAGCGGTCGTTCTCCGTGGGCACGATCGCAGAAATCCTCCAAGCTCTGGTGGGCGTTCCCGGAGGCCAGAGGTTTGCAGGCAACCTGTCCAATCGTCTGTTTCCTGTCCTGGTGGCCAGAGCAAAGGACGACGACGCTGAAGTTCGCAACAACGCCGTGTTCGGGTTGGGGTGCCTCGCTCAGGCAGCGGGACCACAGATCATATCGTATCCTTGGTGGGGTTTTTTTGTCTCCTGTCTGTTGAATGTGTGAAACAAAGTACCAGATTAAATCGCAGGATGTTGATCCTCAACAAAACATCTTTTAGAATCTATCCCACAATGCTCTCTGTGTTTTCTAACCTGCTGGGGAATGAGACTGACCCCAAGGTGATCGACAACCTGTGTGCCGCCCTCTGCAGGATGATCATGGGCAACGTGGACGCCGTCCCGCTGGAACAGGTTTGACTCTGACTTCGGTTCTGCTAGCAGGAACATCCTCACCGTGTGTGTGAGATTGTAACTGGTTCTGGTCTCTGACAGGTTTTTCCTGCTCTGGTGGTCCGTCTTCCACTCAAAGAGGATCATGAGGAAAACAGAACGGTGTTTCAGTGCCTGGCGATGATCTATAAACACAGTCCTGCCTTGGTACAGTACAAACTGGCTTTATGGTTCGGGTTAGCAGGAGATCTATTAATGACCCACTCTGATCATAGTTTGAGTAATTTTAAAGCGTCTCAGTGGTCTTTAAATTATGATTATGGTATTATTACCCAAAATCACAAAACCTTTGCTGTTTTGTAGGAAGTAGTTTCTGTATAGCAACAGGAGCTAATTAGCAAATTGCTTCTATGCTGTAGGAGGAACCGTTGGCACAGAGAGCTATGTTTATGCTAGCTGCTACTGCTATCTTACAGTTAGCGAAGCAGGAGCTTGTGCCCCACCCAGTGGATTTTCTATCTCACAAATCCAGTCTCTCTCTTTTTTTCATTTTTTTTAAAGGGGGGGTATTGTGCTGTTTTCAGACACACAGTGCCACTCTATAGCATACTCCAATGACTGTTACCTTAAGTTGATCTGTAAAAGCTGTAAATAAAAAAAAAAAACAACCTTTAAGAAATTTGCCCTCGCATCATGGCCGCTCCAAACACCTCGATATTATCCTCTGTCTCTTTAAGACCTTCCGACACTCCCCCTTCAGCACGCTGAAGAAATGCTAACAACAAAACAACGTAACAGCGCGGAACATCACCTTCACGCCGAACATAACAACACAAAAGCCAGCAACAGTGCACCGATTGTAGGACAGGTTAAGCTAAGAAATGCTAACAACAAAACAATGTGACAGCAGTTGAACTTACCGGTTCTGGCTGCAAAGACGTTCTCCTGAGAGTGGGAACTGCATCGTCTTTAAGTTACAGCTTAGTTACTAATCCACTGTCAAATCAACTTTTGTTTTGAAAACAATCCTCGTTAAAGTGCCTGGAACAAATGAAAGAGACCTTTTTCAGACGAGGGTCGCTTCCATAAATGAAGTCCAACCATTTCTGATGAACAGTCTCATTCTTTGGAAGACTAAAGAGAGGGCAGCTGTCTTGACATCCAAAGATACATTTCTTCCATGATGGCATTTTGGAGTTATGAAAAGCGCCCAGAAAAGTTGTCGGTACATAACCTCAGGAAAGGTGCACTCTCGCAGTTCCACCAGGTGTTTGCTAATTGCTGCTATCGCTGCTCTGCCTGCGTTACACGCGGGGGAGGGGTGTGCTCCTGTGAGGGGAGCAGTGGGCATGAGCTTGACAGGTAATGAAATATCGGGGGCGTTTCAAGGAGAAATGGGCATTTCTGGGAGGAATCAGGCAAACGGCTTTCAAAATGGCGGCCATGAGAGTGTCTAAAGATTACTCAAACATAAATGAGCTAAAGAAACAATTCAGGCAGGATTTTAACGAGGGAACGACATGATAACATGATGTAAAGCTTGAAAAAGTCAATTTTGCATAATACCCCCCCCTTTAAAGACATATTTTTGCATACAGGTGTTGGGGGGTTGGTGCTTTTATTTTTTTTTCTTTTATTTAAAAAAAAAATCTTGTTTTAGATCAAAATTTCAAAATATTTGACTAGATTAGGTCTTGCTACAAAGGTCAGAGGTCACCTCAAAGTTTTCCCAAGTCATCATCCTTCCACCACCGTGCTCACGCATGAGGTGTTTGTTTGTTTGGGTTTCATTCAAACTTAAAGCTGAGTGAACTTTTCTTCTTTAGTCTCATCAAAGGACGTTGTTCCAGAAGTTTCATGTTTCAGTTTTAATAATTTAACCTTTTATAGAATTAGTAATCACACAGAACATCTCCATTATGGTTTAATAACATGAATACATGTAGTATGTATCTGAGTGTTTTACACCGTCTGCTTCACACTGATCGCTCATGAATAAATACTTCAACACAGTCACGTCAGTCCTTCAGTACTTTTTAATGTCATATTTTAAAATGTACATTTTTTTTGTCTCCGTCACATGAAGGCTTTGCTAATTAGTTTTATTAGCGACAGCTTCTTCATTTAAAAAGGCAAATGCATTAAAAAATATATTTTTTTTTTTACAAATGCAAAAAACAGCTTGTTTTTAATCTTGTCTTCAGATTCTGAAGTCAATCAAGTACATAGTTGCTACTTCGAGCAGCGTCGTCAGTCTCAAGCACCTTGATGAAGGTGAGAATCTTCATCCTGATCGACTCGCTGTTTGCCAAGTCATCAAGTCCTTCATGTTGTGTGTTTATACACTGAACACTCTGCTCGTCTGTGTTTTGTTTTGTTTTCCTGATCCAGTGATTTGTTTGTTTACGTTTATCTGATTTGCTTGTTGACGTCTATCTGATTTGTTTGTTTACGTCTATCTGATTTGTGTTTACGTCTATCTGATTTGTTTGTTTACGTCTATCTGATTTGTTTGTTTACATTTATCTGATTTGCTTGTTGACGTCTATCTGATTTGTTTGTTTACGTCTATCTTATTTGCTTGTTTACGTCTATCTGGTTTGTTTGTTTACGTCTATCTGATTTGTGTTTACGTCTATCTGATTTGTTTGTTTACGTCTATCTGATTTGTTTGTTTACATTTATCTGATTTGCTTGTTGACGTCTATCTGATTTGTTTGTTTACATCTATCTGAGTTTTGTTTACATCTATCTGATTTGTGTTTACGTTTATCTGATTTGCTTGTTGACGTCTATCTGATTTGTTTGTTTACGTCTATCTTATTTGCTTGTTTACGTCTATCTGATTTGCTTGTTTACGTCTATCTTTTTTGCTTGTTTACGTCTATCTGATTTGTTTGTTTACGTCTATCTGATTTGTTTGTTTACGTCTATCTGATTTGTTTGTTTACGTTTATCTTATTTGCTTGTTTACGTCTATCTGATTTGTTTGTTTACGTCTATCTGATTTGTTTGTTTACGTTTATCTTATTTGCTTGTTTACGTCTATCTGATTTGTTTGTTTACGTCTATCTGATTTGTTTGTTTACGTCTATCTGATTTGTTTGTTTACGTCTATCTGATTTTTTTGTTTATGTCTATCTGAGTTTTGTTTACGTCTATCTGATTTGTTTGTTTACGTCTATCTGATTTGCTTGTTGACGTCTATCTGATTTTTGTTGACGTTTATCTGATTTGCTTGTTGACGTCTATCTGATTTTTGTTGACGTCTATCTGATTTTTGTTTACAATTATCTGATTTGTTTGTTTACGTTTATCTGATTTGTTTGTTGACGTCTATCTGATTTTTGTTGACGTCTATCTGATTTTTGTTTACGTTTATCTGATTTGTTTGTTTACGTCTATCTGATTTTTGTTTACGTCTATCTGATTTGCTTGTTTACGTTTATCTCTCGTCTTCTTTCAGAAACTCGGAGCAGTTTAGTTGCTCTGATGAAAGAATTAGCTTTACAGCACGGCGCCGAGTTCCAAGCAGCTGTAAACGCTCTTCCTGCAGAGCAACAAGTTAAACTCAGCGAGACCATCAGCTCCTCGTAACCCCAGGAACCACCAACCCCCCCACCCCCCACCCCACTTCATCCACTCAGTCTGCAGTTCTAACTCTGACGGTTCTAATTGAGTTCCAGATAAGAGTTCTGGTTAATGTTCAACATTTTGGTTTTCAGTTCTTGATTGATAAATAATATTATTTTGTTACTGTTTGAAGTGATGGCCTTAAAGTTTGTATTTATTAGTATTAAGCAACTAATTCAGTTTAAGTTTTTCATCATTTGTTCAGCAGGTTTGCAGCTCTGTGTGTTTCTGCCTTCAGGTTTAGGAGTTTGACTCCAGTTGTGTAAAAGTACAAATTACACTGACAAAAAAAAGTTACATGTTAATAAAAAACTATTACTCAGCAACTTGTACTGTGATGTCATTCTGCATTTTAAACATCGGGTACAGATTACCAACATTTGTTCTTTGTAACGTGTTTCCTGCTGTTAGCTACTAGATTTACATCAAATTACAGTTTTTTTTTTCTTCTTTTCCTCATTGGATGAAGATGTTGCTGCTCAGGTCTCCGGTTGGTCCTGAGCAGCAACGTTCTGCTGCTGGTTCTCCGTGTCTAACGTCATCATCATCTCTACAGGCGACAGTCCGTTTGTTTCTGATGCTGAAACAGATGATCAGAAATCAGAGTTCCAAACTCATTGCCACGTCGATCAGCTGTTTTGGAAACTTTGTGACACATTTTTCTTATATAACAACATCAGACAATCAGAGTGATGTAGTTCAGTGTTTTTTCCCAGACCTTCATGTTGCTGCTTCCAGGGCTGAATGTTGATCCCCGTGCGGCAGAAGGAGCGATCAGTATGAGCCTCGGTGCTGTATAAAACCTCCTGGAGCTGTTTGTCTCCAGGCTTTTTGGCTTTTACTCTCACCTGAACTCAGATGAACATATTTTTGGGATTTTTCACACTCTGGTAACATTTTTTCTTTTACTGACACTCATTCTTGTTAACATACCTCCAGGATGGTGATCTCTTTCTCCTTCAGCTTCCCTATTTTGTTCTTCACCTGCGTCTTCTTGGTATCGACCCACACGACCCTCTCCTTCACATCCGACCTGCAGACAGAAGGAGACTCACACAGTTGTTGATGATTTTTCTACTGAATGATCCCAGAAATCACAGCCGACCGACTCACTCCTGGATGCCCAGATCTGCCAGTGTGGTGTCCAGAAATGGAAACGGTTGTTGTGCTGGGTCGGACTGCACCTCGATGGGTAAAACCACCGACATGGGAACGTCCTGCTCCACCTCGACTCGTACCATCACTCCGTGTGGCTCGGCCTCTCCCTCCTGTTTGTGTTTCTTATCTGCAGCCAGCTTGAGTCTCTCGTCTGAGTGATCCTCTCGATCAGCTGCTTTTTATTCAAGTCTTGTTTCTGCAACACTCTCCTCCTCTCGGGGGGGCTCTGAGTGTGTGTAAACACTCATACTCTGACCTCCAGGCTGATCCAAGCAGCTGGTGTGAATGTGTTGCTGTGGTGTGAAGTTTATTGGGCTGTCAGGGGGCTGATTGATAGATGATCTGTATTTTTGCGGATAAACGAACTGAAACAGATCAAAAAGATGAAAATGTTGGACTTCTGAAAGAATAATGTCGGTTTAAGGACTTTGAAACACTGATTTCAAACTATTTAACACCTTATGTCTAGAAATACACCAGCCGACCTCGTGTTAGAGACAGATGATAGATTTATGAGCATGTGTAATGAGATGATTCTCATCCACTCTTCATTTCTGTTGGCTTGAACATGAAGCTGATGTATGAGCCTCTCACTGCGGTGTCGTGTTTTCTTTATCGCCATCGCAGCACTAAGCGTGTGACCACGTCTGAGTTCATTACCTTTATGATTAGAACTGTTTGGGGCCTATTTTCTCAAAGCAGCTGGACTTGATTCTTGAAGATTTGCTTCTCATCTGAGGAGCTTCATCACATGCAAACCAGAGACCCTCAGAAGGAGGAAGAGGAGGCTGATCTGTAAGCCAGCTGGAGATCCTCCATGTTTCATGTTTTTATTAACCTGCTGCTGGGATCACAATGACCTGGATGTTTTCTGAGATGTTAATTTGATTGTTTGCTGACACACAGCGTTGAACCAAACAACAAGCTCTCAGTTGGTGACATTGATTTAAATAAGAAAAGTGTTGATGTTGATGATTAGAGCTCAAAGGATCTCTTCCCAGCAGCTAAACCCCCAAATGTTAGCGCATTATCTTGAAAGCTGATCTGTTGTGTTTGCTAATGTTGATTAGCAGTGGCAGCCATCTTGAATTGGATTATCTTTACAGGAGAGGTTAGAGGTAGTTTTATTCTGATGTAGAATGTTTTCACACCTATCTAACCAGGCTGTAACCTTCTGAGTTGTGTTTGTAAACACAATGAGGTCACGCCTCCAAGCATCAAACTGTAAATATTCATCAGAACATTACGTAATGGCAGGAGGGAGATTTCCTGGCAGAAGTCTGAAGTCTGATTCTATCACAAGTGCTCAACAAAGTTTTCATTCCAACAAGCTGATGCAAATGAGGCTTTTTGTTATCTGACCTGAGATCAGGCTTCACACTGCAGTGCAACATGGAAACTGTCTCATACAGCTTCAACAACAACACATCCATCCATCCATCCATCCATCCATCCATCCATCCATCCAACATCCATCCATCCATCCAACATCCATCTATCCATCCATCCATCCATCCAACATCCATCCATCCATCCATCCATCCATCTATCATCCATCCATCCATCCATCCATCCAACATCCATCCATCCATCCATCCAACATCCATCCATCTATCATCCATCCATCCATCCAACATCCATCCATCCAGCCATCCATCCATTTAGCCAACATCCATCCATCCATCCATTCATTCATTCATTCATTCATCATCCATCCATCTATCATCCATCCATACATTCATCCATCCATCCATCCATTCATTCATTCATTCATTCATTCATTCATTCATCAATCATCCAACATTCATCCATCCATCCATCCAATGCTGAGCGGAAGAGGAAGCTCATTTCAGCTGTTTGTATCTGTCATCTCATCATTTCAATCAAGATCCAGATCACATGACCATAGTTGAGGGTTGGAACATAGACAGACAACTAAATAGAGAGTGCTGCCTTTTGGTTCAGCTCCTTCTTCACTATGACAGACTGAAGCAGCTCCTCATCACTGAGGATGAAGCCCCAATCCATCAGTCTATCTCCCACTACATCCTGCAGTCACTCATGAACAAGACGCCAAGATACTTAAACTCCTCCCACTTGAGGCAAAAACTCAGTGTCCACGGTTCCATGACGAAACTAGTTTCTCCTGAATCGAGGTTTGATAGATCCTCCTTTCTAACACCTGGGAAACAGTGCAGTAAGAAAAAACTCCTTCTCATTCCAAAACCATCTTTTTGAGTGTTTTTCTGGACCAAGAGCAAAACTTCAGTCAGAAACTTGAATCTTTGAGCTGTTTTTATTTTACAAAGTCACATTTAACCTTCAATCACTAGAAAAACCGTTAAGTCTGGACTGTTTACAAAAAGTAGGGAAACATTTTATTAAAAATTTCAGTCTAAAGTACAGAAAAAGTTAAGTCATGAAACAAACAGTTTCATTAGCAACATTCGAAAAGTGTCAAAATCTTCATAAAAGACACCAATTTTTATAAATTAGTTTTAAACCTCTAACAGGATATAAAAGTATAAAAACATCTTTCAGTACTTAAAAACAATTTGATCAATTTAAAACCAATAAAAACATGTTAAATATTGTTTTACTTAAAAATTCAGCTTTTTACTTCATAACATAAGCTCAACAACTTCAGTTATAAACTGATATATTTAAAAATGAACATATTAAAAGTGATTATCCTCCAGAATGTGAGCTGAGGCACGTGTTCAGTCAGCTGCCCTGAACGCTCCCGGGGTTAGGATGATATCGCTGTACGGCGCAGTCTGGCGCGCACGTAGATGTTTAGCTGAGAGCAGCTCTGAAGAGAAGAAATATTAACACCACAGATCAAAATGTTTCACTCACAAAAACACTTAAATGTTCTGTGAAGTTGTTTTTTTTTTGTTTGCAGCTCATTAATCAAACAGCAAACAGCAGCTGGTCCTCACCCAGCAGTTTGTAGAGTGTCTGAGCTGCAGTGGCGCGGTCGGCCTCTGGGGGCAGCACCGAGTAAAAGGTCACTTTCTCCTGCAGGCTGGAGGAGATCCAGCTGGAAACACACAACATCTTACTCATTTAAGTGTTCTGATACAGAATCAGTTTTACTGAAACTTACCCCCTGGATACAGTCTGAGATTTAAAAGATAACATGAGAAATGGGAGTGACCGGCAGACAAAGGGGGCGTGGCAAGGGGGCCAGAGAGGGACAGGTGAAATGGAGGAATATTTGGACGAGACGAGCAGCTCAGATCTGTATCGTTTCGAGCCGATAGTTCGCCCTGCAGCGGATTGGCGGCATAGAAAGGGGCTCTTCTCTACTAGTACACTGTTAGCCAACGCTATTAGCTCCAGTTACATCATGTGACTCTGTAAACAGGTGCAGCTGCGCGCGCAACCGCACTACTGTTTCAAGCTGATGGTTCGTACTGCAGCAGCTTCAGCGTCTTAGAATGGGACCTGTCCCTTTGTAGTATATTGTTGTTGATCAAAGCAAAAGCTAAATTTGGATTAGCTCGCGTAATATCTGTGACTCAGCCTCATCAGGCAGCGCGCGCGACCGCTGCACAAAAGCATGTTTCAGAGAGGTGTCCAAGGTATAAATCAAAGTATCTCAGCATGAAGAGAAAACCCTTCAGTAATGTGCTAAAAACATGTTTTCACACAATCACAAACACTAAAATAATAATAATAAAAATATGATAACGGCCGTATCTGTCTGAGAGATGGTTTTATACCCCGAAAGGCAATGAATGCCTGTGACGTGAAGATGTACCGCTTTTAGACACAAAAATTTCCAATGCCGTGTCCTTGGGCAAGACCCACTTTGCCTGTTTGGTGGTGGTCGGAGGGTCCGGCTGGTGTCCGGCAGCCTCAGTGTGTGTTCCAGGACAGCTGTGGCTACAACATGTGTGTAGTTCATCATCACCAAATGTGTGTGTGAATGGGTGAATGACAAACTGTAGTGTGAAGCACTTTGGGGTTCGTAGGACCTGAGTAAAGTAAAGGACCAGGAAAAACAAACTTATCCTCCGACGTAGACATTGTCATTGGAAGTTGTCTAGCTTTATTAGGCAATTAAAGCCAAGTCACTGTGTTAACACAAGCCGCCATAGTTCAGAACATAAGGTAACAGAAGAAGCCCCGCCCACGCGCTCTGTTCTGCTCTGAAGTAGCAGGCGTTACAAGCTTCAATATACAACCATCAAACTGGAAGAATTTGACACTTTAAAGCCTCCGGTGTGAATGCACCATAAGAGGGCAGCACTAAGACTTTTTAGACCAATAAGTTTAGAATTTAACAAGTTTACATGAAAATGTCAAAAAATGCCCAGAAACTGAAACACTGCATTAAAGACCCACTAATACAGTTAATACGTAGAAAAAAAGCTGTTTTAAGGGGAGTTCTTTTTAAACTGAGTAAATTTCCCACTCCTCAAACCTCAGACACACAGACGACGGCAGCTGGTGGGATTTTTTTATCCAACATCTTGACGATTTTTTTTTAAGATTAAAGATTTAAACAGTTTGTTTCTGTTCGAACCTCAGTGTGTTTGTGTTCTGCATGTCAGTCTGAGCTTCAGGCATATCAATGGTTTCCTCAGCTATGGGGTCCATTGGTGGCTGGATGTCGTCCTGTGGAGACCTACACACACACACACACACGTGTGTTTTGTTATCCTTATGGGGACCGTCCATTGACTTCCATTGATTTTAGTTACTAGATTTATACCTAACCCAAACCCTTTTCCTAACCTTAACCATTACTGATCTATAACTAACCCTAAGACTAACTAAAACTCTATTCACACCATACCTATAAACCTAACCCCTAACCCTAAAAAGGGGAGTCCCCCTCATGGGGACCAGGCTTCGGTCCCCACAAGAACCCTCGGACCCCAGAAAGATAGTAAAAGTCAGGAAACGGGTCCTCAGGAGGTCAGAAATACAAACCAACACACACACACACACACACACACACACACAGTTACAAAGTGTTGTGTATCTATTCAGCTGTCTGTCTGTTGGCGACACCCACCCTCTGCTGACAGAAGTCATCACATCAAGTCCAGATTTGTCTTCCTTGAACGTTTCCTGCATCACATCCAGCTCAGCTGTTTAAACACACACACCAACAATCAGTATGTGTGTGAACAGGAGACACGCGCGTGTGTGTGTGTGAGATCACTCACACGGCCCCTCTGAGGACTGCAGTCCAGAATCCCCAAATGTCTGTGAGGAAACAGCAGATCCAGTTTGTCTCTGGACTGAACTCAGATCAGTTCTCTGATATTAAAGTATAATGTTACAACTGTTAGTACTTTACAGCATCACCACTGACCTCCTTCATGTAGGACTGCCTCCTCTTCCTCTCTGTCCTCAGTATTTCCAGATCCTGCACCGACCCCCCCTCTGCTCTCTGGGTTTCACCGCTTTCAGGCAGGATGGTGAGGGAAGCCTGTTGTTTCCATAGCAACAGGAGGTCAGGGTGGAGGAGAGCTGTGGAGAGGGTCAGAAATTGAAAGTTATCCTCACCACAGATGCAGAAGTTGGAGAACGTGCAGTTCAGCAGGAATTTATAACACTGAGAGGCGTTCAGGTGTTGCTGTTTGAGTCTGTGCATCACAGCGTCAGATCAGTTTCTTTCATGAGGATGCAGTTCACAACCAAGCGAGTGTATAAACAAGTTGGAGGGTCAAACTGTTTTCATGGAGGCAAAAAGAATGACGTTATTTTCTTTCCAAGTTTAATTTTTCAGTGAACAACCTCTTGCTCCTGAATGACGTCACAGATCCAGACCCGACCAGTCGATGCACCGATCTCTCCGAGTCGAGGATTTTATACAACACTGTTGTACGATTTAGATGGACATCTTAAACCACCTAAATTAAATGTAATCATTTGTAAATTCTGGTTTTCTGTTGCTTCATAAACTAAAGTTAAAACAATTTGACACTTTTGTTTATATATTGAATTCCTAGAATATTTGCTGCAGAGATATGGCGCCTATATATTTCATTAAAGAGGCCATTTCATACAAATTTCAGGACTTTGTGGTTATTTCTTAAGTATTAACCAGTAAATGAAACATTTTATATCTAAACAAACGTCAGGAAACACTGATTAACAGACCTTCCAATCTGTCTGTGTTAAAATTCGGGTCGTTCCAGCTCCGTCTGTCAGGCTTCGGGCTGCAACTCATTAATATTCATTATTCAAATTTGCTGGACTCAGATTGGCTAACAAACTAGCCTATGAGAGCAAGGTATACTGTTTCTTGCCCCGCTGCCCATGGAAACAGAACATGTAGTCTCTTCCTGTTTGCTACGTCTTATGCTAACAGCTTTTAGCCAGCAGCATGCTAGGCGTGGTTTCAACTGCTGGAGCTGCCGAATACTAACGAACAAAGGAGTTGTGATGAAACAGATACAGGCCGTTCGGACTCGGGAGAACTCGGGTTTTATCGCCACCTGCGTAGTTTGAGAGATAAAAACTAAAAGAGAAGTTATTGACCTGTTTTCACACCCACTATGAAGGTAAGAACACCTGTGGAGCTAAAATATTCAACAGAAACCTCAGAAAAAACATTTTTAATGGAAGGGCCTCTTTAAGAAACATAAACATGTTGTTCATGTTGTTAGAGATAAACACCAGCCTCCAGCAGGAACAAGCTGTAAAACTATAAAAAAAAAAGGTATAAAACTGGTTGAATCGATGTAGTTTGATCATTTATTACTGAAATGTTCAGAAAATGAAACAAGTTTTACTTTGTTAAAGTGTCTCGGGTGTTTTGTCAGAACATGTTTAATACAACAAGCTCTTATTCTGAAAACTGAACATGTTGAAAACATTTACAACAGATTAACAAACGATGTTTTAAATGTAATTTGTCTCCAGTCTTATGTAACATGTTGGTTTGTGTTGGATCAGGAGAATCAGACTCAGAGTTTAACCGATCGCGGCATTTTACAGACATTTCAGTCGTGTTTGTTCAGTTCTGGTTCTGGAACCAGTTCTTACAGACAGAACAACTTGTTGTATTATATTAGTGTCAATCTGCTGCAGAAAGTCCAACAAACATGATCCACTTCCTGTTACTCTGGTTCATGTTGGGCAAAGTCACTTCAGAGGAGCTGAAGAGCCACATGTGGCCCCAGAGCCGCAGGTTGCAGAACCCTGATCTAAGTTGTACCACAGTGTTATGAGAAGTTAGTAAGTCAGAGAGATTGGTGCATCGACTGGTCGGGTCTGGATCTGTCACTCAGAAACGAGAGGTTGTTCTCTAGAAAATTAAATGTAAGAATAAAAAACTGAGAAGGTTTTAGAACAAAGTTTTTGTTTCATGTTACAACATGATAAAAACAGTTTGACCCTCTAACCTGTTTATAAACTCGCTGCAAACAAACTGATCCGACGCCATGATGCATCCTCTGAGTTCTAGTATCAAACTGTTTAGAATTATTTAATTAAACCCCGAATAACTCAGAGCCAAATAAAGAAGAGAAACTAACTTTAACCTACGGTAGTTGATACAGAAACATTTAACTCTTTTAGTGCCATTTTCAGATTTTTATCCCCCTCAGTACCAGATATTGAGCATTTTTACTGATTCTTGAAGGCCCACAGAATATTTTGTCCCATGACTGTGAATTCTGAAACCACCTTCAGAAAGATTCGACTCCCTTCTGTCAGCAGCAAAAAATAAACTGTCTGTACCTTTTTCTGTTATTTAGTAATCTGCAGTGCAAAAGATGAACTTTTATGAAAATCCACACGTTTCAGGACTAAAAGCTGAGATAAAGGGCGTTTTGTGTGAAGAGGTTTTCAAACAGATCAGTAACTTTGATGTAAATATTTCATGTTTTAATGATTCATGCAACATCTGAACTATGTTTTACTACTATGAAAGTGAAAAAACAAGAGTAAATAAGTACTTTTGATAGTTTATGTATGAAAATAGTAATTTATAGAAAATGTCAACATTTGAAAAAAATGTAAAAAAAAAAAAAAAAAAAAGCGACAGATTTCTGATTCATATACTCTGTGTGTGTGAACACACACCTCAGCTTCACTAGAATCACCAGAAGAACCTCAACGTCAGGCTGAAGACATCACAAGTCCGAAATGTCGAGCTGGATCAAAAACCGCGCCCCTTCAGCCCAATACTCGTTCCCGGTAGATCCGGTAGACACGCTGGAGGAATTTTATCCATGTAATAAACTCCCCCACCTTCTCAATTCCATAAATTTTATACTAGTTTGTAATAAGTCCGAACAATCAGATCCCTTCCCAGCCCCTTCAAAAACTCTGAATCTATTAACTGTCTGGCTCCTCCCCCGCTCCACACGGCATTATTACACAGTAAATAAGGGTGATCTCACCCAGAGAAGTGCAGCACTGCCCCCTCCTGGATCATAGGACTAAATACAGCCTGGAATGAGTTCAAATTCAGCGAGCAGCTGCCCCAGAATGCTTTGCAGGATTTAAGCAAATAAAACCTGTAGAGACGTCAAGACGTCTACGGCACTGAATAAGTTAACATGTAAATCATTTCACCTCCTTTTACTGTCACAAGTGTTTGTTAAATCTTTTTCTTGATAGAAATTCAACTATTTATAGGAGAAAAAGGAAAATGAAAGATAAATTATGTTCAAGCACGTTACTCCTGTTTAATTAAAATATTTAATTTACTAACTATTAATTTGTTTACTGTTATTTTATTCTGTTTGTCAGATAAACCTGAGTGTGACTGATTAGATTTCAAGGTTTAGCTGCTGTTTTTACTGACATCCACAGGGGGCGCTGAAGAGCTGAGCAGGTAAGGGACGCTCGGTCAGCGAATCCAAGTCCAGTAACACCTCCTGCTGAAAGAAAAAACTCAATATTAGCATGAATGTGCTGATCCAGATTCTGTGAAGGAGTTTAAACAACAAGGACAGAAAAGCAGACGACACATGGGGCATAAAATGAACGAGTTACACTTACAGATGAAGACGGGAACCTGAGAGCTGCTGCTTAATTAACTGAAACTCTGGTGACTCGACTCTCAGGAGTAAGATTTTGATTACAGGCGAGCAAAGATAGAAAATTCCAGTAAACTGATAGAACAGCTGCTCTGTGTTAAAGAGGCCATTTCATAAACATTTCAGGACTTTGTGGTTATTTCTTAAGTATTAACCTGTAATATGAAACATTTTATATCTAAAAAACGTCAGGAAACACTGATTAACAGACCTTTCAATCTGTCTGCGTTAAAATTTGGGTGGTTCTGGCTCTTTACGTCAGGCTGCTTCGTCAGCAGCTCGTTCATATTTATTGTTCGAATTTGCTGGACTCTGATTGGCTAACAAACTAGCCTATGAGAGCAAGGTATACTGTTTCCTGCCCCGCTGCGCATGGCAACATCAGACGTCGTCTCTTCCTGTTTGCAACGCTTATGCTAACAGCTTTTAGCCAGCAGCATGCTAGGCGTGGTTACAACTGCGGAAGCTGATGAATATTAACGAACAAAGGAGTTGTGACGAAACAGATACAGGCCGTTCGAACTCGGGAGAATTTGGGTTTTATCACCACCTGCGTAGTTTGAGAGATTAAAACTGAAAGAGAAGTTGTTGACCTGTTTTCACACCCACTATGAAGGTAAGAACACCTGTGGAGCTAAAATATTCAACAGAAACCTCAGAAAAACCGTTTTTAATGGAAGGGCCTCTTTAAACACCACGCGGAGCAGGATGTGCTTCTATCTGCACACATACGGAGCTAGAACTGAGACTTTGTACTTGTAATTTATTTCTGTAACTCACACACATTTTAAAAATACAAGTTTCAAGTTACAAAACATTTTTTTTACCATATTTGCCTGGAAAAACCAATGAGAGGCTGATTTTGACCAACAAATCATGTTTCTCTGATTTCCATCCAATCATGAGGTCTGCTCACCGCTCACAACCAAACTTCATTACATTCATACTCTTTACCAGTAGGTGGCGGTAATGCATCTCACTAGGTTTCAACTACCAGTAAATACTGAGCAAAAGTATCTTGTACCTTGTATTTTTTAAATATGTACAAGTTACAGAACTGAGTTACAAATACAAAAATAAATAACAAGTACAAACTGTAAGTTACAGCGGGGGTGCATATTAAAGGTGCACCAGATGAAAAGTTGCAACACGCGTTTGTGTACTTAACATTAGTTTGGTTGAGCTGCGTGATCAGAGGCGGTTCATTATCAAATTAATTAAGAGTCCCGCTGACTTCTTTTGTTTGACTGATATGTTTCTCAGCCTGAGCACAGATGTTCCAGCTGATCAGCTGATGCTGCGTCTCTTTATCAGTTTGTCAGTGTGATGGATTTTCAGTCAGACAGGTGTGTCTCACAGCTGTCTGCAGCTGTATCACATTAAAACAGACAAATAGACGATCACGGTGTGAACATGTTTACCTGTTTGTGCTATAAAATACAGGAAATCGGTTTTATTAACATTAGCAAATGTCTTTGATCCACGCCATTTTGAATGCGCACAAAGCACTATGGGATATGTAGTTAATGCCACATAGCAGAGTAGATACTCCCCCCCCACTGTAAACCCTTTTTATCTGACTGCATCACATTACAAACATCCTCATTATTTCCAAACAGAAAACAGTTACACTAAATAACAGAAAGTGGAAAATGTAACAGCTGACTGAGAAATATCAACATCAGACTGTTAAATGTCGATTAAAATAAACAATCAAACCTGAACACTGAATGTTTTATTATAGTATTTTTATATTTTATTGGTTTTCTCTAGATTTTTTTCTTCAATTAAAGGATTTTTATTGAAACAAATATCGAACCAGGAAAACTAATCAGACTGAAAGTGAAGCTTGAAGAATCAAAAACAAAGACGAGAAGCTCTGAAGAGACACAGCGAGACACATTTATAAATGTGAGGACCAAACAACAACCCTGGGTTCTCCCCTGGTACAGAAACAAAGACTCCATGCACACATGTATCATGAACTTTTAGAGGATCAAACCTTGATTTATGTAAAGTAAACAGATGTTTACAGATGCTGAAAACATTTACCAGAGGCCTTGTCTCGGTCTGGGGGTTTCCAATCTGCTCCTGCATCTCTCTGTCTGAAACCTGGACCTCCAGGTCCACAAAGACCAGCTGACGCCCACGTCTTCCTCTGCGCCTGGAAGGAGGCGGAGCCACAACCTGCTGGTAGAGTGACAGATTTCTAAAGATGTAACTGGACAATGTGTGACACACCCAGCCACGCCTTCGACTCATGACTATTTCCTGCTTCACGGTGACGTGACTCCTGGAGTTAAAAACCGAGACATTGTCCTGCTCGACTCGCTGCATCAGCCTCGTCTCACCTCTGCACAGGAACCAACACTCTCACTTGGCATCGCTACATGGGGAGGTGTCATCTCCATGGCAAACGCTGTCAGAGGAACCGTCTGACCTGTCTCATCGTCCTGCAACCACATGCTGTCCAGGTCTGTTCCCAGTGTCGTCTCCTTCAGCCTGGACACAACAACACGTTACATGTGTTTATAGAACAGAGAGATTTAGATAAAAATATCCGATGACGACACAACGAGCTACAACATCGTTAAGATGTTAAAGTTTGGAATCTCACGGGTCGATTGAAGAAACGAGTCCTCGGTCTCTGGTTCTGTCCTCGGTCGTCTCCCCGTCTACTTCGATCAACACAGATTTACATCAAACACAAAGAATGAAGGTGGAAATGAAACAGTCACACTTGAACATTTTACTTTTAAATTCATGGTGCACTGATTTAAGAATAACAATAAAAACATCGGCTGTAACCCATGGCAACCAGGTGTCGACACTACATCTGTTTGTTTATTAGACTTGTTGTGGCGTCACTTTCTTATAGCCATTTATATAAATACACACAAGAATGCAAGACAGATGTGCAAAAACGTGACGGAACAAAAACTGTTGGTTTTGGGGGGGGGGGGGGGGGGGGGGGGGCAAGTCACACTTTAATAAAATTTGTGTCGTGGTCACAAAAGAGAAGGGTCGCCTTGATCACCGCATATTTCATCTCAGACACAGACATCCATGTTAGCAGACAGTTCTGAGTCACATGATTTTAGCAATTCAGATCCAAATCCGCCAGATGAGCAGTTCTCATCTGGATCAACCGGGAAGGAGGGCGGGGTCGGTGGTCACTAAAACACAGTTTATTAGTGTACACTACGTTCAGACTTCAGGCTGAAGTGACCCAAATCTGATGTTTTTGCCTCTATGTGACCTGCATCTGATTTTTTTATGGCAGTCTGAACGACACAGATCAGATTTTTTCAAATGTGACCCAGACCACTTCAGCATGTGGTCCTAAATCTGATACGTATCTGATCTTTTGGTATGTGACTTCAGTCTGAACCACCAGGTCGCTTCGATCCGACCTGTACGTCATCGATATGCGACATACGTCACTATTCTGCGTCGAGGAGATGGGAGCAAAAAGTAAACAACAGTAACGGCAGATGACGCGGAGAACAGTTAGTGGCGAGAAACCGAAGTGTCCGAGTTAATTAATATTTGGGGAGACGGTTCTGATCAGGCCAAACTCGAGGGGTTTTATCAGAACTACACGGTTTTTGAAAACATTTCCAAAGAAAAATAAAAACTCTCAGAGCTAAATATGTGTGTGATGTCACTGTTCCCTCTACTGCACATGCGTGACACATTCATGACGCATTCAGGTCGATCACTGGTAATATGAACAACCTTGCAAAAAGATCAGATCTCATAAAAACATTGGAATTGAGCATCAAGACCTGCAGACTGAACGTAGTTTAAGACACTTTCCTGTCTGACGTGTCTCTTTCACAGGAAGCCAGTTATCTCCATTTTTTAGCCAGAAAAGGTTTTTGGTGAAACCCTCGATGTTCTACAGCAGAGTGTGAAAGAATGGAAAACGCTAAAAACAAGCTGTTTGTTTCTGATGGAAGCAGAGAGTTTACTCTTTCTTTTGGTAGTCTCCGTGTTTATATAGTCATAAAGCACAATATTCTGTGAATCTTCAAAAACAGTAACAATACTTAAAAATGCTGGCAGTGAGGGACTTTCTGTTCAGATAACAGCTGGCAGCCAACGAGTTAAATAGATTGACATTAAAAATATCACCAAACATAAAAGTTGAGGACGTCTGAAACCCAAACTGTACAACAAGAACACGTAACTTATTATATTATGAAAAACAAACTAACTTATATTATCATATCTATAATAATTCTATATATCGTATCTAAAATGTTACTTTCTTTGCTAACGTCTGTAATTAAAGTGAATTCTCCCTTTTCCACAGAAACAAACAGGTTCACGTGGAAGCTGAATATTTAACCTGATTAACAGTCAACGTCTGAAACCCTGATGATCGAACAGGAACACAAACCTCTGCGGAACTGATCAGGCTGATCCATCAATAGATCAATGTCTCTGTCTGTGGCTTCAGGAAGGTCGTTTCCCTCAAAACACTGACAGGAAATGAGAAAACATGAGAAGCGGTGAGAAGATGCAGCAGCAGGTTCACATGTACAGACGCCACTTTGTTTCCTCCAGAGCTGAATTAACCCCGTGAGACAGGCGGCTGGAGGTCAGCAGAAACGTGAGCAACACGTCCTACTGAACAAACCGTGAGAGCAGACTGATGTCATTAAGTCAAATCTTATCAAGTACATCAGCTGATCCTTCAGGAGGAGCATTTCCTGTGTCGGAGTGACAGAATGAGGAGAAAATTCAACCGACTGACCGAGAGCTCGAATCCACTAATCTGTCACTAACTCACCGGACGTAACGAAGAAGCAGCACAAGTTTTAGATTTGATCACACACAATAAGATAAGAACTAATCGCAGCATCAGCTTCAAACATGATGTTGAATAAAGACGGCGCCGCAGCAGGGCGACGGCTCAGCTCTGTGATTCAGCGGGACATCTGCCGTGTCTGAAAACGATGATGGAGTCTGAGCCGTGACAGAGAGTTTACCTCAGCAGCGTTGATGACAAACTGCACCTGCTCCGTCAGGGTGATGGCAGCCGGCGGCGAAGCCAATCCTGCTGTAACACAACACGACCAATCAGGAGGCACGTAACGTTCAAACAAAATGAAATCTGTAACAACTTTATCAACATTTAGTTCTGAGACGTGAAACTCAGCTGGAGTTTTTCATGAGGTTAAACTCAAATCTCACCCTCGTTGTTGAGTGTGGTGTGAGAACTCAACGTCGAATCTACGAACACAAACTCCATCTAGAAATAAATATTATTCATTCAGTTCAATTTTAAATTAAATATGAACTTAAAAAGAAAACAAGTTTCCCATCTGTTATCTAGGAACTGTGAAACTCCTCCAATCTTTTGTTTGTTAATTTACAAACAATTATTAAAGATGCCATTTCAAACAAATTTCAGGACTTTGTGGTTATTTCTTAAGTATTAACCTGCAATATGAAACATTTTATATCTAACAAACGTCAGGAAACACTGATTAACAGACCTTTCAATCTGTCTGCATCAAAATTCGGGTGGTTCCGGCTCCTTCCGTCAGGCTGCTTCGGCAGCTGCTCGTTCATATTCATTATGCGAATTTGCTGGACTCTGATTGGCTAACAAACTAGCCTATGAGAGCAAAGAATACTGTTTCCTGCCCCGCTGCGAATGACAACAGCAGACGCTGTGTCTTCCTGTTTGCTACGTCTTATGCTAACAGCTTTTAGCCAGCAGCATGCTAGGCGTGGTTTCAACTGCGGGAGCTGATGAATACTAACGAACAAAGGAGTTGTGACGTAACAGATACAGGCCGTTCGAACTCAGGCGAACTCGGGTGTTATCGCCACCTGCGTAGTTTGAAGGATAAAAAACAAAAACGTTTTTAATGGAAGGACCTCTTTAACTTCCTGTTGTAAGTTTTTGTTGGAAAAGAGTTGGAGACACAAAAACTATTAAAAAATATGATGTCAGTTTTGTGTTACGGGTTCGTCACACGAGAGGCGACATCGCCTCGACCACATTCACTTTCAACGAGACATTCGCCACAAAGTGATGATCGCAAGTCTCCCTCATGCTAAGTGAAACGCGAAAATTGTGCATGTGAAATTTGGCGCTTGTGCATGTATCGTGCACACGCAGGCCTGAAAGTTGGGAAAATTTCAACTTTTCATCGCTGTCGCTCAGATGAGGACCAATCACAGGAGGTTTCATTGACTTACCAATGAGCTGACAGGATGCAACTCGGTCATCTCCAGGAAAACATGGAGGAAAAACTGATACATTTACGTCTTTTTCGTCTCTTGTATAACAAAGACAGAAGTAAGATTTCACTTAACTCCAGCAAACTCTTGTGACACTTTATTTCTAGCTTTTTTCACCCCTGAACTGCTTTGATACCTGGAAGTTCCCTCCAATCTGACAGCCAATCAAAACCACAGAAGACTTGCTGGAACAGAGCGCATCGCTGGCCCCTGTCGCTGCCGTGTCGAGCCCATTAGTCAGAAACAAGTCTCACTAAAAATTTCCGGCTGCAATTTAGTCAGATTATGTCATAATTTCTTTGTTATTTCTTCTCAATTCAACAGACGAGTCTGGAGCTGTTTTAATTTTTCTAGACTTGTGTAAAATTCCACTAACAGCGACGCTCTACGTTCTGGAAACTCTCTCACACATGATCATTTTTAGTTTCACCCTAGTCACACACAAACTATCTGGACTAAAAGCATATTTAATAAACAAACACACCACATGTAAATAACTGGAATTAAAGCGTTAACACAGAGCGGATTATACTGACAGAGTAATGAGTGAAGTCAGAGCCACTCCGATGCTCTAGGCAGGATTATTATGGCGCTAGAATCAGGTATGATAGTTTATTTCAGGCACAAAGAAATAAACTGCAAAAGTGCATAAAATTAAACCTGTCCACAAATTGTACGACCAAATAGGTAAATTGCCTAGGGCGACCTCTGCTGGAGGGGGCGCCAAATTCTCCTGTTTTATTTATTTATTTTTTGGACAAACTGTTGGACACACCATTCATCTCATGTAAAGAGCGAAATAAGTAATAATTTAATATCTATCTATATCTATTTATCATCTCTACTGTTCATTGTAGTATAAATAAATATTTTTTGCCATGTAATCCAGTTATTGAGTTACGTTGTTTCTGTTCTGGGCAGTAGGGGGCGCCAGAATCCTTTTTCGCCTAGGGCACCATGCAGCTCAGGTCCGGTCCTGCCAACAACGCATGCGAGCACCTTCCCAGAGAAGCTGAAAAGTACGCATGCATGAGGTTTCTCTCTGTTCAGCTGAAGAAAACACAAATTCAGCAGCAATGTGTCTCATTATAATATAAAGATTTGCTTTAAAATGTAAAGATACATTGTACACATTGTAAAGCAGAATATTTCACATTAAAAAGCGGAAGGGTTAAGGTTAGGGTTGCCGATAGGGAATATATACGATACGTAATATAGTGTCGTTTTTACAGATCATAAAATCAACCATTGTGGTCGTATCTGACTGGAGGGCGGGCTCTTAAAACTACAAACAGCAAGTATAGAATTGAATTAATCAATTGAATTAAAATAAAAACAAAAATAAAAAACATGTTCAGGTTTGGTGACACAATAAATTCGGTGTTGAAACAAAACTTTTTGGAAATAAATACAAATATAAAGTCAGTGAATTCTTTAAACTTTTTTATAGTAACAGGTATTCTGCATTATAAAACTAAAAGTAAATCATTGAAGCATCATTAAACAACATTTTAATTAATTTAGCTCAAACGCATTTAATTTAATATTAGCATATAACATACTGAGACCCCCCCCCAATGGTTTGAGTGGTAATGCTGATAATTCATGCCCCTCCCCCTCCATAGGACGCGGTGCTGCAGGACACGTTTAGGCTCAGGTGAATTAAATAGGAAATTAAAGTGTACCGTCATTGTTGTTTATAAATTTCTGCATTTATAATTATCTGTTTTATTTTCCAGTCAGAACAACGAAACGGCACCAGCCTCTAAGAATCGTCTCTGACTGACGTCATTCACTCGTTGCTGCAAAGATTAAAGGACGGACAAAGTTCAGCGTGTCAGCGCAGAATCAGTTCAGGTGTGTTACCTGCTGAGATTTAAACTACAGGATTGTAAAGAGGCCAGTGGTCATAAATTATAATGATTGTGTCAAATAAAGTGTCAATCAATTAATAAAATGTTGTACATTGTCTTTAAGAAATGTGGCTCAATCTTCAATATTTCAGCTACATATTTATACACAGTAATGAGACTTTGAGTTAAAAAATGGTTGAAGAATTAACATGTTTTAATCATTAGATGTTTATAAACCGGCTTTTGGAGAAAAATACACGCCCAAACTCTCCAACCTGCTGTTAGTAAATATTTGACAGATTATTGTAAAATTTGCTCAGTTGCAACTAAAATCAGCTGATTACATGTCGGTGTTCTGCAGTTCTCTTTGTTAAACGTACCTTGTGTATTTTATATGGACTCGGGAGCTGATCAGACTCCATGAGACCAAAGAACGGGTCCTGAGCTCCTTCAGCCTCCTCCATCATGTTGACGCCATCAGGAAGATCCAAAATCATCCTGCCAGATAACATCAACACACGCAGGAAACACTACCAACATCTTAATCTGCAATTTAATTTATAAAAGAGTAAAATGTTGCTGGAGTAAAATATTTCCTCAACGTCCTTTAAGATCAAAATGTGAAAAATATATAAGGTCAGAAATTGAGTTAATTTGGAGCTTCTGTTCCATACTGTGGGTTTTAAATATTTATGAATCCGTTTACATCAGCAGCCATGTTTGTCTCTACAGTCCTTCCAAAAGTCAAGCTCATAAATATTCTACAAGAAGCCTTAAAGCTCAGACATGCTCATATATGTCTCAGTTTAGGAAACATTTTTACAAAACTCATGTACATCCTCGTGTGTTTAGACCTTTCATCTACAGCAATGTCCATCTGAGAACATCTTTTACAGCGAAGCAGGCGATCGATGGTTTGCTGGATCTCGTCTAGAGAGCAGAAAGATCATGAAGAAGAAGAATCAATATGAACAAACTGTATCTCATACAGATGAACTCAGTTCATATACAGATACAGATGAATGAGATGAAACAAAGTCATACACGACAGACACCATCCATCCAACATCCATCCATCCAACATCCATCTATCATCCATTCAACATCCATCCATCCATCCATCCAACA
>SSNP01000001.1:11331259-11336259 GCA_006937955.1 Pachypanchax playfairii | reverse complement strand
CAAATAGAGTGTTTATTTTGTTTCTCACCAAGCAAAAAGCCACACTGTCTGTGATAAACCACGATCAGTCCGTACTGCAGCTGCGACGACAGGTAAAGAGAGAAGCGAGGTCTCTGCTGGCCGGGCTGCTGCGGAGGAACTTGTGCTGTCACATAATCCAGGATTTCTCTGCTGTAAATATGTCACAAATTATTGTAAAACAAATGTCAACAAACTACAGGTATTTACAAATAATATACAAAACCTAAAAATTATACTGATCATCTCAAGTATAATACGTTTTTAAACACAAAATAAGTTAATTGAATTTGTTGTTTATGTAAATATGCCCTATTTTTACAATTTACAGTTACAGGCTGCTGGAGCCAGGACAATAAATCATAAGTTTTTTGTATGTTTTTCTATTTCAAATGAAAAATTAAGGGAAGTTGTTAGTTTTTGCTAACACTTTAAATGAAAGAAGAAGAAAAAGGAGGAAAAAGAAAAAGAACAAAATCAAATGTTTCCCACAATATTTGACAGAATTCAAAATAAAAGTATAATTTTAAACTTTAGAAGAGTTTTTTTTTTAGGAAGAAATTTGAATTTACAGCTAAATAACATTAAAATACAAGATGAAAAACAGCTAAAACGTTTTAAAAACAAAACTAACAAGACGACATGTTATTTCCATTGAGGGTGTAATTTTAAAATCGGATTAATTTAATGTCTTAGGGACAAAATGAGTCACAAAACTTGTGATTCTTACCAAGTTCGCTTTACATTGACTTTCAGAAACTCCCTTCGAGTGACTCTGATTCCTCTGGTAGCAGCAAGCCTGAATCACAAAACCCATTAAACAAATCGGACATTAAAAAACACACTGTTCAAGGGTATTTAAACCACAAAACTAACAACCGACTAAAATATTTTGCTGAGTTGTTTCAGGTTTATCTGGAAAACTCACCAAATCGTTGAAAAACATCCAGTGTGGCGTTGGAGTACATTCGGGTAATAAAACATCTTGTTTCTAAACAGAATAGCAACTTTAAATCAACTCTTAAAGTTTATAAATATTTTCGACTGAAAAAACAACAAATTCTTTGTTAAATATCTGCGCTGCCGTTTTCCCGCGTGAAATCACCAGCAACCAATCAGATCCCGAGATCCTCTTCAAAAAGAAACGCTCCTGATGCGTTCAGTGACTACATTAAAGAATGGACATTCGACCATTTGAAACGCCATCTCTAATAAAAACGACATAACTCGTTTTTATTTTTTTCTACATATCTTTATACATGATAACTGGATTACAGCGAATATTTTATAGAGCCATTACCACTCTAAATTAGAGTTATAAGCTGTTCAGGGTCAAATCCGCCTGCAGCTTGAAAGTTGAAGTTGCAGAGCATTTAGCTTTGGGAAACACTTTTTGACTTGAATAGAAGGCTAATAACTCATAATAAAAATGAAAACAAAATGCAGGTAATTAAACAAACTACATTTAGCCTACTCTGTTATTACTATTTGCCATTGTGGTTACTGTCGGGTAGGAAAAATACAATCCTGTGTAAAAGTTTTAGACAGTGGGAAAAGTCTTAAAGAATCAAAATTTGTTCTGTAACCACAGATTAAGTAACTTAATCTGTGCTGTAACTTTAAAACAGCATCGATTCTTCGCGTGCAGTCAGTTTGTGAAGGAACTCATGTTTTCCACAATATAAATCTCGATGATTATTTCAATCTGCAGCTTTTCAATTGACTAACAACATCCTGTTAAATCATAACTACACCAATATTAACATATTCACATTTTTTCAACCTAAAATCATCTATCTATCTATCTATCTATCTATCTATCTATCTATCTATCTATCTATCTATCTATCTATCTATCTATCTATCTATCTATCTATCTATCTATCTATCTATCTATCTATCTATCTATTCAAATTTGCACCTTATTTTGTGTAATGTTTCACTATTTTTACTGTAAATCCTCGTGATATCTAATTTGTATGAAAATAATGAATGACTAAAATTCTCCCACTAATTTGTACTTAGTGAGTTCTACTAATTCTACTACTACAACTGCTACTTTCATTTACAAATTAACTTGACAAAATGAATTACAAATTGAAAATGAATTGAAAATTGTTGCAAAGTGAAAAAAAAACTGTAGTTATAACTGAAAGAAACGACCATGACGTCACACGCAGTGAATGAACAGCCACTCCCCTCTTGTGGGAGGAGCCAGGCAGTTATAAGGTCGGGTGGTGAAGTCTGATTAAAGCAGCAGAGAACAGAAAGTACGGTGTCAGGCAGGAAACGCAGTCTATACATCTTCTTTGTTGCTAGAGAATTCTGTTTAAAACAACAAACATGGCGTATCACAGCCCGTACAGAGGCGCCCCGCACGTGAACGCGCCTCCGGACCAGAGTTTTCTGTGGAATATCTTCCAGAGGTGAGTCCGGGAAGGCGGGTTGTTTCCTCCGCAGTGAAAACTGCTGTCGTGTGAAGCGCGAAGTGGAAGACGAAGCTGGCTGCTGCTGGGGGCAACTGACAGCTTATTATTTATCTTCGTGTCCTTTCAGCTGCTTCGGTTCAGAGGTCCGCAGTGATAGTAGTAACCGTGGAAATACTACAGTGTACTACAGTATTTCCTGGACGCCACAGCCTGCGGCTGTTATTCTGCACTCAGCTGATCACAAATCGTGACACTGCTGCACCTTCAAAACTGACACAAGGCTTTTAATTGAATTGTATTGAAAACAATCAGCTGGGTCGCTTGAGTTTTTTCTCATTCAGGGACCTCCAGTAGTCCTTGAAGTCTTTCTGTTCTGCTGGTCAAAGTAAAGCTCATTCATAGTTGCTTGATTTATTTTTCCCTTCTTTTCCCGTCTATATTTATTTGCAAAAAATCAGATAAAAAAAATAGTGATTACAGGGTTTAAAATGTTTTATAAATACGTAAAATAAACGTGTCACTCTGATAAGTTTCAGATAGTGTGTCCAGGGGCGTGTCTAAGAAGTCTTTGTAGGGGGAACAGATTTGGGGAAAAAGTGGCACATGTAAATGGCCTTTAAACTTTAAAAATATATATATATTTTGTAAATTATACTGTTGTCATAATTTAAAGACTCACTCCGATCATCTTTTGAGCTATTTTAAAGCATCTCAGTGGTCTTTTAAATTATGATTATGGTGTTTTTTTTTTTTTTGCCCATTGTCATTTTCTATTTAGCAGCAGTAGTTCATTAGCAATTCACCTTTGTGTTGTGGAAGCACTAACGTCAGTGGATCCACCCGTCCTTCCCCATTGCTGAGAGCTCTCTGTTTACGCTAGCACTATTGCTAGCTTACAGCTAGCTGGGCGGGAGCTTGTGGCCCGCCCACTGGCTTTTCTATGTCTCAAATCCAGTCTGTTTTTAGATGCATTTTTGGGTCTGCTACTGATTCACAGTGATTTGAATGCAGAAATACTCAGAAATGAAATTTTGAGCTTAATTTTCTTTAGATATGTCCTCTAGCATCAGAAAAATGCTACAATAGCATGTTAACAACACGACAAACATGATTTTTATCGGAGTGGATCTTTAAGTGGATGCAATAAACAAAAATCAAAGCAAAATCTGTCAAAGAACAATGCCATGGTACATTTTCATTAATCATTAATTTGATTGTCTCAGCTTGGGGGTGGCACCTGGGGTGGCCCAGGCCAGCCCTCTGGACACACCCCTGAGTGTGTCACGGGCTGTCACACTAGTGAAGAGGAAGGAACACTTTGATTTTTGTGGCCTGCAGGTCATTTAAAAAAAGTTATCATTATGCAATACTGCAGAAGATTGGTTTCTGTCACCACTGAAATGCTGCAGGAATTTGGGAGATTCAGATAAGTCCAGTGAGATGTAAAGACGTGTCTCCGTTGCTGCATCTGTCTCATTCATGTCAGGTTTAATTTACAACCACAGAAACATCAGTGCACATACATGTAACGTTACATCAGCGTACGTGTCAAACAGATACAATGTGACTGAGTCCTTCACATCTCACATGCTGCTGGAATTCCCTCAGTCATGTGATCATGTGTCATACACACACCTGCCTGTGACTCACAGCTGGATCAGTGTTGGAAATTATTTCTGACTTTTAACCTGATGAATGAGGTTGTACAGCATGACTCATCGTCCTTCCAGACATCCACTTTGACACATGTTGGCGTGAAGCTTGCGTTAACTATACAGATGTGTTGACATGCAGGAACAACAATCTACTTGTTGGTTTATTTAGAAATAAGAACAATGGAGCGTCAGACTCAGTGTTTCTTTGATTATTTATGAAGTTCATTTTTGATTTTTTTTTTTTTGAAGTGACGCTGCTTCTTTTTTTAGTTTTTTTATGAGCATTGTGGGCGTTGTTCCTCAACCACAAACCAGATTGACTAATAGGAAAATGTGAAACATGGAAAATCCTGGTAAAGGCAGTTTTATTTTTCATGAGTTGAAGAGTGAAGGTTGAAACACCAGATGGAGTCTGTTCTTCTGTTCTGTGGGCAAGTTCCAATGATTCTTTGACTTTGAGTGTATGTTTGGTAAAGGACGGGTTCCTCCGACTCGGCCACTCCTCACCTTTACTGTGACAAAGATTCTTTTACCGACGTCTGTTTTTCTTTCACCAAGGAGACGGAGCAGGTCTGTTTGTTTTTCTAAATTTAAGCGGTTGGAGCTGCTCACAGACGTCTATCTGATCACTGTACAGAAAAACCACGTAGGCTTCTGACATGAGATCTTACTGTCCAGTGATGTGTCTCAGCTGGGAGCACAAGCCCCGCCCACACAGTCAGCTGTGTGTGCGCTGGGTCCTGCTGGTATTTCTCTCTCTGCCTCTTACACAGTTTGAGTGAGCCAACAGGTCCGACCTTGTGGGTTTCTAAGGGACAAGTGAGTCACTGGGTGTTTTGACTAATCCCAATTTCAGAAGTCTTTTTGTGTGTTTTTTTTTTTTTTTTTTTTTTTTTTT
>SSNP01000001.1:11237247-11331249 GCA_006937955.1 Pachypanchax playfairii | reverse complement strand
TTTTTTTTTTTTTTTTTTTTTTTTTTTTTTTTTTTTTTTACGTCTCAATCCCTCCTCCGTATGACTCTCTCAGGAAAAAAAAGATTCTTAATGAAGAAAGCATTTTGTATTTAAAACCCAAACAATATCTCATTTGGAGCCTTCTAGCAAATTGACATCTCGCCAAAATAAGAGTCTGTCATTGTTTTCCTTTTTCCAAATTCAAGATTAAAATTCTTATCAGGTAACAAAATTTATTTATATTTATATATACAGTGGGGCAAAAAAGTATTTAGTCAGCCACCAATTGTGTAAGTTCTCCCACTTGAAAAGATCAGAGAGGCCTGTAATTTTCATCATAGGTATACCTCAACTATGAGAGACAAAATGAGGAAAAAAAATCCAGAAAATCACATTGTCTGATTTTTAAAGAATTTTTAAAGAGATTTTTAAAGAGATGTATCAGCTGTGGGATCTTTACCTTTAGGCCGCCAGAGACTGTTTTGTGTCACGCTTCAGATTCTCTGATAACTCATTTTGCTGCTTTTGGTTTTTTGTTACGACTGCTGGCGTTTCTGCTGAGTTTCCTGGTGCTGCACCTTTGTGCAGGGGTGTCCAACTCCAGTCCTCAAGAGGTCTGTTAATGACCTGCTCATCCAAACCAGGTGTGTTGAAGCAGAGGAACATCTTGAGGAGTTTGAGACCTGTTGTTTAGAGCAGCCTGCCTGCTCCCTCTGAGACTCTAATTTCTAATCTATTTTTGTGTATATAGAAACCTTTTAGGCACTCTAGATTTCTTTGTAAACTGATTTTTGGATTTGATTTTGTTTAGTTAGACTTGATTTGTTTGAGTTCAGGGTAGTTTTGTGGACATAGTGTGTCCTTTTATTTTAAAGAGGTCCTTCCATTAAAAACGGTTTTTCTGAGGTTTCTTTTAAATATTTTAGCTCCACAGGTGTTCTTACCTTCATAGTGGGTGTGAAAACAGGTCAACAACTTCTCTTTCAGTTTTAATCTCTCAAACTACGCAGGTGGTGATAAAACTCGAGTTCTCCCGAGTCCGAACGGCCTGTATCTGTTTCGTCACAACTCCTTTGTTCGTTAGTATTCGGCATCTCCCGCAGTTAAACCACGCCTAGCATGCTGCTGGCTAAAAAGCTGTAGCATAAGACGTAGCAAACAGGAGGCCACGACATCTGACGTTGCCATGTGCAGCGGAGCAAGAAACAGTATACCTTGCTCTCATAGGCTAGTTTGTTAGCCAATCAGAGTCCAGCAAATTCGAATAATGAATATGAACGAGCTGCTGTTCGAGGCCTGACGGAAGGAGCCGGAACCACCCGAATTTTAACGCAGACAGATTGAAAAGTCTGTTAATCAGTGTTTCCTGACATTTTTTAGATATAAAACGTTTCATATTACTGGTTAATACTTAAGAAATAACCACAAAGTCCTGATATTTGTTTGAAATGTCCTCTTTAAGTTGTATATATTTTAACACCTGTCAATTATTAAACAACATTTTTTTAAAGACCCACTTGTGTTTTTTATATTGTTAACATGTTCTTGTGACATTTTTCTGATGCTATTGGATGCGTCATAAGAAAATTAAGCTCAAAATTGCATTTCTGAATATTTCTGAATTCAAATAGCTGTGAATCAGTAGCAGACATGAAAATGTGGTTTGAAAAAGGCTGTATTTGTGGAACAGAAAAGGTGCTGGGTGGGTCACAAGTTCCTGCTCTGCTAGCTGTAAGCTAGTGGTAGCGCTAGCATAAAGAGAGCTCTCAGCAACGGGGAGGGGCAGGGGGATCCTCCATGCTAACGGTTCTGCCTACAGTACAGAGGTGAATTGCTAATGAGCTACCGTTGCTATGCAGAAACTACTTGCAAAAAATCTACACAGGTTTTGTGACTTTGGGTAAAAACACTATAATCATAACTTAAAGACCACTGAGAATATTTAAAAGATGATCAGAGTGGGTTTTTAACATCTTGGTTTTACTTTAATGTCGCTTCCCTTCCGGTTTGTAAATGTATTTTACTGTCAGACGGCCGACGCTGCTGGTCGTATCAACCGATCTGTCTCGCGTTGCTTTCTAAGATCAACCTCGTTCACGCCTGCATGCACGCACCTTGTCAGGCCGGTCTCTCTGGGCCTTCACCACACAAGCTGCTTTGTGTGATCTGATCATTGGACTCATTCATTCCTACAGAGGTTCGAAATACAAACACACGCTCAGGGGGAAAGTTTCCTCTGGCGAGTGCTCTTTGTTATTGTATGTTGGAGTTAGTGGGTGTGAACTGGTGAAAGCAGGTGATATCTAATCAGTGTTTTCCTCTGCAGGGTCGACAAGGACCGCAGTGGCGTGATCTCAGACTCTGAGCTTCAGCAGGCCTTATCCAACGGTGAGTATCAATGTTACACATTCTGCCACTACACGCTTTCCTGTTTCACTCTCATCCTTCCTTTTTCTTTCAGGTTTGTCTTCCTTTTCCTCTTTGAAGCAACTGCAGTAATAATCTGCCACAAATGGTTCAAACAGTATCTTTAATCTTTAGTTTGCATCTAAATTTAAACATGGGTTGATTTTATTTTTATTCCAAGACAAAAAGAAAAGAAGGTGAAAAGTTTTAGATGAAAGGAAAACTTGGAACATGAATCAACTTTCAGAAAGCTTAGATGGTGATATTTGAGCATGGGAAACCAGTTATTATCTACGACAGTTGTTGCATAATCTTGGATAATCTTTTACATCTTAAGTTAAAGAAAAACAGAGTTGGACTTATGAGCTGCACTGATTTGGATGAGTTTCATTTACACAGATCCAACCAGGTGAAACACCAGGTTCTTTTATTTTGTAACACCAGAAACACATTTCAGGAACTAGAGTCTGATTCAGGTTAGCGGGATGACCTGCGAGGAAAAAGGTAAGGGAGACTCCAGCAAAGGAGCCGATGTGAGAAAGGAGGCCAAGACCTGAACGTTTAAACACTCATTCTGATGATTAACAAGGACAAACAAAGTAAACAGCTGTATAACACGAGGTCTAAACCTTGATCTCATAGTTCTTTGTCAGCTGATGTGAACAGACTCTGTTCCACAACCAGCTGATTCTGTTCTCTAGGATATTCTGTCAGTGTAATGTTAAAAATTATCTGCTTCTGAAAAGGCCAAAGCTGAACTGCAAGCTCACACCTGTCATCTGTTCTCATAGACGAACAAGATCTGACAGAAATCTCTGGGAAGGAAGAAATGCACTTAGTTCTTGTCTAGAAGTCACTCATGCCTAAACATGTAGTTTCCACCAGCCTGTAGGTGAAACCATCATGATGCTGTGAGCATTCAGTAAATATTAAATCATTTAAACTGTTTAAAAGTCTCTTTTGGTTCCCAATGTATTTTTTTAAGGACCCATCCCAATCATCTTGAGTTATTCTAAAGCGTCTCAGACTTTTCGTGATTATGGCGTTTTTAGCCAAAATCACAAAACCTGTTTTTTTTTTAATTTAATAAAATTAAAAAAAAAAACTTTTAAATTTAATTTTAGAATTTTTTTTTATTTTAAATTTAATTTAAATATTTTTATTTTATAATTTTATTTTTATTTTAGGAAGTAGTTTTTGCATAGCGGCAGTAGCTCATTGGCAATTCACCTCTGTGCTGTGGGCGGAACCGTTGGCTCCTAGGATCCCCTGCCTCTCCCCGTTGCTAAGAGCTCTCTGTTTATGCCTACGCTACTGCTAGCTGTAAGCTAGCTTACTGCTAGTGGAGTAGGAGCTTGTGACATGCCTACTGACTTTTCTGTGTCACAAATGCACTTTTTTTTCTTTTAAGATGCATTGTTGCGTCTGCTACTGATTCACAGCGATTTAAATTCCCAAATATCAGCTTAATTTTCTTCAGATATGTCGTCTAGCATCGGAAAAATCCCACAAGAACATAACGACTTAAAAAACATGATCTTCTTTACGCCGGGCTCACACTGCCTCCAGATCCGGTCCGGTGCGGACCCCGCAGGTATTCCGTTAGATTAAAATCCCTTTTGAAGGCTCACAGTAGCTCCGCGCGGTGCGGGTCCGGTTACGGGGGCCGTACGGCACTACAGAAAGAATCCGCAAGGTTCTATTTTTTCCGGACGCCGGAGAGGATCCGCGTCAAGTTTGATGAAATCTGACGAACTATACAGGAAGTGTGGCTTGAATATCCGGTGTTTTTTCAAAATAAACGAGTGTACAAACAATTGTAACTTGACTCTTCTTTTTAGACAGCACACGCGCTAATAGGAAATGTAAACATTACATCACACCCGGTGACACAGGGTCCCGAAAGCCTGCAGCACAACACATTTTCACACATTTGCTAAATAATGGACGTGTTCTCGTGTAAAGTCCCGACAAAACGATAACCCACGTGAACTTCTGTTCTCGCGAGTGCTGTTTCCACACCCAGCACCGGAGCTGACCGCACTCCCTATCTGGAGCAGATGTGAGTGGTAGCTTGCGGAAAAAACGCACCGAATCCGGACCGAAGCCGTTCCGTAGGCAGTGTGAGCCCGGGGTTAGAGTGGGTCTTTTTAAGTTGTTTCACAATGACCTAGAAACTTCAGCTTGAACCAAGTTCTTGCCATCAAATGTTGATGATGCTCAGATTATTATTCTGTATATTACCCAAATATAGTCTCTTTAAAATATGGATTCTAACTAAGAATTTAATCTAGTATAAATAAACATACTTAAGGACCAAATTATACAGCATTAACATTATAACTACCTAATAATGATGGTTGTCACTCTTTGGGGCTGAAGCATCCCCTCAAACCTGGTGTTACTGTGACATTTTCTGTCTTTCTGTCCAAGATTTCTGTCTTTAAGTGTAAAAGACAACAGGTGTATGATGTGAGACCAGGATGTTGGAGAATTTTTCCTGAACAATCTGGGTGCTCAAACCAAACCTGGGTGTCTCCTCTTGTTCTCTGCGTAAAGTCGTGGATTTTGACCTGAGTTGCACTTCCTTTCTTAATTTTAGAGCAGAATTCATCCAGAAACTGTCACATGTAGACGTTTGTGTCTCAATGTGAAACGATGAGTTCTGTACTTCGTCTTCTAGTGTTCTCCAGCTGCTTTTCAGAGGCATCTGATTCAACTTCCTTTTTAAAGAGAGAAAGAGGCGGAGCCTGGAACTGAGCAGCAGCAATGGTAAATGAAGCTTTTGTCAAGCTGTGCAGGGGCTCTTGCGCAGCATACTGATTAGTGCATGAGTGCGTATTGAGAAGTGCATCCACAGATTAGAGCATCTTTTGATTTGTCCTAAAGTTAAAGGGTTTTGTTGAAAGACTTGTTTTTATTTGTGCTGTGTGTTTGTACAGCGAGCAGCAGGTTTCCCGGTCCAGACTCTGCCAGTTCATTACTCTCGTGATATGAAACGGAGCCAGTGAAGCTTAAAACACACTGCACTGCGTCCTGTCCTGCAGTGTTGCTCTCTAAAACCACAAATCCTGTCGTAGCTCTGCACGTCCTGCCAAGATTTTGGTCTTCTTGTCCTTTAAACAGCCCTACTCTCAGTGTGTTGACATTTTATCTTCTTACTAATTTAATTCCCTACCTCTTTTCTCTGCTGGGCGTCACGTCCCTGATGAAACTCTCGTCTGAGTCAGTGACGAATGTGTTTTTGTGGCAGGTAGAAACGTTTGTTTTTTTTTTTTTTTTTTTTTTGGCTTCATCGAGCCTTGAGCAGATATCACACCGACTTGCCGTCATGCTCTCCTGAACACACAGAGTGAGTAGAAACAGCAGCGTACTAAAACTGCTGACACACAGGGCCGACTGAATGGCAGCGCTCGAGGAGCTTGTTCAGCAATTGTTACTTTTTCACACTTTTTGATTCTGCAATTTGGCAAAACTCTTTTTTTTTTTTTTTTTTTTTTTTCTCTCTTTCTCTTGGCAGTTGCAACCACTGGAAATGTCTCCTCATGTTCTGATTGTGTTAAATTACATCATTTGTAGATAATGATGTGAGGCACCAGAGTGGTTTGTCTGGATTTTTTTGACGCAGTCATAACTGTAGACCCACAACAACAGACTGAGTCGCTGACCCTCTACCCTGTGACCATCACTGTTGATGTGACTCAGCAGCAATGAGATTGTTACTCAACAAATATGGTGACATAAAGCACCAGTTTTTGGTGCAAAAAAATCTAGGATGGGTATTTCATGTAAAGTACTATTAGTCTGTACATTTTTCTTAAAAAAAAATGTCTAGGCTAGTTTGTTAGCCAATCAGAGTCCAGCAAATTTGAATAATGAATATGAACGAGCTGCTGAAGAAGCAGCCTGACGGAAGGAGCTGGAACCACCTGAATTTTAATGCAGACAGATTGAAAGATCTGTTAATCAGTGTTTCCTAACATTTTTTTAGATATAAAATGATTCATATTTCTGGTTAATACTTAAGAAATAACCACAAAGTCCTGAAATTTGTATGAAACAGCCTCTTTAAGTAAAGTCTGTGAAATCCAAAATGTTTTTTACTACTTTTATTTTTTTCAGCTGAGTTGTGTTTTTTTTTTTTTTTTTTTCCCCTTCGCATGGTCAGGCCCTGGTTTGATAGGATGTGGTTCCGGTCTGTTTTTGATTCTCGTGTAACTATTTTTTTAGGTCTGTAGTTGAACGTTTAATACGTGTTTGGAAAAGTTCATATCACTGTGTGCTTATTCTGCAAAGGACAAGCGTCTCACTGAACCTCGTCATGACGGTTGGATGTTTGCGTAAACACTGTGGTCACAGCACTCTGTTTTTCCATCAGCCTCCCTCTGTTATTCACCTCCTGCATTCCTTCTCTCAGCTCACCACGAGCTGTTGGGTTAGCCAGTGAGGGAGCTCAGTGTATAAACAGGACAGGGGCTGCATTGTCCCAGCATGCCTTGGGACGCACACACAAACTGAACTTCTCACACACTGGACAGACGCAGTCTATCAGGCCTCCATCGGTTACCTCACAGCTAGTTCTTGGTGTGAAATGTTGGTGAGATGAAGAATATCTGTAGCTGGAAAAGGTCACGACTTGTTCTGTACAAGGACTTTAGACTTTTTACTGATTGTGTTTGACTCAGTTTTATTTAACTTGAAACAGAGTATTAGGGTTTCTAGATTATATAATAGATTTTATGACAAAGATCTGATACTGACTAATTATAGTCTGAGATTTTTAACAAGTCAAGTTTTGTTTTGGGTGCTTTGCAAAATGACTACACGCGCACACAGCGCTCTCTAACCGCAGCAGTTCATCATTATTAGTTTTCAGCAGGGCCGGCCCTGAGCTGGATGGTGCCCTAGGTGAAAAATGATTTTGGCGCCCCCTACTGCCTAAAACAGAAACAACGTAACTCAATAACTGGATTACATTGCAAAAAAATCTTATTTATACTAAAAAACAGTAGAGATGATAGATATATTTTGCTCTTTACAAGAGATGAATGGGGTGTCCAACAGTTTGTCCAAAAAAAAAAAGAATTTGGCGCCCCCTCCAGCAGAGGTCGCCCTAGGCAATTGCCTAGTCTGCCTATGCCCAGAACCGGCCTTGGTTTTCAGCTGTGTACTTTATAGAATAAATCCAGTTCTTCTGTAACGTTAGCAGCCGGTACAGCTGAGACTGTATTAAAGAGTTTGTGACACACTCTGGTTTTAAAACATTTAGAAGCATTATATCTTTGTTTAAGGAAACATGGTGCAAATTTGTGACATTTGACTTTCAGTCTCAATTTCGAGGCCAATGAAACATGAGGTGATGAAATACAGTTACACACTTTTTCTTTTAACATCTTACATGGAGATTGAAAAGTATTTCTAAGCTCGTGTTTTCATAGATAAAATGGTGAAATGCTGTCTAGCAGCCGATTGTAGCAACACTGCTTCATTAATGTGTTTTTCCTAAATCAGACCGAGAGAATGAAGAAGTCACTGACCCTTAAATAAGACTCTGTTAGGAAGAGTTATGATGAATGTTAGTTTTTTCACAGCTGTCACTCATACTTGTTCACGCCGACGATTCTACTTAGTCATAATAATAATAACAGCATGTTAAAAACAAAGATATTCAAAGAGAGAAATAATCATAGTGCCACCGGAGTCGCTCATGTCAGGATCCTACATTAGTAACACTGACAAATTTCTCTGTGGACTTTCTCTTTCATATCTTTTCTTCTTCTGCTCTGATTTGACCGTTTATTCATAACATTTGTTTGTGTTTACAATGACACTGAGACTGACTGTGTTTGAGCGGCAGAACTTGAAGCCCGTGGAACAGATTTCAGCACAAAAATAAATTTGAGCATCAAAACTGGTTCTCTTCAGCTCGTCTCTTCTGAGTCGATTTCTCCATCAGAAAGAGACAAACTCTAAAACAAATAGAGACTCTGGATCTGATTCTCCATTCACTACCATAACACATAATCACTTTGTTTACATCTCCAGTTCCTATATTTTGTCAATACTTGTAAATACACATTCCTCAGAATTGTGCAGCAATATTCCATAAACATGCTTCAGCTTTCATGTTGCTCCTCAGTCAGCAAATAGAAACTACAACATAAAGTGCTGCTTGTGTCCCAGTTGCAGCTGTTCTTCTTCTTTTTTTTATATGTAACTGAAACTTATGGACCTTTTTCAGGTTTGATGCATGTTCTGATCCACAAACAACTTCAGCTTAGTTTAACCTTAGATTTAGGCTAATATCTCACTGTGGTGCTACTGTTGTAGGACAAATTTCTCAAGAAATTCATGAGGGAGTTTTCAAAAATGTCTTTAAAAATTGAAACTGTGAAATATTTTAAGGTGTATCATTGTGTAAGGTGTATATAGTGTATCATTAATAATAAAATCTTATGATTTTTAGAAATAATTTAGAAATGCATGCTGTCAATTACAAAAAATGGCAATAAGAAACACTAGCTTCATGCTTTTTGTTGATTTTAATCAGTATGAAATGCTGATTTTTGACCCAGAAAGAGTTTCAGAAAAACCCTCATGCCTGATCTGAGAACAGTCTGGTTTATTAAAACAAGAGGGGAGGAATGACTTGTCTCTTCTGGATAACATTCAGTTCATAACCACCCAAAAGCATTATGTTTATAAATTTTACATTTGTCATGTTTGAAAAGAGGTGAATGTTTGTTTGTTTGGCTTAAAACCTTTTTATTTAAATGAGCCGCTCATTGCTGGTTCACAACCAAAAATGTAATTCAGTAGTAAAAGAGGGCGTGGCAGAGGAAATGAGAACAGCTGAGTCCAAATGCCACGCTTTGATTTGACATTTTTTACTGTACGTAATAATTTATTGTTAAGGTCACTTTTTTAACACCAGATTTAATCTATTAATGTGGTAAAATTATTAGACAACACGGTGTAAAATTAAATTTTTTTGCTGATGATACTCAGGTATTAATGAAGCCTGATGAGACCAACCAGCTGCAGAGATTACAAGCTTGTCTTAATGATGTAAAATATTGGATGACGCTTAATTTTTTGCTTTTGAATTCAGACAAGACAGAGGTGGTGACTTTTGGGCCTGAGAATCTTAGGAACAAGTTGTGTAGTCAGTTATCGACGCTGAATGGCATTAATTTGGCCTCCAACAAGAAGGTAAAGAACCTGAGTGTTATCTTTGACCAGGACATGTTCCTTTAGTTCTCATATAAAGCATGTTACCAGGACGGCCTACTTCCACCTGCGTAATGTTGCTAAAATTAGAATTCTGAATCAAAGTGATGCAGAAACATTAGTTCATGCATTTATTACTTCTGGACTTGATTATTGTAATTCTTATCAGGATGTTCTAATAGTGCTGTTAAAGGCCTCCAGCTGATCCAAAATGTTGCTGCCAGAGTCCTGATGAGTTAGAAGGAGAGATCTTTTTTTTTTTTTTTTATTTCCTATATTAACCCCTCGTGGGGAAATTTGTCTCTGCATTTGACCGATCCTCACCGTGAGGTGAGGAGCAGAGGGCACCCATCTAGTGCCTGGGGTTCAGTTTTAGGGTTCAGTATCTTGCACAAGGATACTTTGACACGTAGCCTCTTGCCTGGACACGGGATCAAGCTCCGGTTTCCTAATCGGAGGATGACCTCCTTCCCAACAGACTACGGTCGCCCCGAGGCAGCAGCGGGTTCACTATCATGCCCAAGGATACTTAAACGTAGCTTGTCTTGACTGACTTTATTTTCATCAAACTCAGGACAGGCAGAGAGACAGGTTCAGATGATTTCGGGTTTCACAGAGCTCGGGAGAGTCCGAGGAGCCACAGAGACAATGAGTGTAATCCAGCAGGCACGCCTGCTTCTTCTCCCCCCCGCACAGCTTAAGGAGCAGGTGTTCCAGCGTTCCAACCAAAGATCTTCTTCCTGAGAAGATGACTCACTCAGTACAGTCGCTCGCAGAACCTGACAACTCTTTTCCCCACGTATTTAGTAATAATTTCTTACCTTTCAAGCAAAAATGTCTCTGACTGCAGGTCTTTTCTCATACCAAGATTCTCTCAGCATTTTCCACTTCTCAAATGCCGAACCGATCTTTACCTCCGTCGATCTGACTCAAGTTTCTCCATTTTTGTTATGCTGGAAAAAGCTCTTGTGCCGCTTTTCCACCAACAGAACACGGTACGACTCGGTTCACTTTAGCCCCCTGCGGACCCTTTTCCACCGCCTTTCTCGGGTCTAAACTGCGTCATTCCGCGCCAACCCTGCCTTTTTTTTTCAGACCACCTCCTCGATGGTCCGAAGCGGCCCAAAGCGGGCCCACACGCCCACCTGTCTACTGATTGGTCCAGTAAACTGCTACCAGAGACATGACTACCTACGTAGTGGTAGCCCCTGATTGGCCCGGCTGTGTGTGGTGTTCACGTGGGGTGATATAGAAGCGCTTCCGCAAAAGGCTTTAAAAAAAACTCCCAGCAACCATACAAATATTTTATTTTAAAATACAATTGACTTTGGACAATGGCGACTTCCTCCACAAGAACCAAAATCAAACCAACCAAAATGAACCATAGACAGAGCGCAAAGTACAAAAACACACTTATATCCGCCATTGTTGTTGTTGTTTCACGCACTGTGATGTCGCGGACAAAGACTTTTGCGCGCCACTTTTCATAGCCAGATGGGCACGCCCATATCCCCACTTACGTCCGCTTTATGTTTCCACCACCTCAAGCGAGTTGATCCGCGCTGTACTGTACCGTTCTCAAGCCCGCCGTGCCGATTTGTCGGTGGAAAAGGGGCATTGGTTTGGGGTCTGGCCTTATTCTCGGTAGAATCCATGCTTCAAACGCTACTCTTTCTAAAGCTTTTAGCTAGCAGTGGTAAATGCTATGCCTTAAGCGTGGACGCGCATGACTCCATGATGCATTTGAATGCCTCTGGAAAGTACGGTGTGTGTGTGTCTGACTCGAACAAGCTCTATTAATAACTAATAAAATGATTTTACATGCATATAGAGGCAACTACAGTGAAAATGCCTGGGCTCTTTCTAGTGATCAGGATATTGTTGGAGCATGTATGAGGAAGAAATTGTACATTTCTATACATTTTATTGGTGGTTAAACTTAGAGTCTCTTTAACTTACCCTCGAAGCAGCATGGAGGGCGGCTTGGATTACTTCGGTTCTTGGGATAAATTTAATTGTGTTGACAGCTCTTTATATGTCAGATATTTTTGGTTCAGAACTTTTAGGAATTAACTTTAAAAAAAATAAACTGAGGATCATAACTTTTTTTTTTTTTTCAGCACAACGTTGCCTCATATCTAAATAAACATAAGAATGGCTTCACGGGAAGAAAATTCATGATTTGGAGTCAAACCTAAACTTAAATCTCTTAAAAGACCTCTGTGGCAGTAACCTGAGGATGACTGTGGGCAGATGTTGCTAAGTCAAGGTGTGACATGCTGATTGAGTCTTGCCTAAGAGCCAGAGGTGTGTCCTGCTCTCCTGTCAGTCGAGTCTCCACCTGCTGGTTGTGATCAAAATGGATTTTCATTGAACATCTGGTTTAGTTTTTATTGCTGGAGGCTCCAACTTTCATTCAAAAACAGTCTGTTAATCTGTGCAAAGAAATAAAAAGTGTTGCAGTAAACGAGGACCATAAAATCACTTTACACATTTTAAGTTAATAAGAATTTTCTGCTGTTCTTTTACCAAAACAATGACGATAAAGTGATTTTTGACATTAGTCTTCTGATTTACAGGCACATGGACTCCTTTCAACCCAGTAACTGTTCGCTCCATCATAGGTAAGTTACACAACCAGATTCCATTACAGCTCCTCTTTGTTCCCCAAAAATTCTGCTTGTTTGTCCTTCTCGTTTCCATGACAACCATGATTAAGTCATTAGAAGCAGAGACAGAAACAAACTTATCTTTTGTGTCAGGAAATGCGGCTTTAGTTGAAACTTGCAGCTTTTAATAAAAGGAGAAGACGTCAACTTTTCAACGTCAAGTCTCAAACTTTGAGTTGTGTGAATGTTAGTTCGTAGTTTTTATAAAACATGTATTGTGTGTCAGTCTGTGGTATTCAAACATATCTATCAAGTTAGGGATGCAACAATACCACTTTTTTCAAACCGATACTGATACTTGGATCTAAGTACTGAGTACCAATGCCGATACTTCTAATACACAAAAAATGCAATGAATTGGAAGACAGGTTTTATTTTCTTCTCTGCTTGTTATATATATTATACACTCACCGGCCACTTTATTAGGTACACCATGCTAGTAACGGGTTGGACCCCCTTTTGCCTTCAGAACTGCCTCAATTCTTCGTGGCATAGATTCAACAAGGTGCTGGAAGCATTCCTCAGAGAGTTTGGTCCATATTGACATGATGGCATCACACAGTTGGCGCAGATTTGTCGGCTGCACATCCATGATGCGAATCTCCCGTTCCACCACATCCCAAAGATGCTCTATTGGATTGAGATCTGGTGACTGTGGAGGCCATTTGAGTACAGTGAACTCATTGTCATGTTCAAGAAACCAGTCCGAGATGATTCCAGCTTTATGACATGGCGCATTATCCTGCTGAAAGTAGCCATCAGAAGTTGGGTACATTGTGGTCATAAAGGGATGGACATGGTCAGCAACAATACTCAGGTAGGCTGTGGCGTTGTAACGATGCTCAATTGGTACCAAGGGGCTCAAAGAGTGCCAAGAAAATATTCCCCACACCATTACACCACCACCACCAGCCTGAACCGTTGATACAAGGCAGGATGGATCCATGCTTTCATGTTGTTGACACCGAATTCTGACCCTACCATCCGAATGTCGCAGCAGAAATCGAGACTCATCATCAGGCAACGTTTTTCCAATCTTCTATTGTCCAATTTCGATGAGCTTGTGCAAATTGTAGCCTCAGTTTCCTGTTCTTAGCTAAAAGAAGTGCCACCCGGCGTGGTCTTCTGCTGCTGTAGCCCATCTGCCTCAAAGTTCGACGTACTGTGCGTTCAGAGATGCTCTTCTGCCTACCTTGGTTGTAACGAGTGGTTATTTGAGTCACTGTTGCCTTTCTATCACCTCGAACCAGTCTGGCCATTCTCCTCTGACCTCTGGCATCAACAAGACATTTCCGCCCACAGAACTGCCGCTCACTGGATATTTTTTCTTTTTCGGACCATTCTCTGTAAACCCTAGAGATGGTTGTGCGTGAAAATCCCAGTAGATCAGCAGTTTCTGAAATATTCAGACCAGCCATTCTGGCACCAACAACCATGCCACGTTCAAAGTCACTCAAATCACCTTTCTTCCCCATACTGATGCTCGGTTTGAACTGCAGGAGATTGTCTTGACCATGTGTACATGCCTAAATGCACTGAGTTGCCGCCATGTGATTGGCTGATTAGAAATTAAGTGTTAACGAGCAGTTGGACAGGTGTACCTAATAAAGTGGCCGGTGAGTGTATTTTTATGTATATTGAATAACGCAGTTTAAAGTTATGCAACGTGGTTGGATTTTCAGTGGCAGAGTAATTGAATTAATTACAATTTCCAGCGTAACAACACCGTAATCATTAGTGAACGTAAAATGAAATGCGTTACAATGAATTGGTAAACTAAACTACATAATGTGGCTACACATACACACGGATGTATAGAGGCTGCGTGGGTGACAACACAATCCGGCCACTGTAGTGTAGTGGGAGGGAGGGAGCTCGCCTCTCGTTTGGAGGACAGGAGTTCGATCCCCGATGCTGGCAGGCTACATGTCAAAGCAGAATCATTTTTATTGCGAAGTTTTATTTGCATAATACAATGATTTTTTTTTTTTTTTTTTTTCTTCCCAGTAATGCAGTCAGTTACTTTCTCAGGAAACTAGTTACGTTTTTGTTCAGTCATTCAGTCAGGTCCTAACTCAATTACTTTTGGAACAAGTGAGTAACTACAACTAATTACTTTTTGGCAGTAACATTTCCAGCACTGACAACGAATGATGGTGAATTTGATAAAAGATAAAATGTCAATAAAAATAACCACAAAACTAAAATTTCAAGGGAAAAATAAACATTTTCCGTGAAATTATTGCAGAGGTTCAACATTTTAAGTATCAGTTCATGGTATCAATTAACTAACTGATACGAGTAATTAGAATGGTATCGACCCCGATACTCGATACCAGTATCGTATCGGTGCATCTCTAAATAAAACTGTTTCCTTTTAGGGATATGGCCTCAAATTAATATCGCGAGAAATTGAACAACTCACCTCGATAACGATAAATGAATGATAATTAGTGCTAGTGCCGCCACACAACCCCCTCCACCCGTCCGGCGCACACACACAAACCCAGTTTCTTTTTATATCAGATGGCCAAACTTACATAATGTGCTTGTAAATGTGATGGTTTTTGTTATTGTTTGGCTTCAATCAGCCTTTTAATTCAGGGTTCAATCTCCAAACCTTCTGTATTTCTTAAGAGGTCAGTTTAAACTCAGACATGACTCAAGAGAAGCGTTCACACACACGCACAACTGGTCTGAGAGAAAGTGACTGCAAATAAAATCCATGATTTGGTGATAATCTGTTGTTGTTTATTTTAGACAGAAAATAATTTACCTTTGCATCGGAGCCTGGGTGATCAGCTGTAGCGGCTTCAAATGGACATAATTTATCAACACTCAACGGTACAAATATCTGCTCCAGCTGAGCAGGACAGAGCTGCAGCAGCGGGCTGCGAGCGCTCGACTGCTAAAGGCACACAGTAACAATGATACGTGTTCAACGTTAGTCTACATAACTATCTAAAAACACCATAAAAGTCACGAGATTTGTCGCTAGTTGCGTTTTTGAAATAGAATCCTGTAGACGAGTCTAAACACGGTAAATATACCGACACAGTCGCTGCTACGTTAGCAGTGCTGCTCCGTGCAGACTGGGGTGAAGTCACATGACTATACGGTGGATGTGATTGGAGGAGTTTCCACTCTTTGTAACCACAGTGTTTCTGCAAACTTTGCATATTACGGTAATTTACTCCTCATCTGATTTACTTTAACCAAACCAGTTCCAAATGGAGGCGTTAACTCCTCGCTTTACAACAAGCTCTTCCTCAGCCTCACGTCGGCCTTCCGCCACTCAGCTTGTGAATCGGGCACGCACAAAACTACGTCATCAACACGACCTATCGTTGTTATCGTGAGAGATCATTTTTTACGTTTTCAACGGTATATCGCAAACGATAAGATATCGCCCATTCCTTTTTCCTTTTCTCCTCCTGTGTGTTTTTGTTTGTGTGTCAGTCCTTCTGCAGTAAATCCATTAACAGTCCTGCAGCCAGAAGCACATCCTGTGATAATGTTCTTTTATTGGGAGGTAATTAAATTGATCTGCGTGAGTGTGAGGAGAGGGATGCATGTTCTTCTCCTAACTTCTGACGCAGTCTGTTTTAATCTAGATGTTTCTGCTCTCTGACATCTTGTATGTTAATCACACCACTCATCTTTTTACCTTCTCCTTCAGCCATGTTTGACAGGGAAAACAAAGGCGGAGTGAACTTCAATGAGTTTGCCGGCGTTTGGAAGTATATCACAGACTGGCAGAACATCTTCAAGAACTACGACAGAGACAACTCGGGCTTTATCGACAGGAATGAGCTCAAACAGGCTCTGACCGGATTCGGTGAGCAGCAAAGTATGCTTGAAGATTTAAAGTTTTGATCTGTGTGACAGACTCTCACAGAACAGCATTTCAGGAGGAAGCAGACAGAATTTAACTTTGTAGTAAATAACTCCTGGATTTACTCTGAAAAACTCCCAAATGTTGCATTTATAGTTCAGGATTTTACATCCATCAGTCTGTCATATCAGGAACTACCTGCAGGTTTAGTTCCTGAACTGATGGTGAACATTATCGTATCGTTTATCAACCACTCAGAACTGGTTTGCCCGCCTGTGGAGGCGGCTGTCGTTCTCACATCATTTATGTTAAAGTTTTTTTCTGAGGAATCTCTGGAATGTTTCACTGTTACGAGTTTCCGTCTCCATTTTTGTCCAAATAGAGACAAACCAAATATTTAACAATCCCTGAAAAGTCTGATACATGAAATTATAGTTAAAATATATTAATTTTTAAAATACTCATTAGGTAATAACAATATGATTATATATTTTTATGTAACTTAAATTAGTACAAATTAACTTTTCAAACTTTAAGCTGCTGTTATGAAACTTATCAAAAGTGGATACTCACCGAAAAACATGTTCAGCTTCATATTAGGCATCACTCTGGACGCCTCTGGTTCTCTTATATTACACTTAATAACTTCAGTATTTCGGGTCGCAGCAGGAAGTGGTGTTCTGGTGATTTATGCTGCCCTGATGAAAAATGCTGCCATAGTACAAATTAATAACTTATTTCATAATGAGATGTTATTAGAAGTTTATACAGTATTCTTGTTTATGGCGAGTATACCTTGTTAATTATTTAAACATAGTTTTATGATCATTCCCTGATATTTTCTATATAAAAGCCCTTTGGGTCCTGATCAGCCATTGTTGGGTCCTTCTCCTCTGGGTGTGTCCAAACATTTGCCTGTCGCTCTGACAATGTAAGGAAAGTAAACATAACATCATATTTAGTGTTTCTGTCCTGGTAGAATTTATTTGATATATAAAATGTATTTATGGAAAAATATAGAAACAAAATAAATGAGAAATGTTTATTGAAATCAAGACTGTAGAACGGCGCATGTGTGTAGCACATCTCAACAGGCAGCATATTTCTGCAGAACACCGGTTCCAGCAACGGCCACCACGGCTGCGGAGAAGTTATTTATTTCTGCTTTAAATAGCAATAAGGAAAATAAAATTGGCACTTTTAATAATTAGATCTGTCAGGGGAATATTTCCTCGACACCAAAACGCAGTTTATACCCTCAGACGAGAAGAACCACAGACAAGAGATTTAAGGTTATTTTAAGTTTACTCACAGCAAGGAGTGAATGAATCTAGACTTGCAGCATTCAGTCACTGAATAAGAAATTAACAAATTGGATACTTTATAGGGGAGTTCAGCAAAGTCCATCCCTTCTCTTATTGATAACAAAGTCACGTGTTGATTCTCCCACCACGGCGTCTCTTGGTTTCGGAGCAGCACACGTTGACTCTTATCTTGAAGTAAGACTCCCTCGTAGAGGAACATAGATTTTGGAGCAAAAGTTTCTACAGATCAAAGAATACTTTTCTAATTCTATTATGTAAAAGAATCATTGTTCATAGCTGTCTTGCACTAAGAGATACAACACTTAGATATTTACATGTTAGAGTAAATAATAATAAAATCATGATGAGAATAAATGCAAATACATATTTTTCTTACAAGATCCTTCATCTTAAGGGCAGATTTGATACAGCAGCTTTTTGGGTTGAAAGTACTAAAACTGTGAAAGAGATCAGGTTTTTAACCAATCTAAGATTTCTGGCAGATTTTCAATAAAAAAAAAGCTGTAAAACAAAAAAACTATGAGTGTCTAGAAACATGTTTTTATTGGGAGAATATGGAGGATTAAACTTTGACTTTAATTCTGATGTCACATATTTTTGTTGTGCAGGCTATCGGCTGTCTGATCAGTTCTACAGCACTCTGATCGAGAAGTTCGACCGGCAGAGGAAGGGACAAGTGGCTTTTGATGACTTCATCCAGTGCTGTATTGTATTACAGGTGACGTCACAATCAATAAAAACAAATGATACGGTTCATATGTTGGTGGAAATTTCTCCTAACACAAATCATATGTTATAATTTTCACATTATAGGCTGCTACTTTTTTTTTTTCACACTTTGAACTATATTTTACTGTTACGTATTTAATTAAATATCTAATGTTACAACATGGAAACCTGGCAGCTTATAGACAAGTTCAGCTCATATATGTACAAATCTCCTTTTTCTTTTTAAAGTTAGTGGGTGTGGCTTATATTCAGGTGCACTTAATGGTCTGGAAAGTATGATAGATAGAAAACTTGTCTCTTTGGTTCAGTTGTTGCTCATCTCTGAGCCGTCAGTTACAAATTAGAAACTTTTTTTCACCTTTTGGCAGCAACAAGCAGTTTACCAGGAAGTTCAGGTTTCCTCGTCAAATTAAAACTTGTCATTATTTCTTATTTTTGCTGAAGAGAAAATAACTTTTTGTGAAAAGTAAAATATTATTTCATGTATGACACAAGTTTACTGCATTTCTGTTACATACTGTATGTTTTTGGTAAACTTTCTTTACAAGCTTCAGATGTTTCGTGCACCTTCTGAGGATGTTAAAGACGATTATTGTGACGGATTGAGGGATTCAAGTGACTCCTGCTGTAGTTTTGATCCTTCTTTCTGTAGTAAAGCTTTGTTTATTGGACTTTGTCCAGTATGAATCTTAATAAGCTCCAGCAACATTATTTACACAACATCCTTTTTATACGGTTCAAATACCAAGGACTCAGGAACATGCCGCTGATCAACCACTCTGACAGCACCTGTTACACACAAAGTACCACGAGTATGTCAAAGTACCACAATGCTTTGCATGAAATTACATCACTTTTTTGGGGTGAAGGGTGGGGTTGTTATTAGTTGCTAAATCTTGAGCAATGTTACCACGTCACAGAAAAAAATAGTTCAATATGTGATGAATGTGGCGGAAGTAATAAGATTCTTTCCTAAATTCAAGAAACCTGATTTCTAGCTTGTGACCCTTTTTGTATCTTTGAAGACCCACTCTGATGAAAATCATGTTTTTTCATGTTGTTAAAGCAGTATTACCTAAATTTTTTTTGCTTTCCCCACCAGTTGCTTAAAAGTGGAATTACAACTGTCAGCAGCCGCGTCTCAGATGGCCACTGCTTGAGTGTAGCCTTGTTGATGTTTACTCTGGTTGTAGCTCTGTCCCTGTCTTGCTTTAATTGCCTCGCCTCAGAAGACATTACTCTTTTCCTTTTTCTTTCATGTTCCAACATTATGCCAACAATAAGTGAACTCTGGTCAGTGTTCCGAAAAAGCTAACTGCCAGCCTTTGTTGGAGCTAAAGGCGACCGCTGCTGCAACAAACAACTTTTATTGCCATAAAGCAGTAAAGGACCCGCCCACTCAGGCCTGCGACCAGAACGACTGAAGTTGTTCAGTATATTCTAGGGCCATCAGAGGCATCCAGAGTAACGTATAATATGAAGCTGAACATGTGTTTCGGTTAGCATTGTCGCGGCACAAATTTGGTCTCGTATGAATCGGGCAAATGGATTTTATAAAAAGAGGTTTATTATAGAAATCATGCATGATTGACAGCCGTCAGTCAGATGTCAGCGGCATAAGCATGAGGCTCTGGCCCTCAAGACCAATGAGCACAGGGGCGGCTGTGGCTCAGTGGTTAGAGCGGTCGTCCTCTAATTTGAAGGTTGGTGGATCGATCCCGGCTTCCACCGCCACATGTCGAAGTGTCCTTGGGCAAGACACTGAACCCCATGTTGCCCCCCCGATCTGCGTATCGGGTTGTGTGAGTGTTAGCCCCTACCCTCTCCCCCTGGTTTACATATCGGGTTGTGTGAATGGGTGAATGCAAAACCTTGTAGTGTGAAAGCGCTTTGAGTAGTCTGAATGACTAGAAAAGCGCTATATAAATACAGGACATTTACCATTTACTTTATAGTGTTGAAACAGAGGCGTCATCAGAACCCTGAATTTCTCTGAGAGACTGATAGTCTGGGCCCAAAGTGTTAGAACTCTGTGACCCTAACCATAAATTCCTTAACAGCATTTGCTGCAGTTTGAAGTTATTTAGTACTGCTTTAACGGGTTCCTGTGGATTTTTCTGATGCTAGAGGACACATCTTAAGAAAATTAAGCTAGTTAAAAAAAAAATTACATTTCAGAGTATTTCTGAAATCAAATTGCTGTGAATCCGTAGCAGATGCAAAGATGGGTTTTAAAAAAAGACTGGATTTGTGATGTAGAAAAGCCAGTGGGCGGGTCACATGCTCCTGCTCCGCTAGCTTATAGCTAGCAGTAGTGCGCTAGCATAAACAGAGGTCTCTCAGGAACTGGGGGGGGGTCGGTTTTCCCCACAGCACAGAGGCAAGATGCTAATGAGCTACTTCTGCTATACAGAAACTACTTCCAGGGAAACTTCACAGGTTTTGTGAGTTTGGGTAAAAAATCATAATTTAAAGACCACTAAGATGCTTTATAATAGCTCAAAAGATGATCTGAGTGGGACTTTAAATAAATCAACACTATATTGAAAAGCCTGTAGAATTCCACCGGAAACACAAACATAAGGGTGTTTATAGACCTGCGTAACATAGAAGCTTTGACTTGAAACATCTGCTTTCTGTCTTTTTGCTGCAGAGGCTGACCGACGTGTTCAGGCGGTACGACACGGACCAGGACGGCTGGATCCAGGTTTCATATGAACAATATCTTTCCATGGTCTTTAATGTAGTATAACACACGTGAAGAACACAGAAGAGCACAACTGGACACAACCCTGTGCCAAAAAGCTCCCAGCACCCTCCAGATGTCTGCCATAGTGGACACAACATTTTTTAAAATCTAGCTCCAGCCCTAGTTGGGCTATTTATTATGAATTTATGATCCTAAGGCAAGAAAAATTCAGTGCTTGATGTACGTTTAAAGAAAAATCTTGTTGTGTTTTTTTGACAAATCTGAATAAGTCTGTGTCGGGGGGGGTTGGGGACGATGGTTTGTGGAAAGTTTTGGATTGTGTCTGTGTGTCAATGTTAATATTTTTAATGTCTTACAGTTAAAAAAAATATCATTTGAAAAAGTATTTCTGTTAAAAATCAAAAATGGTGCATTGTTAATATGATTTAAGATGCATTGCATGCTTTTCAGGGAAACTTAAGACCCACAACGAAGCATGTGTTCCCCTTTCTCCGCTCAAAGCCATGTTTACAAAAACTGTGAAAGCAGGTGCCGCTATGCTTTGGGATTCACTTTCATGCCAGCTTACATGCCATATTTGTACAAACATATTTTTAACAGCAGGTATTTAAAAAGAATTAGAAGCTAATTTTTGTTAGAAGGTAATCATAATGCCTTTAGTGTGGCTTATTTTCTTTGCATGATGCCTTAAAAAATGTAAAACTGGAAAAAAATAAAATCTTTTATTAAAAAATGGTCATGTGATGTTGAGTTTGAAATCATTTATGGGATAGCTGAATATTTTCCATCACTATATGTTTCATTTTAGGAATTTCTTTGTGTTAGTAGCTTATGTTTGTTCTGAGATGCTTCATTAACATTATTAAATGCAAACAAATATCTGTAAATGTTATTTCCCATGAACATTTCATATTAACCTATACATGTTTAAAAAACTAGTCAATTATTATACTTTTGATACATGATGGGAGGTTATTTTGAAATCACTATTTTAAATATCTTGTAAATGGAATAAAGTTGCCATGTTATTCTAAAATGCAAGTAAACCTTTAAATAGAATGTCAGCAATTTTATCTATGGATGACTTGCAGAGAAAACTGGGGATTTATTCAGGGTAAATGTCACCCTCTGCTGTTTATTAACAGATAATATAACTGCAATGCACCAAGAAGAAGTCCTCGGAACCTTCTGCATTGTTTCTTTGTTTCCGTCAGGAAGTGTTATTGTGTAGCAGCTCAGCAGGGAGAAGAACAGCAGTTTAAAATCACTTCAGACTTGTTTTGAGGTCGTTTTAACTACATTATTTAAATATACATTAGTTAGCTTTCAGTTTCTTACACACTTTAAGAGCGCGTGAGCGATGGTGTTTAAACATCTTCGTAAGCTGACGTCATTTTGGGAGGTGAATTATGAGAGGAGTGTAGTTCGGTGTAGCAGGACTTTTCTTCCGGTCAGATGCTGCAGCGCTTCAGCGGACGGTGGAGCAGAAACAGGTAGGTGTTCTGCAGTGACCGGATACAGACTGTAGGTGGCAGCAACGGCCCAGAACGCACCTGTAGATTTCTAATTGACTACCGAGGCGCAAGAAGTTAATAAAATGCATGAAATGATAGTTACATTTGTTACAGATTTTAATGTCTGTCAGGCAAAAAGCCAAATGAGACACTCTTGATCAGAGATATGACAACTTTAACCTTTTGACATTTAATTTCTAAATAAATTCAACAATAATTCACACTTTTGGCACATTACTTTACTCATAGAGGTTTAATAAATTACAGTCACAGATGTTACTTTTGTAAAATCTTGTAATTTCTAAAACATTATCTCCACATGCAGTTGAGATTTCAGCAGCTTCTTCGAGATGCATCAGAAGGTTTTTGTGTTTGACACCTTGTTCTCATCAGAACCGTTCACTCGGTTAGTGACTCCATGTCTGTGCTGCTCACATGACCTTCTTTAACCCTTCAGGATTTAGATCCTGAAGGGTTAAACATCTCTTGCAGCATGTCAGTTGATTCTTGTCCTGTTGTTTTGTTGTGTTAGTTTAGTTATTAAATGTCAGCACTATTACAGAGTCAAAAACATAATTTTTACCATCAGAGAAAAAAAATCTTGTCTAAATTTTACACATGTATCCAAAGCTGTGTGAACTTTTTTATCACCAGTATTTTTTATTTTTTTAAATTTGTGTTTTAGTAATGATGATTGGAACTCCATCCAAAGAGAATTAATCCTCTAAAAAATTTGGTTTCCTGATGCACCAGCCCAAAGTTGTACTGTGAAATAAAACAAGAGACAAGGTTGTTAAGACACGGTGGATCTTTGGTGAGTCTCTGGTGGAAGTCTGAAGGATCTCTAGTAGATCCCAGGTGTATCCCTGGTGGAGGTCTTGTGGATCTCTAGTAGATCCCAGATGGATCCCTGGTAGAAGTCTTGCGGATCTCTAGTAGATCCCAGGTGAATCCCTGGTAGAGCTATTGTGGATCTCTAGTAGATCCCAGGTGAATCCCTGGTCGAGGTCTTTGTGGATCTCTAGTAGATCTCAGGTGGTTGCCTGGTGGAGGTCTTGTGGATCTCCAGTAGATCCCAGGTGGATCTCTGGTAGAGGTCTTGTGGATCTTTAGTAGATCCCAGATGGATCCCTGGTAGAGGTCTTGTGGATCTTTAGTAGAGCTCAGGTGGTTGCCTGGTGGGTGTCTTGTGGATCTCTAGTAGATCCCATGTGGATATCTAGTAGATCCCATGTGGATCTCTGGTGGAGGTCTGGTGGATCTATAGTAGATCCCATGTGGGTCTCTGGTGGAGGTCTTGTGGATCTCCAGTAGATCCCAGGTGGATCTCTGGTGGAGGTCTTGTGGATCTCTAGTAGATCCCAGGTGGATTTCTGGTGGAGGTCTTGTGGATCTTTAGTAGATCCCAGGTGGATCTCTGGTGGAGGTCTTGTGTATCTTTAGTAGATCTCAGGTGGTTGCCTGGTGGATGTCTTGTGGATCTCTAGTAGATCCCATGTGGATCTCTGGTGGAGGTCTTGTGGATCTATAGTAGATCCCATGTGGATCTCTGGTGGAGGTCTTGTGGATCTCCAGTACATCCCAGGTGGATCTCTGGTGGAGGTCTTGTGGATCTCTAGTAGATCCCATGTGGATTTCTGGTGGATGTCTTGTGGATCTCTAGTAGATCCCAGGTGGATCTCTGGTGGAGGTCTTGTGGATCTCTAGTAGATCCCAAGTGGATCTCTGGTGGGTGGTTTGTCTGTTAGATTCTTTGTGATGAACCTAAACCTTGTCAGAACAGCTGCTTCCTGCAACCTCAAGTCACAATCAATGACACATACACACACTGAAGCAGAGTGAGAGCTGGACTTCATCACTGTTAAAGGTTAAAATTTCTGGACGGCCTCTGTCCATGTCTTATGGTCCATATTGGTTTTTCTTCTTCAGAATCTCTCTGTCATTAGCTGCAGGTCAGACTGTGGTCTCAGAACGAAGGGGGACCGTGGTTACCGTGGCAATAAACCGTCCAGAAGCCCGTAATGCGGTGAATCAGGAGGTGGCGAGGCGTCTGCTGGAGGAGTTACAGGCCTTTGACTCAAACCCAGACTTGAATGTTGCTGTTCTGCATGGAAAAGGTAAGAGAACTCCAAGGAGACCGACTTCAACCTTCATCATCATCATCAACTCTTTGTTTTAGTGAGATCTTTACAAATTAATTCAAAATCTGAGCCTGCTTTTAAAATACTCTTACTAATCTAACTTTATGCGTTAACACCGTGGTGTCCAATCCTGGTCCTCAAGGGCCACCATCCTGCAGGTTTTACTTTCTCAGTATCGCCTCAAGTTCTGCAGGAGCCGGTTACACGGATCAGGCGTGTTAACAGCAGACAAACATGTGAGACATGCAGGATCGTGGCCCTTGAGAACATGCAATGACACTGTCCCTGATTGATTGATTGATTGATTGATTGATTGATTGATTGATTGATTGATTGATTGATTGATTGATTGATTGATTGATTGATTGATTGATTGATTGATTGATTGACGAATGAACAAACGAACGAACGAATACGGCCCAAAAACCAAGACACACCCACACAAATCACACATCAAATCTGTCCATTATTGAGATTACTTTCATTGGTAATCTGCGTCACCATGGTGATGTAGCATGCTATGAAACCACCCTCAAAACACCCCCCAGCCCAAACCGCCAGATGTTATTACAGATATAATACATAAAACTGACTGTGTTGGAGACCAGATATGCACAATCATGATTTTGTGGCGTTCCCAGTTGCCATAGCAACAGTATTTGTAAAAAAAAAAATCCCTGCCTCTCATTTAAAATAAATGTAAAACACTCCCAAAAAGGCTCAAAACTTGACAGTTTTCATCAGGTCACATGACACAGATTTAAACATTATATAACTTTTACTATGTCACTGTGGCAACACCATACGCCATCAAACACACCTGTTGAGCTCACAGGACAGACAGTAAGACCTGTGACATGTGACACATCAAATTGTTCAGTTTGGTCACTAAAAGTGTACATATCATATGTACCTGAAATTTGTATTACTATGGCAACACAGCTCACCAAAAACTTTACCAAAGATTCCCTACACCACCAACTGACATAATCCCACATATGATAATTGCACCATTATGGTTTTGTGGCATTTTGAGTTACCATGGAAACATAATTCACAAAAAAGTGTCTCCCCGTGAAGTCCTATGTAAAAAGAGAGATTAACGTGTGAACAACACACTTTGACCTACAAATGCCATTTAAACTTTTATTTGGTCACTGGACGTTGGTCTGAAACATATTGAAGCAACTTTACAATATGTTCTACCTTATTACTGTGGAAACGCCGTACGCCATCAAATGCACCCGTTGGGCTCACAGCCGACACTGCGGAACCATAAAAAGTTGACCTAGAGAAATTTATTATCCTGCGTACATAAAATTTTGGGTTACCATGGCAACATAGTTACTCAAAAACCTCCCCCCCATTGTAACCCTATGGAAAAATCCCTAAAATCATTGTATTTCCCAAATATACTCCCATATTAATTTCACTCTTTCAGCCTTTTCATCACATTTGCAGGACGTGTCAGCTGTTACACAAACACGTTCAGTGTCAGATGAATGCAGCTTTTTGATTGGTTGACGGTTTGTCACTCGTGCACACAGTGACGATCCGTCAAAGTTTCTACGTGGAACTTTCTGTCTTAATTTTTTAGCAATTTTTTTTTTTTTTTAATATTTCCTATTTATCCTCTTTTTTTTTTTTTCTTAGACCTAAAAATCTCAATTCCCTCTGTCTGAATCATCCTGTTTCCCTGCATGCATTTGTATTTTTTATTTGTGTGTGTATGTATACACACCTACACAGTAACTGCCACCCAGGACCCATTTAATCTCACGTTTGTGAGATAATCCCAACACCCTGAGTGAACCGTGTGCTTCTCGAGGTAAACTGTGGTCTTAGTTTCTACTTCCGGAGTTGATGACTGTCTCAGCTGAGAAGTGTTTCCTCTGAGTTTGAGATTTCCTCTAGTTCTGTAAAATTATGTTAAATTTACCCTTTTCATCAGCCAATCAGCAGGTTGTCTTCTACTGGTGCTCCAGCAGAACCATTCCAGAGACCCTGCGTGATGATTAGCAGTGCGTCAGTGTTGAGATGACATGCTGGGAGGTTCTGGTGTGGATGTAATGTTTCTGCTAACATACGGAGTCCATTTTGGTCAAATTAGCACAGATGCAATCACTCTCTCAACTCCCATTATTCAGCGTCAGGTTTTTTTTTTACACTCTTTAACCCGGTTTAGAATTTGCCAGGACATATTTTAAGTGTTTTATTAAAATTCAAATCCAGCTATATAAACATAAAAATCCACAGAAATTCACCTGCGTTTTTTTTTTATATGAAATCTCAGGAATCTCATTAGGGGTAAATCAAACATCAATCTCAAGGACTCTGGAGTTTCTGTTACAGAGCTGCTCCCATAAACAGCATGACAGGGTTTTTCTGAAATTGCCCAGCTCTGACCCACAGCTGTAATCAAAGTAGAGGGTGTTGCTGGCACATGTGTTCATTACGATCGTTTTCATTACTACTACATTACAGAGAGAGGAGGGTTGTATGAGCCCTTGCCTTAGACAGTGACATAGTGTTTGTTTGCCTCTTGGGCAATGTTGTAATTACCTCATAAATCCAATAGAAGAGGCTGTGGTTGCAGTGTCCGTTAATGAGAACATGATGCATGAGAGCACATGCATGATCTGTTCCTACGCAATGAATTTAGGTTCTTTAGAAAAGAGAAGGATTAGAACCAGACAAAAGTTAGAACGCTGCTATCCAAATTGTAAATTGCAGCCCTTTTTTTTTTCATCCTCATCATTTTCTTTTCCTCCCTAACTTTGCAGCTGCCATACTTTGTAATTTTGTGGTCTCTTCCAGGAGGGAATTTCTGTGCTGGTTATGATCTGAAAATGCTGGCCAATCAGAACGCCCCCGTTAAATTGGAGCAAGATGTCACAAAGGGTCCCGGTCCAATGGTGAGGGGTGCCTGAGGTTGGGTTTTTGTGTGTGAGGTTTAGATCTGTTTCCCTATGAGGTCAAGAAGAGCCAAAGGTTTTCTTAAAAACTAAAATCCAAAAATCTGCTCGGTAAAAATTGTTTATTTTTAGATGTTTGGGAATATGAGCAGTTATAAAGATTTAGTTTTACGGATATACTCTGAGTCAGGAAAATGTGTGTCAGGTCAAGTTTATTTATAGAGCACTTTAACATACCAAAGTGCTGTACAGTAAATCAAAAAATAAAATAAAAAATAGAAAATACAACAATAAACAAAAACTTAAACAAAGAATAAAACCAGGAGGAAAAATACAATAAAAGTCAGGCTGTAAAATCAGGAATACAACAGAGGTCGACATAAATAACCAAAAGCTAACTTAAAGGAACTTAAGGCAGCTTTACAAAATCTGACTCAGTGCTGCCGCGACAGGCGCTGTGGTTAACTGCAGCCACCAGCCAAGCCGGCACGGGAGCGCGCACAGACACTTTACAGACTGTTCGTCTTCACAGCACTGCACCGGGGAGGCTAACATACTTCACGTCAGGTCTCTCCACTCTGTTATTTGATTTGATCTCATCATTTTCATACTGTATCAGGCTCTAAACACGACCTATAATGTTTTCTCACCTGGTCACAAGGAAATGAGCCATGTCAGCATCCGTTTTCACTCCCAAATGCAGCTGAAGTTCCCTCCATGAACCGAACGCATATCCAATATTTATGCGGGTGCCTGCCCGGCTTCGGTCATATTTTTTTTTAGACTCACGAGATGCCGCTGATAAAGTCTTTTTTTTCTTCGTGGTGCCACTTTTTTGGGGGATGAGAGTGGATGCAGGTTGTTTGCTGGCTGCAGAAACATCCATAAGTATACCTTCAGTGTTTGAATCCAAGTCCACGGCGGCCATGTTCTTCCTGTTCAAGAGCTGTCGGCAACGCGCATGCAGCGTCAATTTACGTCACATCCCTACAACTGCGTGGGAAATTCGGACGTCGAACTGCAGCGCATTATGTGGCACACAGCGTGTCCAAGGCAACAGACATATATGCAGATGGCCTCGTTATTTTGGGTTTTTAATGCTTCATGACCCATTAGCATTGAATAAACTGGAAATGCATGTGTAGTTTTTCACAAATCTTGCCCTAAGTCCCTTTAAAATACTGGGCTTTCAGATGAGATATAAAAGAAAGTACAGAGGTGGATTGTCTCACAGAGACTGGAAGGTTGTTCCATAATGTAGGACCAGCACATACACGTGTTATGGTGCGTTCACACCGGCCGCTTTGTAAATGTCAAGCACTGTTCACGACGCTTCAAGTTTGAAGCTTGAAAGTTGAAACATGTGACGCCTGCCAGTTAAAGCCCAAAAGAGCATGTAGGCGGGGCTTCCTCTGTTGCTGGATGTTCTGCGCTATGTGGATCATATCGAGAGAGCGGCTTGGCTTTATTTAATTCATAAAGCTAGACAACGTTGACGTCGGGTGCATCAGCGCCGTTTGAGAGTTTAACCATTTGCTCCTGGAGCTACGTATAGATGAGGTTCACTTCCAGCGCTAGTTCCGTCTGTCCCGCACCCAGTTTGACGACTTCCTGCTTCATTCAGGTTAATCACAGTGACGTCACTACAGTGAGACGCTCTGATTGGTTGACACGCCGCTCCAACAGCGTAAAAATTTCAGCTAGCTGAACTTTTGCGTGGCTCGCGTTTCAAGCTTCAATGCCTGAAACGCTTGAAAAGCTTTGAAAGTTGACGCTGCTAACGCTCACTATGCGCCACAGAGACTCTGACGCTCCTCTGACAGACTCCACCATAGACTTTACATGTAATCTTGACGCTTCTGACGTTGACGGTTGGGCCGGTGTGAACGCACCATTATACGCGAGCAGGAAGTCGAAGCTTCACTTGACCTGGAATAAGAATTATAACACACATGTTCCTTTAAATTCCTCTCAATCTGTGTATGTATAGTTACTGAGAAGACCTCCTGTCCCGAAAATGACAGATTATAAACTGCTTCATTTGTTCAGCTCAGTCAAAAATTGAAATAATTGTTGCTAATTTGGTTAACAGTCTGAGAAATAAAAGAAATCTACAGTATTTTACTGGATGAGGGTGTGTGAGAGCATGAAAGATGTTGTGTAAAAGTTTATTACTTTTTATTTCTAACAGAAGATACACGTTATAGATTTGGGCATGTTTGGATTGATTTTTCATTGTTTCCTCTAGGGTCCGTCCCGGTTGCAGCTATCGAAGCCTCTGATAGCAGCAGTGAGTGGCTTTGCTGTGGCTGGAGGGTTGGAACTGGCCTTGCTGGCGGATCTGAGAGTGGTGGAAGAGAGCGCCATCATGGGAGTGTTCTGCCGCAGGTTTGGTACGTCTCACTGCGAGACATATTAGGCCGTGTCCCAATACCCGCACTGCACTCTACAGTCTTTCTCAAAGTGCACACACGGGTTCAAGTAGTGAACAAGTGTGCACATATTAGCAGTACTGGGATAGTGAGGATTACGTCAATGACCTGTGCCACAGTGTCGTATCTCCATGACAACCAAAATGGCACTGTTTGTACTATTTTGATACAAGAAATTATTTTAAAACCCCAACAAACCTTTATTATGAGGAGAATGAAACGCAGGAACCGAAGGAGTTGTATAAGACAGAATAAGTGATTATATCATGTATATCATGTCCGAAAATACACGTCAGTACCGTCATTAATTAATTATATTTTTAATCAGATATATGACACATCTAGACAATAAAATAAAATATTGATTCGATTCGATTCGATTCGATTCGATTCTACACTTGAGAAAACTTTTTTGGTCCGGATGGTTCTGCCATGTCTCGACTTTCTCCTTCTTCCGTCAAATTCCACTCACAGCAATGGATTGTGGGAAATACCCTTCACTGAATTCTGCACTAATGCGGGCTTTGGCGAAGTACAGATCAAGAGTGCAGAAGGGGCGGGGCCAAGATCATGACTCTCCACTCTGGAGAATCGGGAGACCCAACACACTCGCGTCCCTCATCGGGAATGCGCAATTAAAGTGCACAATTGTGCAACCGGGGATATTGGGACAGGGCCATAGACCCATTAAAATTGTGATTTAGGACAACTGCTTAAAGATAAAGACAACTAAAGTATTTCGCAGTCATGCATGAGACCTTTATAGAACTCAAGACAGGATAAAGCCAGTATTGTTCAACATAGACCGGCTAACACTGACAGTTTACACACACACACCCAGAACCAGAATCACGTCCCAAATTCTAATCAACTAACAATCAATTACACTTTAATCCAGACTTATTTTAATCCGACCTTAGATTTTAAATTATTTATTTCTTTGGTTTGCTTTCTGTTTCATCACTACTTCAGCTTTTTGGGCCACATAGACATGTGTTTGTTTTTTAATCCTTTTTTTCACAGCAGACATTTTGGCTCAGAAGAGTGAGAGAAAGCACCTGCAGGTTGTTCTGTATGAAATATTCCTTGCAGAACTTTAACCTCCTGAACCCAAGGTCCCCAAATCTGGGGACCTAGCTTCCTACCAGAGACTACACACCAAAAATGGGCCCAGGGAAGAACGGGTTTTAACCAAATGAAATGAAGCCCTGATTAATACACCTCTGCTTTCTCTGCACCAGCTTAAGTGTCTGACTGTTTATATATCATTTAAAGGTCCTGTATCATGCAAAATCAACTTCTTGGAGCTTTTAACCAGGTTGTGATGCTATTTCCTTATTAAAAACTCCCCAGAGTGGTTTTTGAGTGGCTTAATACATGCATCTCTCAGTAATCCTCCTGCATCCTGCACTCTGACTGATTTTCAGTCAGTCCTGGAAAATGGCTGTCTCGTAACATAGTGACGTAACAATGTTAAACCAGGAAGTGCCTGGTGTGTCTGTGCTGCCCCTGCAGATTAAACACACATGCGTTGAACTGCAAGAGTCCGAAGCAAGAAGCACCATCGTTTTGAAGTCTTTTACTTTCCAAAAATGTCTTGGCAAAAATGTGCCTTTGGCTGTGAGAGTTACAGGAATTTATTTACCATTCCTAAAGAATAGCCCAATCACCAGAAATGCATCATCCCGCATCTAACCAGCCAGCATGTTTGTACGTGACCATCATTTCACAAATGGCTACTTGCCAAACCTTTGCCACTACCAAAGCAGACTGTTGGAGAAATTAACTCTTGCAGGCTGCGCAGTTCCAAAAATAAATACACCTTATGGAACGTCCAGAGCAGTAAGTAAATCAAAACGCTAGCTACATGCTAATGATAATGTGTGTTAGCATTTATGAAACTTTCACTTCAAATTCACTGTTGGACTCCACACTATGCTCCTCCATCATTATTGAATTGTTTACTAAGTTTTGGGGGCGTGTCTGTTACCCATGTACCCTTTAATGTCATGTGCTGTGAGGGCTCGGGGCAGGACCCAAGATGCAGGGAGGCACAGGAGACTCAAAAACTCAAAATTAATATTTTTAATAAATCAAATGGCTGACAAGGCAGCAAACACTTACATTCATGGAGGACACGGGAGGAAANACACACAGCATGGAAGACGACACTCCGACAACTCAAACATAACAGACACACCCTTTTATACTGACACCACACAAAGGAAAGCAATCAACACGAATGAAAAACACCTGGAGAAGAGAGGGAGAGGGAAACGAGCAACAGCTGAGACACAAGGAGAACTGGGAGCACAGAATATCAAGAAAATAAACCAGAAAATACACAGGAATCACAGGAAGACAAGAAAACAACAAAACTCTCACACAGAACATGCATCCTGACATTTCAGGTACAATACAAGATTGTAATGTGTTTATAAAGCAGTAAACTTCTATGCAGAAAGGCCTCAGCTGAGATTCTAATGCGTGACCTTCTTTCTGCAATGCAACAGTGCAGCCAACTTCACCACTGCAGATTTCAGAATGATCTCAAATACTCCTAGATGTTTTGCATTTTTGAAAAGTAAAAATTCTCTGGCTGCAGAGCTAGAAGGAGCCAATGACCAGAACTAATATGAGCCTATGTCTCTGGGGACAAACACATTCTGGTGCTGCTGTGAGGATTCAGATACTTTTGTTTCTCTTCAAGTTTAATGTACCTTATTAGTTGCCACAGTTTGGTTAGAGATGTTGCTGCTCAGGTCTCACTTTTCTGCATATTTAACATTTTTCTCCTGTTCAACACACCGGATATAAACAAATGAGTCACTGAACTGGATTCTGTGGAACTTTATGATGTGCTAAGGAGATAATTAAGTCATCCAAATCAGGTGAGGTGGAAGACTGTTAAACTTGCAGGACAGTGGGTCCTTGGGACCAGGATTTTAGACCTCTGACATACCGCATGACTTTTACTACAGCACTTATTCCTAGTCATCAGCAGGCCTGATATAAACATGTGTTTTGGGTAGTTCATGGGAAGTATTGCACCAGACATCTCAACGCAGTCTCAGAAATCAGACAGTTGATTGTCAAACATTATTTGAACAATACAAGGAATTTGTCTTGAGTGAAGCTGCACAGAGAATAAACTATAACATAAGAAATCAGCAATATTTACATTTGTGCAATAATCCAAATGTCTGTACATTTCTTTAGGATGTAAATGAATCAGTGGGACAGTGGGATAGGGTTGGGGGGGTGAGGGGGAGGGAGGTGGCATGTTATTGTTCATATACATGTACAGAGTTCTACTGGGCCTTATTCAATAGGCCAGTAGCCGAGGGGAAGAAACTGTTCCTGTGGCGGGAGGTCCTGGTCCTAATGGACCGAAGTCTTCTTACAGAGAGGAGGGACTGAATGATTTTATGTCCAGGATGAGAGGAATCAGCCACAATCTTACCGGCATGATTCATAGCTGTGGAAGCGTACGGTTCCTGGAAGCGTACGGGTCCTGGAAGTGTACGGTTCCTGGAAGCGTACGGGTCCTGGAAGCGTACGGGTCCTGGAAGTGTACGGTTCCTGGAAGCGTACGGGTCCTGGAAGCGTACTGGTCCTGGAAGCGTACGGGTCCTGGAAGCGTACTGGTCCTGGAAGCGTACGGGTCCTGGAAGCGTACGGGTCCTGGAAGCGTACTGGTCCTGGAAGCGTACGGGTCCTGGAAGCGTACGGGTCCTGGAAGCGTACTGGTCCTGGAAGCGTACGGTTCCTGGACGCGTACGGGTCCTGGAAGCGTACTGGTCCTGGAAGCGTACGGTTCCTGGAAGCGTACGGTTCCTGGAAGCGTACTGGTCCTGGAAGCGTACGGTTCCTGGAAGCGTACTGGTCCTGGAAGCGTACGGGTCCTGGAAGCGTACGGTTCCTGGAAGCGTACTGGTCCTGGAAGCGTACGGTACCTGGAAGCGTATGGTTCCTGGAAGCGTACGGGTCCTGGAAGCGTACTGGTCCTGGAAGCGTACGGTTCCTGGAAGCGTACGGGTCCTGGAAGCGTACGGTTCCTGGAAGCGTACGGTTCCTGGAAGCGTACGGGTCCTGGAAGCGTACGGGTCCTGGAAGCGTACGGGTCCTGGAAGCGTACTGGTCCTGGAAGCGTACGGGTCCTGGAAGCGTACGGGTCCTGGAAGCGTACGGGTCCTGGAAGCGTACGGGTCCTGGAAGCGTACTGGTCCTGGAAGCGTACGGTTCCTGGAAGCGTACTGGTCCTGGAAGCGTACGGGTCCTGGAAGCGTACGGTTCCTGGAAGCGTACTGGTCCTGGAAGCGTACGGTACCTGGAAGCGTATGGTTCCTGGAAGCGTACGGGTCCTGGAAGCGTACTGGTCCTGGAAGCGTACGGTTCCTGGAAGCGTACGGGTCCTGGAAGCGTACGGTTCCTGGAAGCGTACGGTTCCTGGAAGCGTACGGGTCCTGGAAGCGTACTGGTCCTGGTAGGGTACGGGTCATGGAAGGGTACGGATCCTGGAAGCGTACGGATCCTGGAAGCGTACGGGTCCTGGAAGCGTACTGGTCCTGGAAGCGTACGGTTCCTGGAAGCGTACGGGTCCTGGAAGCGTACGGTTCCTGGAAGCGTACGGGTCCTGGAAGCGTACGGTTCCTGGAAGCGTACTGGTCCTGGAAGCGTACGGGTCCTGGAATCGTACGGTTCCTGGAAGCGTACGGGTCCTGGAAGCGTACGGTTCCTGGAAGCGTACGGGTCCTGGAAGCGTACGGTTCCTGGAAGCGTATGGGTCCTGGAAGCGTACTGGTCCTGGTAGGGTACGGGTCATGGAAGTGTATGGATCCTGGAAGTGGCCGGTTCCTGGAAGCGTACGGGTCCTGGAAGCGTACGGGTCCTGGAAGCGTACTGGTCCTGGAAGCGTACGGGTCCTGGAAGCGTACGGTTCCTGGAAGCGTACGGGTCCTGGAAGCGTACAGTTCCTGGAAGCGTACTGGTCCCGGAAGCGTACGGGTCCCGGAAGCGTACGGTTCCTGGAAGCGTACTGGTCCTGGAAGCGTACGGTTCCTGGAAGCGTACTGGTCCTGGAAGCGTACGGTACCTGGAAGCGTACGGTTCCTGGAAGCGTACGGGTCCTGGAAGCGTACTGGTCCTGGAAGCGTACGGTTCCTGGAAGCGTACGGGTCCTGGAAGCGTATGGTTCCTGGAAGCGTACGGGTCCTGGAAGCGTACTGGTCCTGGTAGGGTACGGGTCATGGAAGTGTACGGATCCTGGAAGCGTACGGGTCCTGGAAGCGTACTGGTCCTGGAAGCGTACGGGTCCTGGAAGCGTACGGGTCCTGGAAGCGTACGGTTCCTGGAAGCGTACTGGTCCTGGAAGCGTACGGGTCCTGGAAGCGTACGGTTCCTGGAAGCGTACTGGTCCTGGAAGCGTACGGGTCCTGGAAGCGTACGGTTCCTGGAAGCGTACGGGTCCTGGAAGCGTACGGTTCCTGGAAGCGTACGGTTCCTGGAAGCGTATGGGTCCTGGAAGCATACTGGTCCTGGTAGGGTACGGGTCATGGAAGTGTATGGATCCTGGAAGTGGCCGGTTCCTGGAAGCGTACGGGTCCTGGAAGCGTACTGGTCCTGGAAGCGTACGGTTCCTGGAAGCGTACGGGTCCTGGAAGCGTTCGGGTCCTGGAAGCATACGGGTCCTGGAAGCGTTCGGGTCCTGGAAGCATACGGGTCCTGGAAGGGGACGGGTCCTGGAAGTGGACGGTTCCTGGAAGTGTACGGGCTCAGGGAGAAGAAGAGAAAGAACGCAGCCTTGAGGAGAACCAGTACTGATGATCCGGGGGCCTGAAACCAGCTTCCCCAGCTTGATGTGCTGCTTCCTGTTGGACAGGAAGTCTGTGGTCCCCCTGCAGGTGGAGTTGGACACAACTGGGAGCTTTCATTTAGTTTCAACAACTGCTTGATAGATTATACATTGTAATATTAGTATTAGCAATAATAGACTTCCCAGTTAATCCTGCGACTTTGAGTCTGGCAGAGACCGTGTTTCACTTCCTGTTACAGTGTTAAAAGATGAGTTAGGGCTCTACAGAAGTCCGGGTCTTTATTTTTGGCAGATTGTTCTTATTTTTGTGGGATAAACAATGTGTTTATCAGAGATTTGTGTGTTTTTGCTCAGCTAATTATATCTGAGGTTTAAAAAAGGAAGCTTTTGTTTTCTTTACATTCAATATCCTCTAATACCAGGAAGTAGATTGTGTTTTTATTTTTTAGCTTTGTTACTATGTTCTCTGTTATCACTCCGGCCTCCTCGTGTTTGTGTCGTGGCGTGATAACGCTGGTGACAGCGACCTTTTGGCTGAACAACCAGAGACTGCTGGGTAGTCTTGATAAGTCGAAGAGGAAACGATGAGCTGCCAGGTTTCCACTGCCAGGCAAGCAGGGCATACATTTTATTTATGTCACTCAGTTTCCTCATAAAGAACATTTTCTTTCCTTTTGGAGCTCATAGCACAGTTTTGTCGTCTGACTCAGCTGTACTTTTAATCTGATCCTGAACAGCCAAATTTTACTTCACTCTGTGTGTTCTTGCGTTGGACCACTACAGCATCTCATATAGCTGTCACTCCTTGAACCATGCGGTTGCAGGGTTTAAAATACAACCATAGTGTTTATAAATACAGCTTTTGTGCTATAATTTACTGGCAGAACTAGATTTAGACTATAAACATTCAAGACTTATCATGCCAGGTCTGTAATTTCCCAGGAGAGCCTCTGACAGTGTGCTTGTCTATGTATGTGACTCAGGGGCGTGTCTAGAAAATCTTTGTTGGGGGGCCAGGTAGGGGCACAGATTTAGAAAAGGGTGCCACATGCATGTAAATGGGCCCAATTATAAAGTGTTGATCATAAATTAAGGAGATACCATAAACCGAAATGATATCAGAATCGGTCAAAACACAAAGCCAATGTTAAACTTTCTGTAATCAATAACTTTGATTAATGAAAAAGTATTGAGTGATCAGCTGAATGACTTTTGAACCCTTAGTATAAGGAGGTTTTAACTAGGTATGCAACAATACCACTTTTTTTAAACCGATACTTAGATCTGAGTACCACTCGACACTGAGTACCAATGCCACCATTTCTACCACACAAAAAGTGCAATAAATTGGAAGACAGGTTTTATTTTATTGTTAGGGTTAGGGTTTAGGTTTAGGGTTAATAATTGTAAACTAGATAAAAAAAAAGGAAAATATTAATATAAATGACCATAAAAATAAAATTTCAAGTGAAAATAAACATTTTCTGTGAAATTTTTGCAGAGTTTCAACATTTTAAGTATCGGTTCATGATATTGGTTAATTAACCGATACGAGTACACAGGGCCGGCCCTGAGCTGCATGGTGCCCTAGGCGAAAAAGGATTTTGGCGCCCCCTACTGCCCAGAACAGAAACATCGTAACTCAATAACTGGATTACATTGCAAAACATGTTATTCATTCTAAAATGAACAGTAGAGATGATAGATAGATATAGATGGACATTTAATTATTACTTATTTTGCTCTTTACATGAGATGAATGGCGTGTCCAACAGTTTGTCCAAAAAAAAAAAAAAAAAAGAATTTGGTGCCCCCTCCAGCAGAGGGTGCCCTAGGCAACTGCCTAGTCTGCCTATGCCCAGAACCGGCCCTGCAAGTACATAAGAATGGAATTGGCCCTGAAATCCGATACCTGAATCGGTATCGGTGCATCCCTGGTTTTAACCACTACAGTGCAAAATCTTGAGACTTTACATTATAATGTAAATAACACAATAAATAACAAGAGGTAAAATTAAAAGCAGTCAGTGTTTTTTTCAACATTCAAGGACATCAATATCGGCATAGTATTTCCATTGATATATCATAGTATAAAAATGTTTTAGGTAAGAACAGTTTCAAATTCAATGTTAATTCAATGTTGGATGTTAAATACCATGAGCAGTAGGTGGTGCATTAATTTACACTCAGATGTCTGAGCTTCGCTCTGAAAACATCATCTTACATATGATGTTTCATTGAATCTGATGGTCTCAGCTTGGAGGGGGCACCAGTGGTGGCCAGTCTAATTGAAAGGGTGGCCTGTGCCCCCTGAGGCCACCCCTCTGGACACGCCCCTGTTGGGACTGTGTCACTTTATAGATTAAGATTTCACTGCCATCATTGTGGATTTCATTCTAAAGGTGCATTCACACCGGCCCAACCATCAACTTCATAAGCGGCAAGTTTATATGTAAAGTCTATGGTGGACGGGCGTCAGACAGACGTCAACGGCTCTGCGTCGCTTTGTGAGCGTTATGAGCGGCAACTTCTCAAGCTTTTCTAGCGTTTCAGGCGTTGACGCTTGAAACGCTAGAAAAGCTCAAAGTTCAGCTAGCTGAACTTTTGACGTTCATAACGCTCTTGAAGCGGCATGTCAACCAATCAGAGCGTCTCATCGTAGTGACGTAAGACGTCACAGCACGTAGCCGGAAAGAAGCGGGATCAGCCAAAATGGAAGATAAATTAACCTCATCCAAACGTAGCTCCTGGAGCAAATGGTTAAACTCACCAAACTCAGAACACATCTGAAGAATGGGGTGTATCCACAAACGGCGCTGATGCACCCGACGTCGACGTTGTCTAGATCTATGAAATAAATCCAAGCCACTGTCTCAATATAATCCGCAATAGCTCCGAACATCCCAAAACAAAGGAAGCCCCGCCTTTGCGCTCTTTTTCGGTCAGGGTTTACGAGCTTTAACGCCTATGCGCTCTGACTGGCAGGCGTTATGAGCTTCAACTTCAAACGTCAAATTTGGAGCGTTATCAGCGTTACTTGACGTTGACAAAGTGGCCGGTGTGAACGCACCATAAATGTTAATGAATCTTTAATATAATGGGACATTTGGATAGAATCTAGTAATCAGTAATCAGGTCTGTTTAGTTCTTTTCAGTCATGAACAAGTGATTTCTCGTGGGGTCCTGAGGTGTCTCACATTAGGACTTTGCACTTGTCTGATCAGGTCCATGTAGATCAGACTTGTTCTGCTACATCATTTAGGTGGGCGGTACATTTGAGCTACATTTACGTGGAAAGCAAAACATCTTTCTCTCCCTTGCTAAGAAAATAAATGAAAAGTACAAAGTCCCTGCAGAAAGTCCATCGCCAGGTGTTGAACGCTGAACTCTCTTGCTGCAAGGCGGCGGTACCAACCAACATGCAGCCCACTCACAAACTTTGCATCAGTCTCTGTACTTGCAGCTGACCCTCAGTCTTCCTCTATCAGCTTGAAGATATGTTTAAAAAACAGCGTTTTACCAGATTTGAATGTTTCATCCCAGAAATTAATTCTCAGCCTTATTGCTTTTATTTTGGCTTTATATTGTTAGAATCGTTTTCTGCAGGTAAATGCTGCTCTGCTAACTTTACTCAACCTTTTCAACCCCGTTAAAGTAACTTTACATGAAAATATAAAGAAACAGAAGAATCTAACAAAACACGACAAGACGTTTATCAGAATTTTGCAAAAATAGGCTATATGAACAAAAGACCATGTGGCAGGCATTTAACTGCTTTTTTCTTTTTCTTTTTTACAGTTGAACCCTAAACTTCCTTTGCCTTTACATCAAAAGCGCTGCTGTTCTGTGGGACGCACAGTTTATTTAAAGATCCAATGTCTTTTCACGATTATTTCCTTTTAGTGGTTGATTTCTTCAACTATTTTTGGGCAGGGCACAGATGGCCATAGCTGGAGGGAATCCCTGGTGGCTTTGGAGTTGAAAACCCTTAGAGGCTTGCTGTGCCACTCTGATGTGGGCCAATGGCTACCACAAGGATCTGACAGCTTTCTGGCATGCGATTGGCTGCCGAAACTTGCGGCTTCCTGTCTGGGGCCCCTCTGCTATGCCAGGGAGGAAATGAGAGGGAGGAGAAGGTTGCGTCACAGGAATCTGGTATTAGCGTCTGCTGCTCTTTGAATTTTCTAGGACCTGAATGAAAAACCACAGTGCTTACTCAATTCCCCAACATTATTTTGGCTCCCTAAACTAAAGGAACAAAACACAAGAGAAGAAAAGAGCAAATGCCAAAATCATTTAAAATACTACTAATATTTCATTCAAGGGACTAAATCAGACAGATGTATAAGATTTATAGTTAACTTTTTAAATTTTCTTATTAAATTGCCCTTCAACCATTCACAGCAGCTCACCTGCAACATCTGCTTCTTTTCCTCTTTTAACATCAAAGTCCTAAAATCTTCAGTAATAAAGACATTCAGTCTTAAAGTCAAACTGCAGTCCAAAAACTGACTTGAAATCAGCCACTTCAAACACCTGGCCTTTGAGTTTGAACCTCACTGACATATTCCAGTGATGACATCATCATCAGTCTGCAGGGTTTTCTCCATTAAGAATGAACAGAGCAGTTGCCTTCAAGGTGGAAAAACTTCACCATTACATGTGAATAAACACACAGGAGCATCGCTTTTAAAAATCCACTCTGATCATCTTTTCAGCTATTTTTAAACGTCTCAGTGGTCTTTAAATTATAATTATGGTATTTTTACCCAAAATCACAAAACCTGTGCCGTTTTCTAGGAAGTAGTTTCTGCATAGCAGCAGTAGCTGTGAGTGGAGCCGTTGGCACGGAGGATCTCCCCGCCCTTTCCTGTTGCTGAGAGCTCTCTGTTTATACAGCTAGCCGAGCAGGAGCTTGTGGTCCGCCCACTGGCTTTACTACGTCACAAATACACTATTTTTTTACTGTATTTTTGCGTCTGCTGCTGATTCACAATGATTTGAATGCAGAAATACTCAGAAAAGCAATTTTGAGCTTGATTTTCTTAAAGAGGCCATTCCATTAATATTTTAGCTCCACAGGTGTTCTTACCTTCATAGTGGGTGTAAAAACAGGTCAACAACTTCTCTTTCAGTTTTAATCTCTCAAACTACGCAGGTGGTGATAACACCCGAGTTCTCCCGAATTCGAACGGCCTGTATCTGTTTCATCACAACTCCTTTGTTCGTTAGTATTCGGCAGCTCCCGCAGTTGAAACCACGCCTAGCATGCTGCTGGCTAAAAGCTGTTAGCATAAGACGTAGCAAACAGGAAGAGACTACGTCTGCTGTTGCCATGCGCAGCAGAGCAGAGAACAGTATACCTTGCTCTCATAGGCTAGTTTGTTAGCCAATCTGAGTCCAGCAAATTTGCATAATGAATATTACGAGTTACAGCCCGAAGCCTGATGAAGCCAGCTGAATCTTCACGTAAAGATGGTTGAAAGGTCTGTTAATCAGTGTTTCCTAACATATTTTAGATATAAAATGTTTCATATTACTGGTTAATACTTAAGAAATAACCACAAAGTCATAAAATTTGTGTGAAATGGCCTCTTTAAGATATGTCCTCTAGCAGCTCTGTTTATGTTAGAACTACCACTAGCTGTTAGCCAGCGGTGCAGGAGCTTGTGGCCCGCCCACTACCTTTTCTACGTCACAAACGTACTATTTTTTTTAACTGCATTTTTGTGTCTGCTGCTGATTCACAGCGATTTGAATGCAGAAATACTCAGAAATGCAATTTTGAGCTTAACTTTCTTAAGGTATGTCTTCTAGCATCAGAAAAATGCCATAAGAACATGTTAAAAACACAAAATCACAATTTTAATTGGAGTGGGTCTTGAAGGAGTTACAGATTAAACTCAGTGATATTTACATAAAACAAAACTCTTTACAAGCCTTCACTGTTTCAGGCTTCATTTTAAGCCACGGTGGTCCTACGATCCCCCAAAACTAAAGAACACTGTGGTATTAAATCTGCACTAAAAACATGGAATCAAGTTAAATCCACAGCGTTCATCCAACTCAACTTTTTTTCATTTATTCTCATTGAGTTTTTCACAGCGAGCTTCCGGCTGAAGGTCTGATCCTTTGACTCAGTCCGTTTAGTCTGGAGGTTTCCGGAAACTATTAATCCACATCAAACCTAATCGCATTACCCTCATGAGAGGCCATTGTGGTGAGTTAAGCTTTGATGTGGTGGGGATGCCAGCAGGACCAGGAGCAGATCAGAACACCCAAGTGTGCCATTTTTCACAGGGGTGTTGGACTTCCAGATGTTTAGCCACATCTCATTCTTTCAGAATGATCATAATGTCAGCTGTAATGACTCAACAGGGTATCGGGATGTTGCAGCTATCTCTAACTAACAGAGTTAGGAGATAAAAACACAAGGATTCTAATTTTCTCCAGACTTCTCCTACACTTGAGTCAGATAAGCTGTGATGACCCTGTGTTACAGGAAAAGAGCTGCTTCTTACACATTGCTCTGTAACAATAGGCTTCGCTGACTCATGTTGATTTTAGTTAATAACAAGCTCTGACAATAGACTTATCTACTGCCAACATGAAGGCAGCATAACTCATTACTGAGATATAAATGTCAAATCAACGTGTTTTTTTTATAGATGCAGCTGGCTCATTATCTTTAGAATCGAAGGGAAATATTTCCTCTTACAGGAAACACAAGAAACAACATTTTGTTGAAGTAGTTTTAAACCACCTGGAGCTGCTAACAAACATCTCTGCTCTTATTTATGTGAGACAAAGCCCAGGTCTGTCAGACAGACTATCAGAGAGAGGAGGTGAGAAGATGGTGAGGAGGAGGAGGTGCAGGAGACAGCTGCTTTGGATAAGAGTGGAGATCCTTCCAGTTGCTGATAGTAGCGGTGCCAACAGCAGCACCAAATCAGACTGACTGAAGCTCGAACGGTGGCTTTATCATTTCTTCTGTGAATCAGGTTTTGTCTTCAGGTTTTGGTGAAAATCCCATTTAATCTTTTTTGGAGAGGCAAGAAACAGTAAAATTCCAGAGAGTAATTCCTGAGGGGCTCAATAAGGTTCTCTCTCTCCTGCTTGCAGGTTGCAGCCCTCAGCATGTTAAATAATGTTTATAATAGTAGTTCTAGAATTATTCTGTATTAGTCCACATTTTACCTGTAAGTTGCATTTCTGAATATTTTGCTGAATATTGTCTGAAACAATATTGGACCAAAAAGTTCCACTTAATCAGGCACATTTTCACACGTAACAAACTCTGGGTGGGACAAAAGCTTCACCCCTCTCGCTCTGTCCCGCTCAGTCTCCCCCAACGTCCTGTCCTGCATTGAAGCAATCTGAATTTTTGTCTGGATGCATAGAAACCCCAGAAGAGATTTAATCTAACAAGCTGAGCATTTACTGCAATGTTCTGCGTGTTATTTATAGTTTGTTGTAATTTTATTTTTTATTACAACTGTAATGGTGCAGGGGGGGAATCTGCTTCAACATGTCATTCCTCACAGTACTCTCAAATGGGAACACACAAACTAAATGAACCCCTTTTCATTACAAACACATGTAAAAACCTGCTTTCTGGAGGCAATTTATAATAAACAAGTGCTTTAAATGAGATATCTTTTACCATAATCTCTCAATGTGGAGCATGTATGACTGAATATAAAGCAGAACCCTGGATTCAATGCACATGCTTTAATACCCACATTCCACATAATACATAGTACCTTTACATGCACACCTAAATCGAGCTTTTGGCAGATGTCGGACTAAGGATTAGTCCTCTGGTGAGAGCCATATCCCAGTTTGTCACTTCCACAATCAAATTATTGAAAGAAGTGCGCTCAGTGCCGATACGGTAGGTGGCGCCATGCAACCCTTCACTGGGGCGTTCTTCCAGTTCATGTCAATCAAAGAAACAGTTGTGTTAGTGAAAAAATGTAAAATGTACTGATCTTTCACTTACGCTCGAGTTAGCCGCCATCTTTGTCTTCTTCTTTGTTTACTGTTTTGCTGTTTATCGCGGCGCTGCCGCCGATGTAATTTCCTGAAGGGGTGGGCCAGATAGCTCAACTAAGCAGCGGAGCGTTTACATGGAGAGAAATTTGAATTGCATTATCCGGGTAGCTTAGTCGAACTATTCAAAGTCCAGTTCGGTTCGATTTCAGTCGGACTAAGTCATTTACATATGTTTCAGAAGGCCGATTTCAGTCGGACTAAGGCAATAATTCGAATTTCTCCAGCTGCATGTGAACCTACTGACAGTTACATTTATTTGGACAACATGAAGTGAAAAAAGAGCAAGAGTAAAAAATTTAACCCGAAATGCATCATTGCTGAGATAATAAAGAAAAAGGTATGATGATAGTCATAAAAACATGATAAGTTTCAAACAGAAACAGTAACTTATTAGGTAATTAGTTGGTTTTTGCCAGTTGCAGCTGGGGCTCTTTAGAAATTAGGATGAATGCCAGAATCTGACTGTGTCTTAAAGGTTACATCTCCTCTTCACTCGGTCTCTTTTAGACAAGGTGGTCATGGTTGATAAATGTTTCCTGGGAGAATGAGAGTGAGACATTCGAGTTTTTTTACTTGGGCAACCTATAAGTGCATTACACTTTCATAATGGACTCCCATCACAGTTAAATGCATCATCTTTTTGTTTTAAGTTGAAAATATTCTGGAAGAAATTTGCAGTAAACCACAGATTATCTCCAAACTTAAGCCTAAAACATGGTTCTGTGTATCAGGATTTATTGGTCAGAAATTGCTAAAGCGTAGCTTACCCCCTCCTTCAGACGATGTCCTTGTTCTGACTGACTTTTGAAAAATGCGTCTGAAAGGAGGCGTGTCTGGACACTGGCATACATGCGAAGGGGTGGCGGGCTTGGCTGTGATTGACATGTCACACTACTTGACACAGAGGCCAGCCACCAGTGAGGGACAAATCAAAATGGAGGAAGCCGAACGGTCCTGATCCGTATCGTTTTGAGCTGATCGTTCACCCTGCAGCAGCTTAGCAGCATAGAATGAGACTCTTCTCTTAGTGGTACGTTGTTTTTAGCCACAGTGCTAAAGCTAAGTTTAGATCAGCTCCAGTGTGACTCTGCCGTGTTGCAGAGAGGTTCCTGAGTAAATTCCTGAATAAAAATACTCGAGCATGATAAGAATGCACAAATCACATCCACACAATCACAACTGTTGCAGTGAAGTCTTTGTACCGATTTAATTATTCTTTAAATTATATTAGTTATTCTCTTTGTCGTATTTTTCAGCCAGTTGCTCTAAATCCCTGTGTGCAGCTCTTTGTTGAGCTGCTGGAGACAACGGGCGGGCGGGGTCGAGTGTGTCTGTCTGAGAGATGGTTTTATACTCCGGGAGGCGTGTCTTCAAATGCAATAGACACCTTTCAACCCTAAGAGGGCAGCACGAAGACATTTTTAGACCAAAAAGTTTAGAATTTAACAAGTTTACATGAAAATGTCAAAAAATGCCCAGAAACTGAAAGGTTGCATTAAAGACCCACTAATACAAATTATAAGCAGAAAAAAATCTGTTTTGAGGGTGAATAACTTTTTAAACTGAGGTAAAAACCTAAAATCCAGAGTTTAAAAACAGTCCAACAGGTCAAAAATCAACAATTATTGTCGTAATTATTTACATTCTTAATACATGTTATGTTCTCCAGAAAAAATCTTGAAGTTCTACAGATTAATTAATAATTAAATTCTTGTCTTGTTAGTAAGAGATTCTGCTCTTATTAGCTACATACAGATACAACTAAACATGTGAAATTGTTCTACCTTTCCTCTTGGCTGCTTTCAAGTTATCCGTCTCCATCTGTCCTCTGCGTCGTCTCTCACACTAACCAACCTCATGTCTTCCTTCATTACATCCATATATCTCCCCTTATTGGTCTTCCTCTAGACCTCCTGCCTGGTAGTTCCCTCCTCAGCATCCTTTTTCCCAATAAACCCACTATCTCTCCTCTGTACATGTCCGAACCATCTCAGTCTCTCTGACTTTATCCCTAAAACATCTAACTGTGATAATGTTTTGAACATGCAACACCAAGATAAAATGCTCTGACAATCAGATGGGATGTAATATGGCTAGAACATGTTTGATCATTTCTATCGGATGTTCTTCAGGAGTTCCTCTGATTGATGGAGGGACAGTTCGACTCCCACGTCTCATTGGTCTGTCAAGAGCACTGGACCTTATTCTGACTGGACGTCCTGTCGGAGCTCAGGAGGCTCTGGCCTACGGACTGGCCAACAGAGTTGTTCCTGATGGTCAAGGTATTACAGCTGGTTTGAAAATGTTTTAGTAAATACATCCTGATGTACAAGAGCAAACATAGTAGCATAGTTGCATAATAAATGTAATGTCTAATATAATATAATAATGTCTTTTAACACAGGACAAAAATAGATAAAATAACAAATCTTATTAAATCAGAATCTGAAATACTGAAGATCCTACACAGTCTGTATTCACTGCTCCATCATGGATCCTTTTTCTTACTATTTACTAAATTCTTTCAGGAAGTACTTCTACCCACAGTTTATCCACAGACTAATCACCTCACACACATTTAACATCAAAGGGAAAGGAGCTAATGTTCACACGAACATCAAAGTATGTCATTAGTGTGTTCTACAGGAGTCACCTGAACATGCTCCAGTATCTTCATGTGGGTCAGAAACTCAGGAGAGGCATTAATTAAAGGTTGAATATGGAACAATTTCATAAAAAGCTATATTAAAAAACAGCATCTCCACAGGACATTTAGAGGGATTCAGAATAAATGTACAGTATTTCTTTTTATTAATATATTTGAATCAGAATATAATCAAATATTGATTTTGAGAGGCATTTTGTTTACATCTACTAGCCGATAGCGGCACCATTACACGACGCCTAACCCGGTGGATAGTCTGGTTAAAGGTCAGAGTCGGCAGCTCGAGAGCCCCAGAGATTTTGTTATCCCTCTCAGAGGAGCGAAAACCAGAGTGAGTTTAGGTGACGCTACAATAAATGGACCTGAATAAAAAATTTACAACATCAAAATGCACACGGGAATGTCGAACCTGGCATTCGGACGGTTGGAAACCATGTTCTGTTGTTTAAACTACAACATCCACACACTAGATGTCACTATGGTGTTCAAGTTCCATATCAAACCTTTAATGCGTGTATATTTTCTGTGTCATGAGTGGACACGTATGTGTGCTTCTTGTCAATGGTTTTTGATCATGTGTCCATGTGTTGGCTGACATTTTGTTTTAATATTAGCGTTAGCGGCAGCTGTACAGCTGGCAGAGCAGATCAGCTCCTTCCCTCAGCAGTGTCTGCGGGCGGACCGCGCCTCAACCATTTACAGCTGTTATGATGCTCCGTCCTTCACTCAGGTAAACTGGACTCATTTATCTGTGCATGTGTAGGAACAAATATTTGTTCTACATCTGCCTTTTCTGCAAAAAAGAAACTAAGTTCAGTGGAACAGATAAACATGTGTCGCAGCTTTATCTGTATATTGCACATTACTGTTGAAAGGTATTACAGATTACTACAGAATCATTTTGCTTTTGTTAACGTCTCAAACGAATTTTAATTCCAGACAAAGTTAAACCGAGTAAAAAAACCAGCTTTTAAATGATGATTTCATTCATTCAACTTGACCTTGTGTGAAAAAGCAGTTGTAGAGAATTTATTGTAACTTAAAAAGAAAAGGTTTGTGTTGGGTTTTTATTGTGAAAAAGAGACATAACGTCTGATTAAATCTGAAATTGACTTAATCTGACTTAGACACATATATGATGTTTATCTTAAAGGCCTTTAAATTACTAAACATGTTTTTAAAAAGGATTAGTTTAGGTTCGAACGTACGGCAGAAAAGTAAAAACTATGTAAATCAACACAAGTCAATGTCTGAAAAAAATAATCAGAGGTGTCAGAAAAATGTTTGAGCTGTTTCTGTAGAGTGGGTGGGGCTTAGAAGTTGCGGCCAACCACTAGAGGGTGCTCGTCTGTTTTGGCTAAAATGTCCTTGTTACATTTCTGTCTGAATATACACTCACCTAAAGGATTATTAGGAACACCATACTAATACGGTGTTTGACCTCCTTTCACCTTCAGAACTACCTTAATTCTACGTGGCATTGATTCAACAAGGTGCTGAAAGCATTCTTTAGAAATGTTGGTCCATATTGATAGGATAGCATCTTGTAGTTGATGGAGATTTGTGGGACGCACATCCAGGGCACGAAGCTCCCTTTCCACTACATCCCAAAGATGCAGGTTGAGATCTGGTGACTGTGGGGGCCATTGTAGTACAGTGAACTCATTGTCATGTTCAAGAAACCAATTTGAAATGATTCGAGCTTTATGACATGGTGCATTATCCTGCTGGAAGTAGCCATCAGAGGATGGTACATGGTGGTCATGAAGGGATGGACATGGTCAGAAACAATGCTCAGGTAGTCCGTGGCATTTAAATGATGCCCAATTGGCACTAAGGGGCCTAAAGTGTGCCAAGAAAACATCCCCCACACCATTACACCACCACCACCAGCCTGCACAGTGGTAACAAGGCATGATGGATCCATGTTCTCATTCTGTTTACGCTAAATTCTGACTCTACCATTTGAATGTCTCAACAGAAATCGAGACTCATCAGACCAGGAAACATTTTTCTAGTCTTCAACTGTCCAATCTTGATGAGCTCGTGCAAATTGTAGCCTCTTTTTTCGATTTGTAGTGGAGATGAGTGGTACCCGGTGGGGTCTTCTGCTGTTGTAGCCCATCCGCCTCAAGGTTGTGTGTTCTGTGGCTTCACAAATGCTTTGCTGCATTCCTCGGTTGTAATGAGTTGTTATTTCAGTCAAAGTTGCTCTTCTATCAGCTTGTATCAGTCGGTCCATTCTCCTCTGACCTCTAGCATCAACAAGGCATTTTTGCCCACAGGACTGCCACATACTGGATGTTTTTCCCTTTTCACACCATTCTTTGTAAACCCTAGAAATGGTTGTGCGTGAAAATCCCAGTAACTGAGCAGATTGTGAAATACTCAGACCGACCCGTCTGACACCAACAACCATGACACGCTCAAAATTGCTTAAATCACCTTTCTTTCCCATTCTGACATTCAGTTTGGAGTTCAGGGGATTGTCTTGTCCAGGACCACACCCCTAAATGCATTCAAGCAACTGCCATGTGATTGGTTGATTAAATAATTGCAATAAGTAGAAATTGAACAGGTGTTCCTAGTAATTTAGGTGAGTGTATAGTCGTGGCCAAAAGTTTTGAGAAGGACATGATGGTTTTCACACAGTTTGCTGCTTCATTGTTTTTAGAACTTTGTGTGAGTTGTTTCTGTGATTAAGTTTAGTTACAAGAAACTTTATGAGTTTTAAAGGTCCTGTATCATGAAAAATCAACTTTTTGGAGCTTTTAACCATGTTGTGATGCTATTTCTTTATTTAAAAGACCTCCAGAGTGGTTTTTGGCTTTATTCGTGCATTCCCGAGTAATCCTGCTGAAACCTGCGCTCTGAGCAGCTGCTTTACTCGCTCATGTAAAATGGCTGAGTTTGAGCCCCGTTACGTCACGGTGTTGCATCAGGAAGTTCCTGACCAATCCCTGCTGCCCCTGTAGTAGGTACAAGGTGAGCTGCGAGAGTCCGAAACAATTTGTCAGGAGCTCATCACGGCAGATGTCTAACCTACAGCCCAGAGTTCCCACACTTCAACCACCTGCTGCTCTTTATTAGCATAAGCTGCTAATAAAAACTTATCAACTCGACCCTGCTAATCACATGTCAGTATGAATCCAGCTTAACAGCTGAGCTCCACGTCACCGCAGCCCGTCCCACCACCGGATAAAAGACACAGTCACTCACCCTGCCAGCCCTCAGTTAGACGTCCCGTTTGCCACGAGCTCCTGTTAGCCTCCGTGCTGCAGTTTAACCGCCTCATTAATCCAGCCTCAGACCTCAGACCTGTCCCGGTCGATCTCTCTCTCTCTCTCTCTGTCCGCCTCGTTCTTGGCTGCTGGTCTCGCGGTCAGCAACTACAGTCGCTGCCTCCAGAAACTCGCTCCTCGCCTACGACCTGTCTCACTTCACCCGTCAGATCCCAGTCTTGGTGTCATCTCCCGGTTCGGATCACATCCAGTCGCGAGTGGACCGTGCTTCCTTCCAGACGCTCCTCACCACCAAGCATCCTTTGACACCTCCATTTCGTTGTATTTCATTCTAAAAATTTCTCGTCGAAAATGTGCATTTGGCTGCGAGAGTTACAGAAGTTTATTTAGTGTTTCTAAACAGAAAAAAAATCGGACTCACATTTGGGAGGCGGGGTTTTAGGTAAACCGAGCGTTTTTACTTCCTGGTCACAGAATAACTTGTTTCCACTGAATAATACTTTACCAGCCATTTGGAAATGCTGATTATTTTTAATCAGCTCACTCGAACATCTAACGTTGAGGAGAATTTCATTCAGGTTCTACTCTTACAGATTTTATTTACAACAAGGTGTTTATGTTCATGTCTCAGCAGTTTCTAAATGAAAGATTAGTTCTGATTGATGCTGTTTTCTTTTCAGCTTTTCATAATTAAAATTCATAAACCAGATGGATTCATTTTTCTTCAGGCCATGCAGTATGAATTTGACCACGGAGTTCCCATCATCCAGTCTGAAGCCGTCCGTGGAGCAACACAGTTCACTGCTGGAGCTGGAAGAGGAGGAAAATTCTCCTGAAGTCCCAGAAGTATGACTTCAGGTGTTCTGATACACTTAATGCATCAGATCTGTGTTTAGATTTAGATAAATATAATCTGACTGAAAACACTCTGTTGCTGAGTTACAGTGCTGTAAAGAGGATGATGAGGGATGTTATTCATCCTCCTTTGGACAATCAACTCAAGAGAATCCAGATCAGAACTAAAAACTAAATGATAAAACTTTTCTTGTTATTAATCATTGTCTGATTGATTTATATTGTGATTTTCTTCCCCCGGCTGTAAACTCCATTTTTCTTTAGAGGTACAGAATGTAAGAACTTTCCAGTGAAATACTCACACAGTCTAATGTTCCACTGATGTTAAAAATGAAGTCACATTGTAACAGATCTCGATCTCAGCCAGCTGGATAGTCGCTATTTCTGTCATTTAAAAAAAGCTATTCTGGACCAGAATCATTATTTACACGTCCAGACTTCCTGGTTCCATAACGAATCACATGTGAGTCTATAAGGCTGCCAAGTCTTCAACACAAGCAGCTTTAATTCCACAACAACCAGCAGCAAAAAGGAATAAACCACCACATCCTTCCAACTGAGCAGCCGAGCTGCACATGATGGGGCGTTCAAACGCACTTTGGAAAACTCAACGCTCAACAAATTGGCCTTCAGACATTCCCAAAAATTGAACAAATGCAAGAGAAACTAAATGAGGATCAATATCAGAACTGGCAACCCAACAGAAACACCAGGGAGGGGAGGGGGTGAGTGGCTGAGAGCAGACAGGATTTTTTTTCTACATGAACTGCAGGACTTGGTCTAATTCTTACATAGTGTACCTTTAAATGGTACAATCAAAGTATTTTCCTTGTATTAAATCAGAGCATTTAGGACTGCGGTCATCAGTCGTTACTGGTCTCACATGTTTTCCTGCCAATCACTCTATTCACACACCTGTTACCAGTTAGTTGTTTGCTCAGCATCACTAGGCAGCACATCTTTCATTCAGTTTGCTGTCAGTCTGCTTATTCACACTCTACCTACCTTGGATCATCCTTGATTCTACCTCCTCCTCTTCAGAATCACTGTCTTGCTTTATTGGATTACCCACTAGATTAGATTGGATTACAGTGATCAGAGGTTTTCATTATTTGCCTGTTTACTGGATTGAATTAAGGAAAGTGGATGTCACATTCTTTTGCTACAGATTGGAAGAACTTTGTTTACCTGTTAGCTTATCGGCCGTCTTGTCCCACAGCAGTGACATCACTACCTGCGACTGCGTCCTCTGTTGTTTCCCCTCCGCTAACAACTGCTTCCTCTGCTCATTCTCACCTGGATTCCACTCCTCAATCTGTGTCCAGTTAAAACAAATGGTGTCAACTAAATGGTGTGGAAACTAATTACATACCTACCTGTCCCTCACTCACTTGCAGGGCCGGCCCTGAGCTGCATGGTGCCCTAGGCGAAAAAGGATTTTGGCGCCCCCTACTGCCCAGAACAGAAACAACGTAACTCAATAACTGGATTACATTGCAAGAAATATTTATTTATATTAAAATGAACAGTAGACATGATAGATAGTTATAGATATTTAATTATTACTTATTTTGCTCTTTACATAAGATGAATAGTGTGTCTAACAGTCTGCCAAAAAAATAAAAAATAAATAGGAGAATCTGGCACCCCCTCCAGCAGAGGGCGCCCTAGGCAATGGCCTAATCCGCCTATGCCTACAACCGGCTCTGCTCACCTGTCTGGATTCCTGTCGCTGCTCGTCCTCCCTGGTGCTCGAACTTCTTCTTCTCTGTATTTTCAGCCTGAAAGAAAAAGAAGTCCCGGTTCTGGACGTTTACCTGAATAAACTGCTTCATTTTAATTCTGTTGCGGTGCATTCAAGGTCCAATCACAAAACTCACACATTACAAGAGCAGATATATCGTGCCCTATAAATGATACTACGTTCTGTCTATTCTGGCAGAACATCAACACCTTCTAATCCTTCATGATCTTATATTTCCCCCCTAATTTTAGAGAAATTAATCCTCAAGCTCCAAATCAGCCTGTTGAGAATCAGCCTGTTGCTCATATTATAATTTTTATCTTCAAATAAAATGTCTTGTAATTTATAGTTTTACCTAATTAATGTAAATGTTTTACCAGCAGTTTGTTGTCTTGGCATTGCAACCGTGATCTTAAAGTTCTCTCACCAAAAGACTTCAGAAGCATCAAACCTGTAAGAACTCGTCACTGGATTTGAGTCGGTATGAAAACCTCTAGATATCTGCCTGCTTGTATATGTGTGTAAGAATGCATGACAAAATAACAAACCCATAGCTGTGTAATTATTGTCAGATCTGTGCCAGCTGTTTGCGTTCCTGTAACTCTGGATCGGATTCGGTTTAATTCCACAGGAAGGAGATGTGTGAACCAAAACAAAACTATGTGATGGTTGAGTTTTGTTGAGCACATTCTTATAATATTGTCAATTAAGAAAATAAAAGTATCTCACAGGAAGAATTGAAAACAAGAAGCAGAGACGTGTGTGTGTTGATACAGACAGAAAAAGACCTCATTAGGTTTAGAGGAGGTGTCCTGTCTAGACACCATGATGACAGGACACAGAGCTCCTGTTTAATGTTTCCTCCTCCATCCAGATCACACACACACATCACCTGCTCTGCCTCTGGGCACACACACACACACACAACTGATCAATGCCAAATAAATATAGCTGTTTCTAAGTGCTTTTTAAGTTCCTGTCAGTCTGCGCAGCCCATGTTTCTGGATTGTTGTGACAGCGTTCGAGAGCACCGAGACAGAATGAGCCCTGAAGAGTTTTTTTTCTTCTTTTTTGCAATCAGTTGTGTTTGTTTAATATGACATGTCAAAGATTAATGGCCCGTGAAGTGTTTAACATGGATCTCTGGCTATTTTTTTTTTTACCAAGAAGCTGACTCACATACAGGAAAAAAAAGTAATTTCCTTCCATCGTTTGATCCAGAAAATAAGCACTGCTTTGTTTTTCTGTTTAGCGCTGCAGCCAAAGAAGCTTTTTGACAGACTTACCATCCACTTAAAATCATTTCCATTCAGAGAATACATTTTAATATAAATCTGTGGTATAATAAGCTCTTTTTCAAATAAATTGAAAAATAGGTTGCAGAAGGAGGTAACAATGCTGGTAAATTACTTCTTTTTTTTAGCTTGTCCTGTCCTGATATGTTTGGCAGACAAAACTGAACTTTTGCTGGCCCCTCCCCCAAAACGGCCATTGTCCAATCACACATCATAGCAACTGTTACTATGTGAGTAGTTCCGACAAACATTGACTCCAAGCAGTACGGTGAAGTGGTGTGTCCATGTTATTTGTAAATTGGACACTGGATATCCTGATAGATTATCTGGAGGAGTTTTGTTCTTTTCATTCCCAAAGCTGAAAACACAACGTGAGCGGTGCCTACGATGGATAAAACAGTTTGAACGGCTCCACTTCCAGTTAAATGTGTCAGGAAATTACGAAGCATAAATACGTCTGCTCAAAGGTAATGCTAACAGCTAACTACTTACCGTGTTGTCTAGATCACAAGAACACAAACCGAACCAAAGTTATAATTACCATGGATATCATTGCCAGATTGTTAACCTACTCTCTAAGCTAAGTTTAACGAGCCCTTTAGCTTTAGTCAACATTAGTTAACATGTTAGCTAACGCTAACTACATTAGCTGCTTTTGTGTTGGCTGTAGTGTCCCCCACTTTATTTTACATCATTTTACAAAGTCAAACATATAGTACCCCAACAACAACTTTAAATAATAATGTTTTTATCTTTCATGAAACATTTTAAGATTTAGCTTGAGACCAGTAAGCATTGCCATACCCATACCATACCACTTTGTTTGTAAAGCTCTTTTAAACATGACATTACAACCAACCAAAGCGCTGCATATAAAAACATCAATAAAAACACTACAATTAAAGCACATAATAGCCTCGATAGCAGTCGTATCTCCTTCAGTCTATATTTTTAGATTGTGAATAAATCCTTCCACTGCAGACTGTAACTCCTTCTGCCTCGATCTGCAAGATATCGCAAAGGTATTGCTCCAAAAAGGTCACTGACATGCATGGGTATACTTCTTCCCGTCATGACTATCTGTTGCACTGGTCGTGTTTGACCATTTGTTTGTTGGACGTTGCAACAGTAACTAACGGGGCGGGGCCTGGGTCTGGGTGCCTTATTATGTCAGGACAGATTTACTCTACAACAGGTGAGATTTAATGTACCTGTTCTGTTGTATAATGTGTTTTATTTGACCGTATCTGGTTTTGGAGGTGGAGTGGACAGACAGAGAGATGCAGACATTTAACAAACACCATTAAAGTAAAAAGGGGGCTCGTGTGCATGTGTTCATGTGGGTGCATTTGAGTGTTTTTTAGTGTGTATGTGTGGGAGATTTGTATGCATCAGTGTGTAGATTTGAGTTCCGTGCACTAGTGTGTCTCTGTGTGTGTCTATCTCTGTTTCTATACATTATATGTCTGTTTATGTCGGTTTATCATGTGGAATAACTGCAGCAGAGTACATCTGGTCCAAGTACCAGGGAGCACAACAGCCCCAAGCAGACCAGCAGCCATCAACAGTTGCAGATCCAACACAGAGGGGACGTCCACAAAAGAGCAGAATGGCCCCGCCCCCAGCAGGAGGGCTCCCCAAGAGAGCACAGGGACTTTATTCTTTGTGAGCCTAGAACAAAAACATGAGTTTATGATATTTTAGACATTCTGCCTTTAAAATCTTAAAATTATATCTTTTTGACATTTCATTAAAGCTGCATACGAGTGATAAGAAAGGTGTTTAGTCTGGGAACAAGCCAGTAGTAGCTTGTGGTATGTGTAGCTTTGATGCTGCTTCTCACTCTTCACATGCAGATAAGATAGGCTCCAACAGCAGCAGAGAGATATGGACACCTTTGGGTCTTATCAGGCACATCAAGGAGCCTCAAGCCCTCATGGAGACATAACACAGGCTGAAAGGAATCATGGGAGGGAAGGAGAAGGAGAGGCACATTGGGATTTAAAGGAATTCCTCTTCAGGTGGATGTTTGTGACAGTGGTGCTGCAGAGATTCAGATAAACCCACTTCTATAGCTGAATTTCATCAGTCAGTTTATATGAATAAATACTACAGATTAACCATGTTCATCACAAGCTTTTACATCATGCAAACAGTGTCTAGGTCAACATTTTGTATACTGATTGCAAATGATGCATTTTATGAATCCATAGAGTCTCTAATAGGAGGAGCAGCTTCCTGGATGTTTTAATTTTCTGTCTTTACTCTTGATTGTTTTAGAGTTCATTTCTTTTTTATTTTATTCTGTTGCTGATGTAGCAGCTGACAGGAAAGGAGGAGAGAGAGAGAGAGAGAGAGAGAGAGAGAGAGAGAGAGAGAAGGACAGAAGTATGAAGATGGAGCACAAAAAGATGAAACATCATGGATACTGACTTCTGCATCCAGAGAAAAAAAATACATATTAGTCATGATGCATCAGAACCAGAAACTGAGCCAACACCGTCTCAAGGTAAGTAAAAGCTTGTATTATTTTTCTTTTCACAGGTGAATAACTGAGATAACTGGAAACAGCATATCAGAATTCTGCAGGCAAAATAAGTGAAAATTGCAAATTAATGTCTTTCAGATGATTAGAAGTTGCAGTGGTGCTTATTTAGTGACCAGAAGCTGGGGGACAAATACTATACAGTCATGATGAAAAGTTTTGAGAATGACACAAATACTGATTTTCACAAACTTTGCTGCTTCAGTTTTCATATGAACTCCAGAATGTTGAAGATTAGATGACTTGCTAAGTTCTTCTTTACCATGAAAATGAACTTAATCCCAAAAACCCGTTTCCTCTGCACGTCATCGCTGCTATAAAACAACCTGCTGAGATCATTTCAATGATCTTCTCACTAACAGGTGAGACTATTGATGAGCACGAGGCTGGAGGTCATGATGTCATGATGATGGAGTTAGAATAACAGACTGTTAAAGCTGATGATTGAAATCATTGTTCTTCCTGTTGGTTACCTGTAAAGAAACACCTGCAGCATCATCGTGTTCCATAAAAATATCTTCACAGGCAGAATGTTGTTGTTACTAAGATTCACCTAAATCAACTATTTATCATCCAAGAAAGTCCAGCAGCAGGACCGTGTCCTAAAGATGATCCAGCTGCAGGATCAGAGTGACAGCAGACAGATGTGAGAACATCTGCACAGTGAGACTTTGAGAAGATTGTCTGGTGTCAAGAAGGACAGCAAAGAAGCTGCTTCTCTCTAAAAACCATCAGGGACAGACTGATATTCTGCATGAAGTCCAGCTAGTGGACTGATGAGGACTGGAGACAAGTCCTTTTCTCTGATGGAGCTCCGAGTCATCAGGACAAAACTAAATGACTCGAGGAATGAAACACTGAAATTTTGGGTCCATGTCCAGGAAACTCTCCAGATCGTAATCCAATTAAGAACTTGTGATCAGTCCTCAAGAGGACAAACAAAAACGCAGGAATTCTGACAAACTCCATGCTTTGATTATTAAAGAACAGGTTGCATCAGTCAGGATTTGGCCCAGAAGTTGGTTGACATCATGCAATCTAAAAACTTTTGACCAGGACTTTACATGAGCCAGAGTGTCTTAGAGCAGAGCTGAGCAGGTTGGTGTGTGAAGACGAGCATCTTGCAGAGAGGAGACGAGCAGGATTCTCATCCAGCGCAAACAGTGAAGATCTGAGAGCACCAGGAGTGTTGAGCTGCTCGTCTGAATTGTTAAATTGAGAATTGAGAAAGAAAAGCCAAAACAAAAGACATTGCACTTAAGATAGAAGAAAAACATATCAGAAGATCTTGTGTCTTTCATGTTTTGTGTATGTGCATGCGTGTGTGTCTATGTGTTTATGTGTGTTTATGTGAGTGTGTGTGTTGGCCCAAGCCTGTAAGTGTCTGTGTGTATTTCTTTGTCACAAAATGTGTTTGGTAATATCAGGAATTAGCAGCAATGAAAATACCGCCACACCCACCGTTCATCAAGTCTCAGATCCAGGACCAGCTACACACACCTTCACACACACCTTCACACACTCATAACAGTAAAACAATGACACATAAACACAAACGCTCGTCTACACTGTCAACTGAGGGCCACCCGAACCCACAGTAACCCCAGAAAGCAGTCAGCCAACCCCACTGCAGGTACTGCACAGTAGTCTGTTGGACATGATCTGAGCACTGCTGATAAACAAAAACCACCCCCCACCCCCGTCCCCCTAAACCACACACTCAATGCACTGTGCCACCCACCTCCCTGGAAATCCTAGTGATGTGTGTGTGTGTTTGGAACCAGACAGAATCACTTGTGTCTGAAAGCACTTGTTCTGGACATGTTTTAGTTTCCAGACCAGATGATTTGAGAGATCTGATCTCAGAGCAGCTTGAGTTATTTACTGATCACCATCAGGGTAAAAATGTTGCTCCATTTTACTGATATCTACTCAAATGACGCATTTCAGGTGTGAAAACCTTGATTTCAGACACAAAATGACGTTCAGACTCTTGAAACTTCAACTGCTGTCAGAAAGTTTCACACAGTTAATCATTTTATAAAACTTCTTATCCATCAGAGATTCATTATATGGACAAGATCAGTCAGAGATCACTTATAAGGAGTAGAAGAAGAAGAACGTCGTCTCCATTTCACTCTCGTGTACCTGAACGTGTCTGTTCTCTGCCTGCTGTTTGTTGTTCCATCGTCAGGGGTCGTTCCTCAACTGCGCACCGCTGAAGCTGCGCATCCCTTAACGTGATGATCACAAAGAAATGCGCCACTGACACCCCGATTAAAAAAATAAAAAAGAATAAGATGAAAAAAAACACATCAGCGTTAGGCTTTGGAGCGGATTTGACATGATTGTTTTAAAGAGTCACGGTGCGACAGATGGATTAGGATCGAATTAAAACTCGCAGAAATGAAAAACAATCAGATTTATTTCAACAAGGATTTTATATTTGTCGCTGTTTGACTCGTTATTTCGATCGAAACATAAAAACTTGGTGTGTTTGACTTGTGTGTCTTCGAGAGCTCCACCTCTGGCTGCGTGCAGTCGGAGTGGGCGGTTTCAGAACACACACACACACATACGCACACACTCACGCATTCACGCACACACGCGCTTATTATGAAGCGCAACCTGCTGATTCCTCCTGATTCCCCCAACCTGTAGGAGTTACTGACCGCGGCTGGTCATTTTGTGTCGCTTTAGAAAGTTTCGGGGAGTAAAGGAGTTTGTTTTGGTAAAATGGCTTCTGTCAGAAGAGTTTTTCTTCTGTTTGTCCCATCAACCGACCAGCGGGAGCGCTCAGAATAAAGTTTCTCATGGTGCACTTCATCCTAAGGAGCAAAGCGCGCTACGGGAGCCCGAAATGAAATCAGGAGCGAGACTGTTATTCTGTGAATATTTCAAATGGCTTGATGCACGACTTTGCTTTTGATCAATAGTTGTGACAGAAACACTCTCGGGTGGACTTTGGTTCCCTTTACGCGCTTTTAGCGTTCGGACTGAAACTCCAAGCGAGGACTCGGGACTCTGGAGGGCGCACAGCGGGACAACATGATGACACGCCGCCTGCTCGCCTTGGTTGGAGTGTGGTGGAGCGCTTATTACTGCATGTTCACGGTCGCAGGTAATCACCTTTCACCGGACGCCAACAACGAAGCCCATCCAGGTTTTGTCCACAGGCGGCTGCGGACGCACGAGAAGCGGGAGATGCAGAAGGAGATCCTGACCATCCTGGGGCTGCCGCACAGACCGCGGCCTCATTTATCTCACGGAAAGTTCAATTCCGCTCCACTTTTCATGCTGGACTTGTACAACACCATATCCAGCGAGGAGAAAAGCAAAGCGGAAGGCGACTTGGACAGATCCCAGTCCGTGCGGACGACTCAGAGCTCTCCTCTGGCGACATATCAAGAAACAGCCTTTTTAAATGACGCAGACATGGTGATGAGCTTCGTGAATTTAGGTGAGTTTATCTTAAAACGTTTTATTACCAAAATACTGTTGCAGTAAATTTAAAAAAATTGACTCCAAAAATAGCGCCTTTACTTTGAAAAATCATTTTCTTGCACCCACCTGTAGATCCGCTCCTTAATTCAGGATCCATGAAGGCGCTGCGTAAAGCGGACGCGCCTTTACGCACGTTCGGTATTTTATAATGAACTGTCCCTCTGTGTGAACCACAACCAGAGCAAATAACTCATTCATTTCCTATGTGGTTCCACGAAATGAGGTTTGTATTGTTTCTGGGTAATTTATTGTTACACGTCCCCTCTCCGGTTAAATTCCCCCCCCCATCGGCTCACTTATAGGACCAAGATTCTGTGGTCAGTCTCGCTTTGCTATCTGCTCCAAGATGTATGTTTAAGCGGGAGAATAAACCCTGTTTCCCCCACCAAACCATCAACCGCCACCACTGGTATTTGTATATAAAGGGTTATTTCTGCTCTTGACCTCCAGTCCTAAGAGATGTGGGTTCTGCGCGTAAATTGCATCGCATTGTTTGTGTTTCCCAGCAGATTAGTCTTTAATTAGCTCCAGCGATAATAAACAGGGACTTTAATCATAACGAGTTTGGAACATAAAAGCTCAAAGCGCTTTCTTCCATTAGCAGCTCCAGTGTTTACTGGGAGACTCTAAACAGAGAGACGGAAGATAAACAGAGTTCCTGCCGGAGTCACGGGCCAATGGAAGAGGAGCTGAAACCAGATTGATTGTCAGAGCAGAGAACAGCATCACTGTTTGTTCTTCCACTTTGAAAGTGACTAAATGAAGAGAATTGGGTTTGAGTTTTAAAACTTCTTATTGGTCCTCTGAGTGTTGCAACATGTGGATGCTAGAAACCAGATCCAGAAAGAAGGAAACAATCATTCCAGGTCTCAAATATCGAAAAAAAAAATCTTTTATTGGCTTGTGTGATGGTGGCAGCGTGGTGTTTGTGTGTCTGTGGTTTTGTTCTTCCTCTGCTGTGCAGGTTTGGGTTTATACTCTCGTGTTGTTGCACATCTGGCGCTTCATTTTGATTAATCGCGTCCTGTGCATCTTTTGACAGTTCCCTCAGATTTCTGCGGTGACCGGGGGGGGATTAGGTTGCCATCTCCTCCAGCCCGTACACAGAGTCCTAACCGCCCTGGAGGAGGGAGGGTTTCCTCCCTGAATGTGATTGTAATTAATGTTGGACAGGCCAAGGCTCTCCATCTGCTTTGCAGATAAAGTCCTGCACGACTACTGTGTGTCACTGCTGTCCGATTAGTTTGCATCTTTTTTTGCTCAATTTGAGGTATTTTTTTTTAGAGAAGGAGGCATGAAACACTTTCTGGGTGGTCCGACTTATTGACCAGAAATCTGGATATCACGTGTGGCCGGAGTGAAGCTGCAAATTAGAATTATGATAAATGAAAGAAAGAAAAAGAGGAGAGGCCAAAAACACTCTGTCTGAAAGGGTTTGAAGAATCTGGAGTGGGTTTAACGACACACACAGGAGGAGCTCCTTATCTGGTGGACATTCTTCACAGGGAGACAATGTAACAGCTCATCAGTCCAAAAGCAAAGCAAAGAAAATAGCACTTGCTGTTTTTATATGGAGGATTTAATTCCAACTCATCAACAGGCACGTGTACAAATTCTGATTTTGACTTTTATTCATAGCCAATAAATCAAAGGTGGTGATTTAAGGTTGGTTTATACTGATGTGTTTCACAGCCAGCTGAAGCAGGAACGAAGCCAAACAGCTCATTTTCAGAAGACGTCCTCCTGGGACGCACGTCCATATTTTGAGCCCCTGCGTTACGTTTAATCTCAGATGCTGTTTCTGCAAACCGTTTGTCTCTTTATCCGTCTCTGCGTGATTCATGTAGAGCTGCTGGTTCAGTCATCCGTTCTCCTGTGCTGTCATCACTTCTTCAGAAACACCCGTTAAAAAAAAAAAGCTAAACAAGTGGTGGAAAAACATTGAAATGATGAGGGGGGGAGAAGCACATTTTCCAGCAGCTCCATCTTCATCTTCATTCCTAGAATAGCACCTTCATCACTGTTTGCCTTGCGGACGTCCTGCTTTCCACTGAGGTTTGGTGAAGTGACACTGTGGGCCGCGTTGAGTCATGCAGCTCCTGACATGTGCTAATGCACGCCGGCGTCCTCGGGAAGATGATGCAGGTCACGGTTAACGGCTGTCAGGACGTGTTCTCGCCTGTTTGATGTAGATTTGGACTGATTTTATTAAAGCGAGTGATTCTCCTGATGTAAGAAGCGCAAGCTGTTGTAAAATATACTTCCATAAATAGTTGCAGGAAATCTGAAGCCTTTAACTTAATGAGCTCTCTGTTGGAATCAGATTCATCTTTTTTCATTTGAATGATTGAGAAGAACTCTGGTTTAGATGTTGAGATGTATTTAGTGTGAGAAGTTTATTTTTTATTAGCATCTTGGTGCCGTTAAAAAGAGTTAACTCTCATCAGATTAAAATCCAAAATCCACATGAACCAGCCAATAAGAGGGCTGCTGCTGCTTCTGTCAGATTTTTGGAATTAATAGTCAACGATGGAAGAGAACTAGTTGATTTTATGGTTCACGTGTGCAGAAAAAGACCTCAAAATGTTCCTGCGTCGTCTACATTTACGTTTGCTTTTAGCTCAGCTCCTTCTGCTAGACTCTGAGGTGTTCGAGGTCTTTTTAAAGGGGCCTTGTCACACAGATTTCATAACTTTGTGGTTATTTCTGAAGTATTAACTTGTAATCTGAAATATTTCCTATCTAAAAAACATCAGGAAAAACTCATTTCTAGACGTTCAAGCTCTGAGTAATCTGAAAATTGACCTCGATTCAAGCCAACACTCATTAAAGGTGCAGTATAGAATATTTTCATAAAAAAGCAATATTTTTAACTAAATAATGCCTCCACAGGGTGGTTAGAGGGTTGTAGAATGAAAATACACTATTTATTTTAAAAATTATATTAAAAATTAATTTTGATGGGCACCACGTTGGCATTTTGTTTACATCTGCCAGCCAATAGCTGGCAGAGCAGCGGGCACCGTTTTGGGTTGTCTAATACTGTAAATACTCCAGCACAGTGAGGCTGGTACTGTGGAGTCTGCAGGTCAAGCAGCTGGAAGCACTGGGGACATGTGGTGGTTATATACCTTATTTGCTTGCCATAGAGAGTTTCCCTGACATGTGACTATTATCAGGGTCGTGTCTTTATTAGCAGCTCACGCTAACACGGAGGTGCAGGTGGCTGAAGTGTGGGAAAGTCTGGTGTTCGGCTGGAGGGTAGCACAGAGGATGGTGTGGAAAATTAAGGTGTGCAGGATGGTCTGAAGAGGATCTTGAAAAGATTACTCGAAGTTTTTGGTTTGCTCAAGAAGAGTCGGGGCAGCTACGTGAGCTCTTTGTCACGAACTGAATCGATGACTGAGCTACAGGTGGGAGTCTCCGTTTATCAGAGCCCCCACCCTGACCCCCCCCAGACCCCGAGGTAAATATAAGTTCTGGGAGTCTCTCCAAAAATAAACAGAAGCCACTTGTCCCACAAATCTGGATTTTTTTTTGGTCAATATGGACGATCCACCATGTTTGCTACTGAACAACTAAGCTAACTTTGCAGGCGTGGTCTCAACTGAATGAATGTTAGTGAGCAAAATCCCTGCGATGTCACATTGATAGGGTTTTCTAACTCACCTGATTCCTACACCTGCCTCGTTAAAAAAAAAGTTATTGTAAGAGACGTTCTAATGCCTTTTTTACACCCAGTATGAAACTAAGACATCCGTGGAGCTAAAATATTCAACCTAAAACTCAGAAAAAGGATTTTTGTTTTTTTAATGGCAGGGCACCTTTAAGAACAACTTGAGTCCAAACCCAACAGCTCCAGCTTTCATCTGTGTGTTTGTCTTCAAGTAGAAGAACCTTGTTAATAAAGAAAAACACATGCTGATTTTATGGACCTTGTGTTTGTATCTTTATAACCTCCTGTTAAGGGTCAGATGGACATTGTCCTTCTACCAGCTAAAGATTCTGCTTTTTTTAGACCTTCATATAGATGCATATAGATATGAGTCTTTTTGCTGGTGGTTGCTCATGGGATTTATCTTCAGCTATGACACACAGCAGTGTACGTAGATTGTTTCATGAGAAGGCACTGCACCTGGATTTTACCTGGATTTTGCACCTTCGGCCTACTTTTTCTCGGTGTCAGATTCAAATGTTCAATTCAACTCTATTCTTAATCATGAGAAAAAAGCGGATGAATATTAAATGAGCATCAAATTGGTCTGAAGTTCATTCCACTTCCGGTTTGCATTCAGACTCAACCTAATTCCAGCATGTAGAAAGTGAACTTTCATGTCTTTTGTCTGGAGCAAATAATCTAAAATTATTTGATGCTTTTCTGCGTTTGCTTGTCATCATCAGGACCCTCATCTTCCCTTGTCTCTGTTCCATGTCTGCACACATCAGTGCATGTTTATAGTGAAGCTGTCACTACATCATGCTACAAAATGGCGGCTGACGATTACGGTCAATGCACACTCACACCCAGTGCGGGGCGGGATTCACTCGTAACCACGTGTGAGAGCTCCGAACAGACGGGGACGTAGAACCAGCAAGCGCTACACCATAAGCTACAAGTGGTAAATGTAAGAGATAGTTACACCACCCTTACAAAGCCCCAAACCATCTGAAAGAGTAATGAAAAAAATAAGGAGCACGAGCTCGGTCGGGCCGAACAACAGCTAGCCCAGCAACAGGTATGGTTAGCACAGGAGCGAACCAGGGCTAATACACCAAGCAAAGAGAAAAGGCGAAGCCACACGACTCCAAGTTGAAGCGAAGTTGCGAATTCGCAACCGACCGCCAGCACAACTCAACGGGCAGAGTTAGCACAGGACAAAGCCGACGCTAACAGACAAGGCACCGGGAGTCACGAGCAACGCGACGCCAAGCCTAATGAAAGAAACTGTACTCACAGTGGGCGTTGACGGGGAGAAACCGCCGAGCCGTATCTCACAGCCTCCAGAGGACGTGAGACAACACGCAGCTCCAACCACAAGTTTGGCGAGGCTACAAGCGAGATCGGTAAACAAAGGAAATATCCAAAGTAAACCTCACGCGCAAAGTGAGACGTAGAAAAAGGAACGTGGCTTGGGTGACACAGGTATATGTAGGCAACCATGACGTCACCCGGGTCACGTTCCAATGGCGTGACTTTGTTGGTATATGAACTCGAACCTCTGTGCTGCACACGCGTAGATATCCAGGTGCTAAGCACCGCCCTCTGGTGGTCAGAAGGAATGAAATAGAATATGAACTTTCATGTCTTTTGTCTGGAGCAAATAATCTAAAATTATTTGATGCTTTTCTGCGTTTGCTTGTCCTCATCAGGACCCTCATCTTCCTTAGTCTCTGTTCCATCTCTGCACACATCAGTGCATGTTTATAGTGAAGCTGTCACTACATCTTTCTACTTAAGTCAACTGTTTGACTTTCTTCCAACTTGCTGTCTAAACTTTAAAGTCAAGGAAAGTCTTGCAGAAGCAGGTTTTGAGGAGATTAGCTGCATCCAGCCGGCGCGCGGCTCCTTCAGAGATGAAGGGTCTTTATTAGTTGGCTGTTTTGCTTGTCTTGTGATGCCTGGCTGCGTTTCTCAGCGTCTAAGCCCAGGTAAGCCACTTCCTTTGCTGTAAAACGTGTCCCAAAGCCCCAGCATGATCAAATAATTAGCTGGCTCTGACCAAAGAGCCGATTGTTTGAAACAGAATGAAGCTTTGGAAAATTTTCACTAAATCGTCTTGAATCGCTTCCTGCAAAGCCTCAGAGACTCGAACAGAGGACCACCCGTTATTTCATCTCAGCACTGAAAATGCTCCAAACAGTATTAGCTGGAGGTTAACCATATTATTCATGATACTCTGCAGCAGGGTTAAGGTTCTTTCTGAGACATAAACTTCAAACCTTCCTGCACTAGAGACAAAAGTCACATAAACAAACTCTCCACCTGTTTGTTTTTATCTGTTTACAGTCTACGATACTTTACTGAAGCTACAGATGTGTTTAAGCTAGCAGTGATGTTAAAGAATGACCCAAGATACACAACTAGTTTTGCTTATAGAGTTTCAGTTTCAGTTTGAAAGTACTTCCCATCCTTCATGTTTGGATTATATTGGTTGTCAGAATTATTGGCAGAACTCTGGGAAACAAACAGGGACGATGAAGGAAGCGTCTCCTGGTAACCAGATTATGTCTTTTCCAGTTAACTACCGGACGTAATCCCGTGTGTAACACATCCGGCTAACTGGGTTGTTTACAGGACATACACCATCATGGTTCTGGGGTGTTTTAAGTTACCATGGCAACATCATTCACGAAAAAACATGTAAAAAGGGGTCAGATTATCCTTAAAATAGATGTTTTTCCACAGATTATTGCTTGAAGACACTTTGATCTACAGATTTCTTTCTAACGTGTAGCTGGTCACATGACGCAAGTCTATAACATATTGAAGCAACTTTTACATATCTTCTATTGTATTACCATGGTAACGCCATTCACCATTGAAAGCATCCTGTCAGCTCACAGCAGACACTGTGAAATCTGTGTGGACATGTGATACATCATAGTTATTGAGTCGACCAGCAGAAGTGTTCTACCATGTGTATATTAAATTTTGGAATACCATGGCAACAGAATCCATTAAAAACAGCATTCCTATTATAATCCGAAGTTATATCATCATATTCCAAATTACACTTTAGGGATGCACCAATATCGATACGATACTGGTATTGGGTATCGAGGCCAATATCAGTCTAATGTACTCTTATCAGTTAGTAAACTGATACCATGAACTGATACTTAAAATGTGGAAACTCTGCAATAATTTCACTTGAAATTTTTATTTTTCACTTGAAATTTTATTTTTGGGGTCATTTATATTAATATTTAATTTTTTGATCTAGTTCACCCTCATTTGTTGTAACAAGCAGAGAAGAAAATAAAACCTGTCTTCCAATTATTTGCATTTTTTTGTGTTTTAGAAGTATCTGCATTGGTACTCGGTATCGACAAGTACTCAGATCCAAGTATCGGTATCGTATCGGTTTGAAAAAAGTGGTATCGTTGCATTCCTATTAACTTCACTCTTTCAGTTTTTTCATCACATTTGCAGCACCTGTCAGGTGTCACACACGCAGTGTGCGATGAATGCAGCGTTCTGATTGGCTGAGGGATTCTGAGTCATGCACACAATAGTAGTCCCTCTCAAAGTTACTTCAGGAATGTTCTTGTTATACTTTATTCAGCCGACATTCTGATACTCCACCATGTACACACATCTCTCCTTGGGTCTCGCATCTCTCATGCCACGACTCTTCAACTTGACTAGATGGCAGCTGAGATTGGAGTTTAAGTACAGAGATCACAGCTGCACAGCCTCTTCCTGCACGTCAGCTCCGGTGTCTTCACTGGGTGTGATGCCATTCTGGAGCAGAGGTAGAGGTGCAGGATGAAGGAGTGTGACCAGATAAGGAGGTGAAGTGCAACGCACTCCCTGCTGGTAATGATCCATCCAGCAGAGCTGATAACCCTGCAGGAACATCAGATTAGGACCTGCTGCTCCCATTTATCACCTCTGGGTGCAGGCATGTAGGAATTTGTTCTCTTTTGTGAGCTCAGCTTTCAGTGGGACGAGGCTGAGCTTTGAGTCCTGCTCAGATGTTTTCTCTGATTGTGCCTTTGTGTCACGTTAACCTGTTTTTAGCATGAAGATAGCTTCTAAAGTTGTGTTTTTAACTAAACTGATTGTTAGAAATTCTTTTACCAAGTCGTCTCTGTCTGCTTGCATGGAGTTAAAACAAGCTGAAACAAATAGAAGAATGTGCTAGTTTTATTTTTTTATTTATCTCCAGGAGTTTTAAATGGACAGCATTTATGCTTGGGGGGGGGGGGGGTCTCTTGTTGTGAGGCTTTTCTTTTGCAGACTTTTGCACCCCCATTGCTTTGCATAGTTCACTGGCTGCAAATTGGTTATAAAAAACAGTAAAACACGTATTTCGATCACAACACTTAAAATAAAGAAAATATAGACTTGTTGAAAAAGATTTATTAGCTACATGTTTAAACTGTTTAAATAATCACATTATATACAGACCTATTCTATCCGCAGTGGATATATTAGTGATTTGATCAGTAATAATTTACCAATTGTAGAAATACAGATTTATTCTGACTGGACTGAGTAAAGAGTCTGATTGTACATTTTACCTGTTTAAGCGCTAACTGCAGGGAGGAGGGGCAGGATGTTACGCTGTGGGTTCGGTATTCTCTGCTTTTCTACACTAACTGATTGAAACTGCTGCATCATGTTGTCAGATACGAGTAACTACACGTGTTGCGCATTTGCCACAGAACTCACATGTCCGCAGCTTTTTGCGTAGTTTAGAGTGGCGAGTCATAGCAGCACTGCTCTAACTTCACCTTGTCTTTAGTCTAAAAACTGAAGAAGAGTCTATATCCCCCGTCTCATTCCTGCCTGCCAATGTGTTCACTTAAAACAACAGAAACGCTTATGCTCCTGCTTCCGGAAGTGGCGGACGGATGGACAAACAAACAAACAAACAAACAAACAAACAAACAAACAAACAAACAAACAAACAAACCAACCAACCAACCTTTGCATTTTGCAGCCGTGGCGCTGGAACTTCAGCTGTGGCGCAGCACCACGGTAAAGCCAATGTCGAAGAAGAAGAAGAAGAAGAAGAAGAAGAAGAAGAAGAAGAAGAAGAAGAAGAAGAAGAAGAAGAAGAAACTTTATTTATATAGCACCTTTCACAGATAAAAATCACAAAGTGCTTCACAATGACATGGAGATACAATCCTCCACGTCTTCGACAGCCAACTCTCCAGGCTGCCAAGGGTCACAGTATACCCGGCGCACGTCGTTCAGGCCAGCCAAGCAGCTGGAAGAACGACCGTTCACAAGTTGTAGGGGAAACACTGCGTTGTGTATACTGTCTTCAGAGATCATTCAACAGAAATTAGTGTTTGTGTGAAAGAGCGAGACACAAAAAGGACAAAGAGGGCCAAAAACAAAAAACCCCAAACCCCAAATAATTTGCACTCTATCTTTTCCTTTTCAGATTCACAAAGCAAATATCTGCAATTTCATGTAGTTACAAACACACCCATGAATTTCAGCAGGTGTGTGCAAATTGCACGAGATTGCAGGTGTCCTTACTGCACAGTACCAACAAGAACTTCTTTCAAACACACACTAAAAGTGACCGAAAGAAGGAAAATGTTTTCTCAGAGTGATACAGTCAGTCACTTATTTTCTGTACCCACTTCTTCCTGTTCAGGGTTGTAGCTGGTGTTTATCACCAGCAGTCATTGGACGAGAGGCGGGGCTACACCTCGACAGACCACCAGTCCATCACAGCCGAGTTATCTATTTTATTTTATTTTATTAATCCCTCGTGGGGAAATTCAGCTCTGCATTTAACCCATCTTCACCCTGGGGTGAGGAGCAGAAAGCAGCCATCTTGAACAGCGCCTGGGGGGGCAGTTGCGGGGCTCAGTAACTTCCTTAAGGATACTTCGACGTGGCTTGCCGGCACCGGGGATCGAACCCGTCGTCTTTGAAATAAAGGGCAATCGCCCTTCCGCTAGACTACGCCACCCGCCTGCCATTTTTTATCCAAAAAATGTTTAAAAATGCAACTAAATGTCTTTTTTCTGTTTTGTGAATTTGCTTCGATTTTCATTCAGAAGACTTTTGCTTTTGCAGAAAGAGGCCATTTAAATAAAAAGCAAAACAAATTCACGAAACATAAAACTGCAAGTCTGTTGCTTTTTTTTAAAAAGCCTTTGGATTATTCTGTCCTGGAAGACTGAGAATCAGAGTGAGGTCCAGATCTTGATGAAGACAAAAGGCTCCTTAAAGCTGGATGAAACTACATCTGACAGTATCAGAGAGGAATCACATTTAAAATACATTTCTGAAACAATAAGAGAAAAAACCCTGCTGAACATATCAGAGCTGCTTCTACACAGTTTACAACACAATGTAATACATTAAAACAGAGCTTTTCACTCTTCTTCTTCTGACCACGTGCTTCTCCTGGTTTGAATTATTTGCTTCCAGTTGTTTTAACTCCAGTTTCTGATATTTTATGTGATAAAGACATATTTACCTCCAACTAGGAGGGAATGTTTACTTGTTTTTCTGTTTGCAACATAACTTGAATTGTTGTGGACGGATTTTCATGATATTTTTAAGAAATATCCAGCTGATTATACCTTGGGGCTGATCCGGATCCAGGAATTGATTGATGATTCTTTAACATTGGGAGACGGAGCTGTCTTCAGTTCATGTTACTGTAAATCCACAGTAAATAATCTAAGTGTGGAACCGATGTGCTTGGTGGAGGTCTGCGCTCTCGCAGGGCTTTTCTAGTTGTTTCAGTGTTGCTAAGCAGGACAGAAATGTGACTGTTATTTAGCTTCAAATCCCTCCAGTTTTTCTTTCCTAAAACGACTCCTTTTGCTCTTTTGTTTAAACATCCATGATGATACATTCGGTGTTGTTTTTTGGTCAGAGCTTCTGGTATGTGTTTGGAATTTCATTGTGGACAAAGGTCGTGACCTCATGACCGGCTGAACTCCAACAAGTGCGTCCTTGTGAGTTGACTAAACTCCATCCATTATCATAACAACCCCCAATGTTTGGTGGCTAACAGGAATGATGTTAATGTCAGATTTGATATTCCTGCGGTCACATTTTTCTGTGAAGCTGCTAGGAAGCCTGAAGGTTGATCTCAAATCAATGAAAACAGAAAGAAAGACCGAACAGAGCAAAGGAGGAAAACATCTGTACTCAGACTGTATGACTACGGAATAACTCGAAGGAAGCTGTGAGGAGATTTAGAGTCACTGGTGACTTTGAACATATGAACATAAACATAAACTTTAACCTTTGCAGGTGAACTTAAAGGTGGTATATGGAATATTTTCATTAAAAGCTATATTTTTAATAAAATAACACCTCCACGGGGTGTTTAGAGGGTTGTAGAATGAAAATACAGCATTTCTTTTAAAAATTATATTTGAAGTAAAATATTATAAAAAATTAACTTTGATGGGCGCGACGTTGGCATTTTGTTGCCTAATACCGTAAATACTCCAGCACAGTGAGGCTGGTACTGTGGAGTCTGCAGGTCAAGCAGCTGGAAGCACCGGGGACATGTGGTGATTATATACCTTATTTACTTGCCATAGAGGGTTTCCCATGTGATGAGCAAGTTCTTTGTGGAATGTTTTAATAGCAGCTATTAGCAGCTAGCTAACACGTAGCTGCAGCATGTTGCTGAAGTGGATGAACGCTTAGGGACACTTTTTCGACTGGAAGACACACCACAGAGGATTTTATTGCTTTTTTAAATTTTAATGGATAAGTGAGGCGTGCAGGATGGTGTGTGAGGAGGACAGAGGATCTTAAGAGGGACTGCAGGAAGTTTTGGAGCCGCGGTGAACTGTGAACCCTTTGCCATGGACTGAATCAATAACTGAGCTTTAAACAGGTAGGAGCTGCTTTTATCAGAATCAGTGTGTGATCAGCAGGACTGGAGAACATGATTACTGAGCTGAACTCATGATATTTTATTGTCCTGCTCGGATCGGGGATCTGAGTGGGTTTGGTGAGGAATATTGATCGACCTGAGCATCGGAGAGCGTGCGCGTGCGTGGGGGGTTAACGAGCCTGGCACCCAGATGGCTGAAGGCTTTGTGCCATTTTATTCTGTTCCAAGTGCCATATACCACCTTTAAAGGTCCTATATCATGCAAAATCCCTTTTTGGAGCTTTTAAACAGGTTGTGATGTTATTTCCTTATTTAAAAAAAAACAGTGGTTTTTTGCTTAATACACACATTTTTCAGTAATCCTCCTGAATCCTGCGCTCTGAGCAGCTGCTCTGCTCTCTCCTGGAAAATGACTGACTGTAACATTGTGATGTAACAATGTTACACCAGGACCTGCAGATTAAACACACACGCCCCGAGCTGTGAGAGTCTGAAGCAAGAAGCACCATCGTTTTGTATTTTACTTTCTAAAAATGTCTCAGTGAAAATGAGCATTTGGTTGTGAGAGTTACTGGAATTTATTCATCATTTTATTCAGGCAGCTCGAGGGGCAGCATTCACAAGGAGGGGAGACGGGATTTTAGGTAAACCGAGTGTTTTACTTCCTGGTCGAAGAATAACTCAAGAATATAAGTTATATTTCAGAACAAATGAAGACTATATAACACCAACTGTAATATTTTATCATATATGTGCCTATCACAGATGTTGAAAGTTGTAACAGCAGGATACAGGATCTTTAATATGACCTTCCATAAACTTTTGAATGCAGATGTTCAACTGTTCAATGTTTCTGTAATTTTTATACAACTTGCTGTTTCTAACAAGAAGCTTAACGGTTAAACTCACAACAAATGTTTGATCCATGAACTGATCAATACATTTCCTGGTTCAATCAGAACTGATATTTAAAGAGCCTCATCATGCTGCGCACATGTTGACCTCATGAGACCAAGATGACACCTAACAGCTGATCAACAGTGTCTGACCCTTTTGAAGAAGGATGTTATCAGACAGGAAGTGGCCACTGAGTTTAGAGTGTCATCAGCAGGCTGCAGCAGAGAGACTGGAAGAGTCACAGGAAGGTATAGAAGGTGAGGAGGATAACTCCGCCTCTTTCCCCGTTGCAAAGAGATCTCTGTTTATGCTAGCGCTATAAGCCCACCCAATCCATTTCATACATCACTAAAACATTCTTTTTCAAACAACATTTTTCAAATTACTAATGAGTCACAGTGATTTAAAAGCAGAAATATTCAAAAATACAATTTTAGGTTTAATTTTCTCAAGATACGTTCTCCAAGTACATGTCAACAACACAAGAAACGCAATTTTCATTGGAGTGGGTCTTTGAACAAAGTTCCAGTCAAATATTCTGATCATTCTAAATCATTGCACTGACTCAAGTGCTAGTTGGTAACCGTGGCAACAGAAGCTCAGGACATATGTTAATGCTGGGTGGACACTGCACGATTTCGAGGGGATTTCACCACGATTTTGCCGTCACAGACCACGCTGCGTCATCGTGGAAACATCGTAGCGTCGGGATGTCCGGTTGCTAACATTAGCATTTAGCATTTCAAGTGCTTTTTTGTGTGAAATTATTTTTTAAATTGTTGAATGAAAATATCAGATAATATCACAAAATTTGTCATCAATAATGCGTTTTTATTTACTGAATCTGTGCTCGAATAAATTTGTGGGTCAGTTACAACAAGAATTAATGAATATGGATCAATAATCACGTTTATGAAGATTTAAGATAGAAAAAGCAAAACGTATTCATGTGTGTGTGTCAGCTCTGATTCAATGTGTTTGTTAAACTAAGATGTTTACAAGAAGTCTTCATAAAACACTGACACATAGAAAGATGAACTATTCAACGTCTCGCATGTTCCCAGGCTGACTGCCTCTCCAAATAGGACGTGCCTGAAACAACAACTGAGGATCTGCAGTGAGAAAAAGGCCCCGTGTGAGCGCAGATGCTACTGACCCTCCAGAACAAGCAGCCTCCCTCGCTGCTTCTCTGTCACTGACAAATTTATGAGTCCTGGTTTGACCCACAGGCACAAGTGTGATCCTTACAGGAAAATGGACAGAGGGATGGAATAAGGCTGTCAGCTGTGAAAAAAAAGAGTACAAACGCAGCAATACATTAGTTCCGATGTTTCAGATTGTCAACTGAGAATTAAGGAGAGGAGTCAGATCTTCACAGCAGTACACAAACATGTCCAGATGTGAAGGTCTTTATGCTAAACTGAGGCAACAGATGGTTAAAACTGTAACCACTCCCAGTGCCACGAGCATCTGAGTTTGGATGAAAGGATCTTATCTCTGAGGATGTGCAGGGGAAACTCTGCCCAGTCCTTCCTCCTGTGCTGACACTCTCTGCACCTCCAAACAGTTTGTCTCCTGGATACCTTATCTGACAGAGTGTTCAAAGGTCCAGTACGAATCTCCTCCCAGGAGAAAGTCTTGTTACAGTGTGCCAACAACACGCTTAAAGTCACACACACCAAGTGCTTTGAGTACAAAATAAAAAGTGTCTATAATTATTACTTTATCTGTTGTAACAAGTAAAACTTGAAGTTTACAGAAACATGCACGTCCTTCCCAGTTTATAGAGATTAAATCAGAGGTTTTGTTGAATCACATGCACAGAATCAGATGGTTTAAGTTGTAGTTGCTGTCCTATGTTTTAGATGTGTAAATTGAAAGCTCACTGAAACTTTGAGTTCAAGATTCTGGATTTAATTCTGATTCTTTTTAAGAACAAGTCCAGTATAAATGTATGATGTATAAATGTATGGCATTTACACACACACACACACACACACACACACACACACACACACACACACACACACACACACACAAACACATACACAAGCACACATCTGGTGGTGATAAACTACAAATGTAGCCCCAGCTGTCCTGGGACACACGCTGACAGAGGCGAGGCTGCCATTGCACAGACACCATCGGACCCTGTGACCACCACCAAACAGGCAGGATAAATGTCTTGTCCAAGGTCACAGCAGCAAAGTGATCTTTCTAGACTCACTGCATATCAATTTAATGGTATAATTATGACATTTTAAAACACTTAGCAGGCTCCAAAGTAGTTAAATGTGTCATTTTACGAGTACCTTGTTAAGCATCAACATCTTTTATGGCCAAAACTTAAATTTGTATCAGCAGATTCACCGTTTACTTACTGTAATGATCCTCCTCTAGTGCTGCTGATCAGGAACATTCCCAGCTAGGTGACATGTATCTGGGCCACTAACTTTTAACCAATCATTATTTCTCAGGAGTTGTGGCATCTGAGCTCTGAAATCGAACCCAATCAGAAGCAGCATTTGTGCCGAAGTATCCGTAAGCAAAATAGTGAGTCCCAAAACTGTGTCCTGGGTTCTGCACTGATGGCAACCTGCTGCTCCTCATGGATGGGTCTAATGCAGGGAAATAATTTACCCAAGAATATCAATAAAGTATCAACTATATTGTTATTAGTATTTGTGTCATTTTTAAATTTGGTCCCTACTGTACTCTCTGAGATGTCGTATGACCTTGGCAGAGTTTTAACTCTAAGAAACTCTGAACTTTTGAAATAAATTAATTTAAATTGCCAGATAAAATAATTCAGCTCATTTAAGTTTTTGCAGCTGCATTTAGCTAATTGAGCAGGATAATTCAGCTGCATTAAACTCAATTCAGCTCTCAGCATTTACATTACGTTTCCACAGGAAATGCAGTTCTTCTAGTTATTATTATGTGTGTGTGAATTACCTTAATAGACTTAGTTTTCAGATAATGCTCTGTGTAGACTTGGTGTCCAACTGACTGACATCCTAAGGTGCTCAGGTCCAAAAACCACAACCTCTGTCTTGTCTTGAATTTAAACGCAGAAAATTAAGTGTCATCCAAGATTTTACATCATTAAGACAAGCTTGTAATCTCTGCAGCTGGTTGGTCTCATCAGGCTTCATTGAGAGATATAACTGAGTATCATCAGCATATAATGGAGTTTCATACTATGTTGTCTAATAATTTTACCAAGCGGTAACATAGTAAAGAGGATCGGTCCGAGCACTGAACCCTGAGGAACTCCATGACTGACTCTGGTATATGAAGAAGATTCATTATTTACATGAACAAACTGAAATCTTTCATTTAAATATGATTCAAACTAGTTTAATGCAGTTACCTGCAAAGTGTTTCTGTACCAACATGCTCTTATTTACATTTACTTAGGAAGTTTTTGCTTTAAAGAGACTCTTTCATTAACATATTTTTTTCTGAGTTTTCTGTTGAATATTTTAGCTCCACAGGTGTTCTTACCTTCATAGTGGGTGTGAAAACAGGTCAACAACTTCTCTTTCAGTTTTTATCTCTCAAACTACGCAGGTGGTCATAAAACCCGAGTTCTCCAGAGTCCGAACGGCCTGTATCTGTTTTGTCACAACTCCTTTGTTCATTAGTATTCGACATCTCCCGCAGCTGAAACCAAGCCTAGCATGCTGCTGGCTAAAAGCTGTTCACATAAGACGTATCAAACCGGAAGAGACTACATGTCCTGTTGCAATTCGCAGCGGGTAAGGAAACAGTATACCTCGCTCTAAAAGGCTAGTTTGTTAGCCAACCAGAGTCCAGCAAATTCAAATAATTAATATTTATGAGTTGCAGCCCGAAGACTGACAGAACCAGGCGAATTTTGACGCAGATAGATTGACAGGTCTGTTAATAAGTGTTTCCTGACGTTTTTTAGATATAAAATGTTTCATATTACAGGTTAATACTTAAGAAATAACCACAAAGTCATGAAATTTGTGTGAAATGGCCTCTTTAGCTCAAATAGATTTGAAGATAAACCATAAAACATAAAATATTTGGTCCATCGTTCCATTTTTTAATTCCATGATCTTTAAATTCTCCACTTTCCTCCAAGCAAAAACCTGTTCTGACACTATAAACAGATGTATTATTAGAATTTTAAAATATTTTTTCCTCTTGAATGTCCTCAAAGCCCACCTGCTTTTCAAATATCTAAGTATCTGGTTACTGTCGCTGTTTTTGGACACAAGCCTGCATGTAAAACAAGCAGTCAGCATCACATTTAAGCCACCACTGAAAGGTGGGTGGATGGAGGGTTGGAACCAGAACTGAACTAATTTATCAGTGGATCATATACTCAGTTTCTACATTTCTCAATTTCTCTTTATGATGGAGAGAGTGGAGGTGAAGATTGGAAGGATGTAACTGTAGAATGAAAGGAAATAGTTCAGAAAGAGAGGGACAGCAGCGTTACAGAATCAGACGACGGTTCTGCCTCGTGGCTGTGGAATGCAACTCCACCAGTATTTTGTCTTCACTTTTGGAAACAGCTGTGTTTCCCTTTTTCAAAGATATTTTTTTCCTTATTTATCAAATCCCTCAGGATAGATTCATCTCTCTGCCCTGACACTGACTTCCTCTTCTAAATCTAGGACCAAACCAGCCTAGACCTGAAGCACACACATGCACACACACCTACATATGCACACACACACCTGCTGCCTGTAAGCAGATGGTAACAGCTAAAACAGGCCTCTTTTTTGCCTGACCTACAACCAGGAATAAAAAAACAACTTACCTATCAAACAATGTAAAAACAACAAATCCACAGGCTCGAAATTACCAGAAGACTACGCACATAAACACATACCTGTGTAGGCCATGAGTTGGTTTTTCCCACAAGTTAGAAAAGGGGCATTTTTGTTTATTGACTCAACATAAATATCTTGAGCTCGGATGAAAATTCAAACCAACGGTTGTTTGAGAGCTAAAAATGGTTTCAAAACCACAGGTGAACATCTCTGTTCATGCTGAAAGGTGGCTGATTTTCGGAGCACTTTCAGCGGTCACATGAGCAAACAGCAAAAATTGACACATTCTGATGAAGGTGCAACAGATTCAGGGTTCTTTCTTTCATAAAGACTGGTGATTCACTTGTATTTAAAGAGGCCATTTCACTCACATTTTAGGACTTTGTGGTTATTTCTGAAGTATTAACCTGTAATATGAAACATTTTATATCTAAAAAACATCAGGAAACACTGATTAACAGACCTGTCTGTCTGGGTGAAGATTCAGCTGGTTCGGGCTGCAATTCATTAATATTAATTATTTGAATTTCCTGGACCCTGATTGGCTAACAAACTAGCCTATGAGAGCAAGGTATACTGTTTCCTTCCCCGCTGCACATGGCAACAGCACCGTAGTCTCTTCCTGTTTGTTACGTTATGCTACAGCTTTTAGCCAGCAGCATGCTAGGCGTGGTTTCAACTGCGGGAGCTGCCGAATACTAACGAACAAAGGAGTTGTGACGAAACAGATACAGGCCATTCGAACTCGGGTGTTATCACCACCTGCGTAGTTTGAGAGATTAAAACTGAAAGAGAAGTTGTTGACCTGTTTTCACACCCACTATGAGGGTAAGAACACCTGTGGAGCTAAAATATGCAACAGAAACCTAAGAAAAAAACGTTTTTAATGGAAGGGCCTCTTTAAACAAGTTCATTTTGTTCCTGACAACAACCAAAAGTCTCTTTATCCTCTAAAGCCACTGACAGATGAGCAGTGACCTCTTATTATTTAGGAGAAAGCTACAAAACAAGACAAACTCTCCTCTCTGGGCCACCCAAATATTTTCCCTGGTAACTCTTGGCAACAAAATGAATGCAATACTGACAATTTGACTCACTATAAACAGCCTGTTTTAGCGTGTAACACAAAGCAGGATGAATCAGTTTGGCTTGGGACTGTTACAGTTTGTTAGACCACAGAGTGTTTTGTGTCACCGGTTCTGTTTATATGTAACCAGTTTGTTTGAGTTTATTTCAGTGTTCCTGTCAAAGTGGAAAAGGTTGGTAGAGTTTGAAGAAGGAAATGTTAGATGTTTGGGCTTGTGTAACCAAAGTGCTGTGGACGTTGTGCACTTTAAATAACAGCGAGCTACAAAAAGCATCAGTTCATTCAGTTATTGCTTTATTGCAGATTCACGTTTTAATTAAAACCCAATAGAAGTTGGGGAGGTTGTTGTTTATTTTCCAGCTCATTTCTGTCCTGATTTATGGAATTTTCCTTACAAATGGAAAAAAGATGTTGCACCGGCTTTTGTTGACAGCTCATTGGCTCCAGCTGGAGTCCAGTGAAATGTGGGATTGTTTTTACAGGACCTTTAGGGAGAAACTGCAACATGCCATTAATGTTGATGAGCATTTGTCTGTCACCATTTAGACCTGGTGTCCAAAAAGACACAAATGCTTTGTTAAGATCGTTGACATGAATGTAAATGTTACAACTTCCGCATCACACATAAATGTCCCTCTTGTCCATCACGTCGGGTCTCTGACCCCAAACTTGTCCAACTAATTGTACGCTACATTTCTAATAGGACGTTTTGATGAGAATCTTGAAGAATTTCACAACTTTAAATCTGCTTTTCCAGAAAGCAGAAAGCTCAAGAGAAACTGGATCGTTTGTTCTGATAAGCTGATTTCAGAATCAGGTTTATTCAACCAAGTATGTTACACACACAAGGAATTTGGCTCCTCTTGTACTTACAGACAGACATACATTTAGATAAATAGACATTGTTAGACATAGTACACATTTGATACGTTCAGTGGTTATGGCGTGTACTTGTATAGTGCTTTTCAAGTCAAATGACACAAAGCGCTTCGTGCTACAATTTGTCATTCAGACACACTCACACATTTGGTGGTGATAAACTACACATGGATTATAGCCACAGCTGGGACACAATGACAGAGGTGAGGCTGGTAGGCGCTACCGGACTCTCTGACCACCACCAAACAGGCGGGGTGGGTGAAGTATTTTGTCCAATGACACAACAGCAGAGTGATTTTGTCTGCATGGATCCTAAGCGGTGACCTTCCAGGTACCAGATGACCCCCATTGACCTCCTGAGCTACTACCGCCCAATAGTTCACCATAAATGGCTGATTGGTGATTTATAATCTGCTTATACAGATAAAATATATTTTTTCCATGAGAAAAAGGCTGTTAAACATGCGTGTTTATCGTAATGACGTCCTGAGGGAAGAGCTGTTCTTATGTCTTGTGGTTTTGGCGTCGGTAGTTCCTTCCTGCTCATTTCAGGTCCTGGATGCAGGGCAGATCAGCACCAGTGCTTTTCTCTGTAGATCTTATAGTTCTCTGCGGTCTGTTTCTGTCTAGTTTGGTTGTGGAACCAAACCAGACTGTGATGGACTGGCAGAAACTCGATGATGGTTCTGTAGAAGTTCACCAGCAGCTCCTTTGGCCAGTTGATCTTTCTGAGCTGCCCCCGGTAAGTTCAACCTCTGCTGGACTGATTCTATGTTGGCTGTCCATTGCAGGTCCTGGGTGATGGTGGTCCCCAGAAACCTGAATTTCTCCACCATAGTTACAGGTGTGTTGTGTCTGATAATGAGGGGCAGAAGTAGAGGGATCTTCCTGAAGTCGACTTTTATCTCCACAGCCTTTATAGTGTTGAGCTCGAGATGGTTCTGACTGCACCAGAGGACCAGCTGTCCCCCTTCCGGTCTGTATGCAGACTTGTCTCCGTCCCTGATGAGGCCAATGACAGTCGTGTTGTCTGAAAACTTCCGGATTTTAACAGATGGATCGCTGGAGGAGCAGCCGTTTGTGTAGAGAGAGAATAGCAGGGGGACAGGACACATCCCTGATGGGTGCCAGTGCTGATGGTCCAGGTGCTGGATGTAATTTTTCCCAGCCTCACCTGCTTCGTCCTGTCTGTCAGGAAGTTTGTGATACACTGACAGGTGGAAGCTGGGACAGAGAGCAGGGACAGTTTGGGCTGCAGGACTTCTGGGAGGACGATGTTGAATGCTGTGTTGCAGGATGTAATGCAGCCCCATATTTACTGCGTCATCCACTGACCTGTTTGCCCTGTATGCAAACTGGTGGGGGTTCAGCACGGTCCTGTGATGGACTTCAGGTGGTTTAACACCAGCCTTTTAACCCTTCAGGGTCCAACCCTTCAGGTACTAACCCTTCAGGGTCCAACCCTTCAGGATCTAGTACCTGAAGGGTTGGACCCTGAAGGGTTAAAGGATTCCATGACCCCAGACATCAGGGTGACAGGTCTGTAGTCATTTATTACATTGGATGAAGGATTTTTTTGGTAACCGGTTTGATGGTGGAGGTTTTGAGGCAGGATGGGACTCTGCAAAGCTCCAGTGAGCTGTTGGAGATTCATGTGAAGATGGGGGGCCAACTGTTCAGCACAGCCCTTTAAGCAGGAAGGAGACAGACCGTCTGGACCTGGAGCCATCGTCTCCTGATGAACTGACACACACAAGGATGTTTGAGCCAATTGTCTTTCTAGAGGTCCTCCTCTAAAAAAAATAAATAAATAAAGTATATATATATATATATTTCATGGTATATTTCATTGTGTAAGGTGCATTAACTCTCTTCTTTAAACACACCTTAGTCAGTGTGGTACTACTTTAGTGAACAGTGAACTATTTAAATGCTCTGAGACTCTGAGTTTGGAGGTCTGTCTCTTAATCCTGAGTAATAGTAGCTGAAAAGATGGAATCAAATCTCCTATTGACACACAGGTATGACACATCCATCTTACTGGAGGCCATCTGGAGACTCAACAGAGAGCTAACTCTGAGACTTCTACCTCTCAGCTGTCAGTGCATTGATGGAAAATACTGATACTGTGCAGTCCATCAACCCTACCTCAGGTATCTATCTGTTAGCAAAGCCTCGCCAGACGAGCAATTACAGCAAATTATCCTCCTACCCTCGAGGTTAGGCTCTCGCATACACACACAAACCCACACACACTGCACAACGGTCTGAAAATTTCAATACGACAAATGATAGATGCATATCCAGACCTCAGTTTGTCATCTTGTATGGAATGCAGCACAGTGGTGATGGAGTCTGTGGAAGTGAAAATCAAACACTCGCCTGCATAAATGTGTGTGTATAAAATGGAACTGCCTGCAATGTGTGTCATTGTTTTTTGGATAATCTTTTAAAAAACCCCAAATCCAAATGGTTTTTTAAGTTTTTGTGGTTGAACTGGGGCCATATTTCTAGGACTGCCTGTCCAGTGAGATCATTATAAACTGTAACCTGTGGGAGGAGATGAAGAGGTTCAGGCTGCATCTCCAGACCATCAAGGTCAGCAGATCTCAGGAAGTCCTGTATGGATTTGTGTTAGTTACGGTTTGCTAATATTTTGCTCAAATCATTTGCTGCATTCAGATATGTTAACAGTTGTTTACATGCAGAAAAACATACAGATGTTAAGAAATAAAGATAATATTAGGTGGTAAATGATCCTGGTCCTCGTGGTCCAGTGTCCTATAGGTTATAGTTGTTTCTCTAGCAAAACTGATTCAAATGACTGAATCATCTTCTCAGCATTTCATTGAGTTTTGTAAAAATTCTTAAATCTGCAGGATTGTGGCCCTTTAAAGCAGTTCTAAATAACTTTCAGAGGTGGGAAGTAACCAAGTGCTTGTATTTTGTTCCCTTTACTTAAGTAGATTTTTTAGGTATCTGTATTTTACTTGAGTATTTATTTTTATTGCAACGTTTTACTTTTACTCAAAACACAAGTATCTGTACTTTCTACTCCTTACATTAAAAACATCAGTTCATTACTTTTAAAATCTCCAAAGGTGTGCAACAACATGACGTAATCAACGTAAACAACGTACACCTGGGCCAACAAGCGCTGACAAACAGGAAGCAAGTGGACGCAAGCTAGTTAAGCACATAGTTAGTCACACTGCATTTGTTGTTGAATGTGCGTTTAACTTCCCACAAAGTGACATTTACTTTGTTCTATGTACCAGTACTCTGTGAGTTGAGTCTTTTTAGGGGAAAAATATCAATTTACTTTTTACTTTCTTACTTAAGTATGTTTAAGAGTATACTTTTTTACTTTTACTTAAGTAAGACAGAGGTCGCTTACTTTTACCAGAGTAGTTTTGTGCACAAGTATTAGTACTTTTACTGAAGTACTTAGCACAAGTACTTTTGGCATATCTGATCACTTATAAAACTTTAAGCTACAGATTCAGATTCTTCCTTTCCTGCCGTATATCACTATGTTTACATCTTCCATTCCTGTTGTCACTTCTGGTAAATGCACCTTCCTCAAAATTGTGCAACAATACTCCATACATACATACACTCACCTAAAGGATTATTAGGAACACCGTACTAATACAGTGTTTGACCCCCTTTCGCCTTCAGAACTGCATTAATTCTACGTGGCATTGATTCAACAAGGTGCTGAAAGCATTCTTTAGAAATGTTGGTCCATATTGATAGGATAGCATCTTGTAGTTGATGGAGATTTGTGGGATGCACATCCAGGGCATGGAGTTCCCGTTCCACCACATCCCAAAGATGCTCTATCAGGTGGAGATCTGGTGACTGTGGGGGCCATTGTAGTGCAGTGAACTCATTGTCATGTTCAAGAAACCAATTTGAAATGATTCGAGCTTTATGACATGGTGCATCATCCTGTTGGAAGTAGTCATCAGAGGATGGGTACATGGTGGTCATGAAGGGATGGACATGGTCAGAAACAATGCTCAGGTAGTCCGTGGTATTTAAATGATGCCCAATTGGCACTAAGGGGCCTAAAGTGTGCCAAGAAAACATCCCCCACACCATGACACCACCACCACCAGCCTGCACAGTGGTAACAAGGCAGGATGGATCCATGTTCTCATTCTGTTTACACCAAATTCTGACTCTACCATTTGAATGTCTCAACAGAAATCGAGACTCATCAGATCAGGCAACATTTTTACAGTCTTCAACTGTCCAATCTTGATGAGCTCATGCAAATTATAGCCTCTTTTTCCTATTAGTAGTGGAGATGAGTGGTACTCGGTGGGGTCTTCTGCTGTTGTAGCCCATCCGCCTCAAGGTTGAGCGTGTTGTGGCTTCACAAATGCTTTGCTGCATTCCTCGGTTGTAATGAATGTTAATTTCAGTCAAAGTTGCTCTTCTATCAGCTTGAATCAGTTGGCCCATTCTCCTCTGACCTCTAGCATCAACAAGACATTTTTGCTCACAGGACTGCTGCATACTGGATGATTTTCCCCTTTTCACATCATTCTTTGTAAACCCTAGAAATGGTTGTGTGTGAAAATCCCAGTAACTGAGCAGGTTGTGAAATACTCAGACCGTCTGACACCAACAACCATGCACTCAAGCAACGGCCATGTGATTGGTTGGTTAGATAATTGCATTAAGGAGAAATTGAACAGGTGTTCCTAATAATCCTTTTTGTTGAGTGTATATATATTTGAGATTCTATTACTGTAAATCTCTGCATCCTGGTTTATATGAAAAATTGGCTCTTGGTCACAAATCTAATAAAGAGTGATATGAAATATAAAAATAAAAATTGCATGTCAGAGACAATTTAAGACTGTTTTATTTAAAAACACAGATTTTTCTTTCTTATTCTTTGGAGGTAGTGGTGGGTCCCTGTCCTGATGTCTGCTAGACACACATTGTAGAGTTGTTGGCTGCTGTTCTCTGTTTGCTAATGGGGCTTGACAGTCTGTAATGGGCTGGACTCGCTGCCTCATATCCTCGCCATGGACGAATGCTGCTGGCCCTGAATTCTCATACCGCTGGAATTCTGTCTGTGGGAATGTAGAACCTGTCTTCCTCTTTTTTCATTTGGTGAAACTCTGACAGTTACATCTGTATATGACTGTGTGTAGGTAGTGTTCATGCATGAGTGAGCCATTTTTATCTTTCGGCATGGTTCAGACGTGAACTCTCGCCCTTACTAGATGCCCTTCGTGGGTCCTGTGGTGCTCAGCATGTCAGCTTTGATCCAGGATCAGAGCAGAAGATCAGGTCACAGAATGCGTCAAGCTCTTACAGACAGATGATGATGATGACTCCCAGCAGACCTCCAGCTCCTTCACCCGTACGCTCAAACCCCAGGAGCTGCTCCACCAGCTGACTGAGCACAACGTTCCTCTAAACAAGGCAGAAACAGCTCGCAGATGATCTTTATGGCAACGCCTTAGCAGTGCTGCTTTCCAAAGATCCAGAGCTGTCTCAGTGTTTTATCTCTTCAAACCGCACGAGTGCCAAAGGTTAAAGAGTTTAAAACATAAAATATGGCTTCAGAAAAAAAAATTGTGTTTACACCATAAAGAATTCCACTTAATGAGATGTTTTCTTTTTTTGATGGAAAAAGTGTGGCTCATTGAAGAGTGTGTGATTGTGTTAGCTCCAGAAGTTTCCAGAAAAAAAGTCAATCTGATGGGCCAAACCATTAATTAGATCAGACCAGAGAAATTGCCAATAAATAGAAGGCATGAACGTATCTGACCTCTCCTCAGAAACCATCGAGTCTCAGAGAAAAACCAGACAGATCATGGGCTGTAATTACATAAACACAGATGGATTCCGCTCATGCCTCGGACCAACATCACATTTTTTTATTGGTTTATCCATCTGCAAAGCTTTTAACAACGTTGACAGGTTCTTGGTGTGTGAGAATGTAATTAAAGGGTGTTCGTAAAAATGTCTTCCCTTTTTGAAAACTTTCACTTGATTGCTCCATTTCAGTGTCTCGCTGGGATTCACTGTAAATCACAGCTTTATTTAAAAACACAGATTTGTATTTGCTTATTCTTTGGAGGCAGTGGTGAAAAAATCCATTTGGTCTAAGGTTTGGATAAATAAATGGAGCTCACACTTTTTAAATTCATGCATATATTTTGTTTGAACAACTAAGTTGTATTAAGTTAAATCCAGTAGTTTTCTGATGTTAATTGAGCTGCTGAATAATTAACCTCTTGAACCCGAGTGCCCTCATTACAGAGTCCTCGCCACACTTCCTTTAAATAATGTCCAATTAAACACTCTAAATATTTATTGTTAGCATTTCAGTGCACTAAAACACAGTTTATACAGTACCAGTGTGATTTGTGAAAAAGCAGAGGGTTTCTTTTCACTTTCAAAAAGAACCGTGGTGGGGGTGGTTGGTTGGTCACACATATATACATATACATTAAACACACGGTGCTTATTTATTTGACAAAATAACAGTTCACAGTAACAACGTAAGTTAGCTTATTAAACAGCAGTACCATTAGCGGAAAAAATTAGAGCCGGGCGGGGGGCGGAGCAAATGACCGGGCAATATCGGTGATTAACTTGTAAATTTGCGCGTCATAAAGCTCAATGTGAGAGTGTAAATAAAGCCAGTGATGCAGGACAATGTTTTATACAATATTTTACACCTACTATGTCACTAAAGTCTTTCTTGTAAAGCTTTTAGCAACCATGAATCAAACCTGACTGGGCAACACATATCAACCCTGCATGAATCGGTATTTTGCGCGGTTCTGTAATCGGAACCCAAACTCTATCCTCGCCTGTTCGCGCCTGTCGTCACCAGTTTTTTCCAGATGTGAAAGAGGCCCTTCTCTCACGTCATACCTCTAAGCCGGGCCCCTCTGATGTCCGGGCTGGGGCTTACCGTCCTCCCAGCCCCCCCCGAAGCCCCGCCCCTGAGCAGTACCTGTGCAACAGATGGTGGTGACTTCAAGGTGTAACCGTTATTATTGTCTGGCCGGAGACAACGCCCGGTGACGGATGGTTTAGCAATATTGTTGTCCAGGTGGAAATCGGGAGATATACGGGAGAATGATGGTCCCGGGAGAGCATTAATATTCGGGATTCTCCTGGTTAAATTGGGAGGATTGGCAAGTATGGTCGGACAAGAAAGAGGAACAAAAAATAACTTATCCCCCCCAGGGATAAAAAATAAAGGACCTGAGGGAGGGACATCAAAATCAGAGGGGGGTCTGATTATTTGATCCAAATATAATAACTGGCTCAGTTAAACTAATTTATAGAATGATACTGTGTTTCTCTGGAGCGTTTAGTGCATAGATATTCTCAAAAAATTAGATTTTAAACTTTCATGCAAATAATGAATGTGGAAAGCAGACGATACCCAGGGTTAGTTTGTGTGTGTGTGTGTGTGTGTGTGTGTGTGTGTGTGTGTGTGGGTTTGTATTTCTGACCTCCTGAGGACCCGTTTCCTGACATTTACTATCTTTCTGGGGTCCGAGGGTTCTTGTGGGGACTGAAGCCTGGTCCCCATGGGGGGGACTCCCCTTTTTAGGGTTAGGGGTTAGGTTTATAGGTATGGTGTGAATAGAGTTTTAGTTAGTCTAAGAGTTAGTTATAGATCAGTAATGGTTAAGGTTAGTAAAAGGGTTTGGGTTAGGTATAAATCTAGTTACTAAAATCAATGGAAGTCAATGGACGGTCCCCATAAGGATACCAAAACAAACTTGTGTGTGTGTGTGTGTGTGAGTGATGAAAGCAGAACCAGATGTTGTGCAGGTGGAAACAAGAGAACAGCTACTGCTGAAGCATCTCACCTTGTTTCTGTGTTCCTCCTCTCACTGAAGCCCAGATACTCTCTTTCTTCTTCTTCTTCTTCTTCTTCTTCTTCTTCTTCTTCTTCTTCTTCTTCTCCTGGTCTCATTCAGGCCACTTTATTTGATTCTGCTCTTCTTTCTGTTTATTTTCTCTGCCATGCCGTTTCTCATCACAGATGAGGTCTCTCACCAGATTTGGGTGAGCCATGAGAGAATTTATTCTGATGTAGTCTGATTTCCATTGTAGTGAAAACAAAAGAGAAAGTTTGACTTACTCATTTTATATATTGGCATTTTTATTCAAACAAGTGTAACACTAAATTAATTTGTTTTAAGTGGTTCTTTTTGTGTGAAATCAACAGTCAAATCCAGCTTTTCCCACTTTTTAGAAATGGTTTTTCATTGAATTCTTCCCTGGATCATCCTGATCTAAATCCCTTCTCTCCTTTGTGTGTTCCTGTCTCGAAGCTCACATCATGGTGGATTAGTGCAGAGGTTACGTTCCCTGTGTGCACCGCGTGAAGACTTCCTTTTGATTTTTAAATACAAAACTTCAGCGAATATTAATAGAAATTCAAGCTGTGAAGGCAGCTGGAATGATACTTAGCTGCTAGTGTTCAGCTCCCAGGTTGCAATCCTTTGCCGAAGGTTTCAGTGATAAAAACCTGCCATGATGTGAGACTGCACGGGATTGCTTCCATATTTCATTCAGTTTTAATTATTTGTCTACACCTGGCGGCTTAAAACGACTCCCTTTACTAAAATTAAGAAAATGATCGACTGATGGACGAGCAGTCTGGTGAGTTGTTAAGTGAGCTCAGGGTTCAATGGACAAATAAACAAACTGGTTCTGTAAATGTCATCGAATGACATCTGTGTACACAGTTTTCATCTCAGTAAAAACAGTTTTTTTTCTATAATGAAGTATTTATTTCTGCTCCTGTTGTACATCATACTGTGTGTTAAAATGTTCATAGCAGCTGCTTCAAATATCAGAGTATCTGGGTTGTCAGGCTACACTAAAAAAACGACTCATTAGATGAACTCAAATTATTTGATGATAGATTTTCCATCCCTAAAATATACTTTGGCTGCATGCATATCGTGTATAATACATGTCATGAACATACACAGTTTGCTCTTGACCTCGATTCAGGCCGTTACTCATTAATATTCCATCCATCTACTTTCTGAACCTGCATCTTCCTGTTTAAGGTCACAGGGAGCTGGTGTCTATCTCCAGCGGTCTTTGGACGAGAGGCGGGGGACACCCTGGACAGGTCGCCAGTCCATCACAGGGCCACACATAGACAAACAACCATTCACACACATACACCTAGGGACAATTTAGAGTTGTCAATTAACCTCTTGCATGTTTTTGGACTGTGGGAGGAAACCGGAGTCCCCGGAGAAAACCCACACATGCACGGGGAGAACATGCAAACTCCATGCAGAAAGGCCCCAGCCCGCAATTGAACCCAGGACCTTTTCATTGCAAGGCAACAGCTCTAGCAACTGTGCAACTGTGCACCCCACTCATTAATATTCATTATTCTAATTCACTGGACTCAGATTGGCTAACAGCTAGCCTATAAGAGCACGGCTTCCAGATTCCCAAACAGTCTTTCAAACAGCATTACGACTGTCCGAGTAACAACCTGCATAAAACTGAGTTAACAACAGAAGTTTATGTTAACTTACAGGTTGATGCTCTCTGTAGACTGGCGTGATGGATCTGCACCCAGCCTCAAAAGTAACTATGTAGCAAACCCACCCTGAAACAGGCCAAAGTTTAGAAAGTCACTCTATTCAAAATTGTTTGAACAAACTCTTAAATTACTAGCATAAGTTCTAATAAGTAAGAAGCATAGCACAACAACGCTGACGGTCCACATGTTTGCTACTGAACAGCTGAGCTAACTTTGCAGGCGTGGTCTCAACTGCATGAGCTGATGAATGTTAATGAGCAAAATCAGTGTGACGTCACAATGGTAGGGTTTTCAGACTCGCCTGATTCCTGCACCTCGTTTAAGTGAAAAAAAAAAATAGAAAGAGAAGATATTGTGCAATTTTCACACCCAGTATGAAATCAAGAACCTGTGGGGCTAAAATATTCAACATAAAACTGAGAAAAATGTTTTTGGTTTTTTTATGGCAGGGCACCTTTAATCTAATGAGTCATTTTTTGGGTGTACAACATCTGGACGCGTGAGCGGCGCACAACTTTAGTGATGCGTAATACGCGGCTGATAGCCGCCAGTAAAGTCAATCAGACCCTTTCCTCTGCGTGCGAAGCAGCATGCATGAGACGCGTAGTGTCATGAGCATTATACAGCAGATCTATTTTTTACGCGGTACGCTTCTAAAACGCGTCAAGTTCAGCAGTTTAGTTTGGACCAGACAGGAAATCACGCATCCGTACCCGGAAGTTTCAAAATAAAAGGACGTTGGGATTTCCAGATTTACAGTACCTGTGACGGGTTTGAAGTCCGTAGGTGGAGTAAAAATAAGCCACATACCTTCTGGATACATGTTGTCGTCTTTCTCCCTGCTTGTTGTTGTGTGTACTGATGAAATCACGCGTGGTTTTGCTATTCTCATGAGATTTCATGATCTTTCAGGACGAGCTGGATGTGACGCTACGCGAGTGATTTATGCTTGTGAAGCGCTCCCGGTAGGAAGGGAAATCTTCCTACCTATCGTGCTGATTGCACGAGAAAAATGTTGCACGCTGCCGACGCGTCGAGTAGAAAGGAGCCTCAACATATTCAGAGTTGAAGCTCAAGAAATCAAAAGATTCTCCAGAATGTGAACATGAGGGTCCTTTCGATGACTTGGTGTATTCAGAGCACAGTTTGTGCTTTCTAAAAACATTTAACAGCTTCCTTTAAACTTGTACTTTCAGTTTAACTAAACAACTTTAACGAAGTTTAGCTGAGATCATCCTAACGCTCTTAAATTTTCCCACCGTTTAAGTACTTTTTATTTTAACCTCACAGCACATATAATAAATAAGATTTATAAGAAATCCTCCCGACCTTCTCACAAGCTCACAGTTTTATAAGTTTCATAGCCAGAAAGTCACTAGATTGTAAAATAGGAGCGTATAAAGTTTCAGCCCGTTTGTATTTAAGCCCAGGGGTGTTCATCCAGCCTTGTAAAGTCATTTAGTGTAGCATGACCTCTGATTGAGGCCTCCACACATGGGCTTTGTGGATCAACCTACCCGTCAACACGATAGCAGACCTCTTATCACACACACATGTGATGTGTGTGTGGGCAGCTTTTTCACTGGGATGATGAAATGATCTCTGTCACATCTGATAAAAATCTCAGTGAAGCTGATGTGAATAACATTTCATTCTCAATCGGTGGTTTCCTTTTTCTTTGGTTGGAAGCATGTGCAGAAAAAAAATCACTGTGATCACTTTCTTGCTTGTTGCAGAAGTGAATTTTGCTTTAGAATGACATGTTTGCAGTTTTTCTTCTAACCCGACCTCTGGATTTATAAGAGCTGTGAACGTCTGGGGGAGGGGCTTCCTGGGTGTGGGCACAAGGTGGGGCTGGCACTTCTGGGAGAACCGGAACCGTTCCAGCGTTCTCACATCACTGCAGTCTTCTCTTTCAGTCTGACTCTGGGAACTAAATGTGTCACTGGTCCGTTTAGGGCGGGTCCCCCACATCATAAAATTACCAGAAAGTTTTAACAAGCCTGGCTCAGGAACAACTCATTTAACATGCACACGTTTTTGGCTGTAACTTTAACCAAAATATGTTGAAACAGAGTAAAACTGACCTTAAAATCATGAAAAATGTTTCAGTGATAGACTGTTTATACAAATGAAAAGCTCATTTAGTTATTTATTTTATTAGATTTTTTTGGTCTCATTTTGGAAATAAAAATATCAAGGTAAAAGCTTTAGATTTTGTAGTTAGCTTCTACACTAAAAAACAGCTTAAATGTACATTTATATAGTAGAAAGGTTTATTTTTCAGTAACTATTTAGAAAAAAAATACAACTCTGCTGGAAAACATAAATAAAACCTAAATGTATTTAATTTTAGATATTTTAGATACAAGTGCAAAGACAACAAATATGAACCTGAGAAATTTGATGGCTGTTTTTTAAAAAAAATCTGCTCATTTTGATTTTAATACCATTGAAACTTTGTGGTTTGTCAACATGCATCTGTTTTTTTGTGTTGTTCTGTCAGCAGTGGAACCTCCTGGCTCTTCTTTCATGGAGCCTGTTATGGTTTGATATGCGATCGCTGGTTTGATGGAACTTGAGTTCAGCTTCAAGGGTTTTGGATTATTTCCTTGGCTCTTTGTCTACCATCCTCTTCTATTCTGGAGCTGAATTTCCTCTTGTGTCCATGTTGCTGGAGGTCGGCTACAGTCCCATGAACCTTATACTTTTTAATAATAATGTCAGCTGTGGTCACAGGAACATGATGCTGCTTGGAGGTGGTCTAGTAGTATTTACCTTCAACATGGAGATTTAAAATCTTCTCTGAGCTCCTCAGACAGTTCTGCTCTTCGCTTATGGTCAATGTTTATTGTGGTTAATAACGATATGAAACTACCTGAGAACCTGTTTGTTCCCTTTAAACAGGTTGAATGGCAGCTGAAAAGTTTCAGCAACATGTGATACTATCTAAAGGTGATAAAGAGGATTTTGCCCCGAATGAGAAGCTCAACGTTACATGAAACGTATAACTATACAAAATTAGACAATCCAAAACTTCATTAGTTTTTTACTGCCTTGGTAGCTGACCATGTTCACCTCAGCAGACACTGAGAGGACTGGATCATTAGTAGGAGGACGAGTTGCAGATAGTAAAGCTAACAGACACGTGATAAACATATTATTTTACTGGCCTATTTACTTTTTTTAATATAAAATATTAACTTGTTGTTATTGGCTGGCTGGATACGAATGGTTTTGCAATTTTGATGGAAATCGGGAGAAATTCAGCAGAATGGTGGGCCCAGGAAATTTTTGGGAGGAGCTCTGAAATTCGGATTCTCCCTGGAAAATTGATATTTTAAGTAGGGCCGGGACTTTAACGCGTTAAATAAGATTAATTAATTACACAAAAATAACGCGTTAATTTTTTTTAATGCATTTTAATCGCACTTATTTAAGCACCGCAGAACATCTCTCATGAGTTTCAGCGGACCGATTATACTGGCGCACCTACCAGCGTTCATTATTTAGGACAACAACAAACCACAGTGAACATGAATGAAGAAGCGACCGCTTTGATTGGCCCCGTGGATGGGAAGTTTTGTTATAAAAAATGACTGGATGGAAGCGTGGATAAGAACATGTGTGCAAGCTATGCAGCAAGGAATTTGCACATCACCGCAGCACATCGGGCCTGAAGTATCACCTCAATGTTAAACATATAGCAGCTAGCGTGGACGTTAGCCCGACTCCGAGTACAAGTGTAGACATTTTCTACACTTAATGCACTGGTCTGTTGGACTTGGTTGAACAAAAATAAACAAAATTTGTTGATTAAGCTTATGTGTATTCAGTCATGATTCAATGGTATTAAAAATCAGTTTGAAAAAAATTCTCACTGTTCTCTGGTCAAATATTTATATGCGATTAGAATGCGATTAATTTTGATTAATTAATTACAAAGCCTCTAATTAATTAGATTAAAATTTTTAATCGAGTCCCAGCCCTAATTTTAAGAGGACAAAATTAATAGAAAATATAGGGGGTTTTTTTGTATTATTTTTAGTACTTTTGTGTGTAGTATTTAGAATGCAGCGAATGTTGCTTGCCAACTGCTAATAGGTTTATGGCTTATAGTATTATTGTCTGTGTTTTGGTAATAAGTTTTATATCCTACGTTATTGAACTCACCATAGATTTCAAACGTTCCTTGAATGCACCACAGGTATGTGATTAAAGGAAAACTTACTCCTCTCCGGATACATTCTGAAGTTCAAAAGATACATGAAAAATGGGAGTGACTGGCGGATTTTTGTTTGGTTTTGTTGCTTTTAGTACTTTTGTATAAAAATAAGCAGGCTGTATTTAGTATTCAGAATTCAATAAAGGTTACATGCCAACTGTCAATGACCTGACGTGTTTATTCTGTTTTTGGTAAAAATTTTAAATGTGCAGCGTTATTGAACTCATTATAGAGTTCCAATGTTCCTTGAATGCACCACAGGTGGTGCGAAGCCAGCCACACGCGACATAGATATTATATAAATTACTAGACGTTTCGTCCAGCGCTGCAGCCTATTGGCGCTGTTGAGCCGTCGGCGGCCATCTTGAGTCCGGTACAGACTCCACTACATTACAGTGTAATCACAGCAGACTGAAGAGATTCTGTCATGTTTTCTTGCTATAAACAAGTGATTCAGTGTAATTTAAGATTAGTAGTGGTCTTATGTAATACAGTATTTAGTAAAACACAACAAATATAACAGAGAAGCAGAAGTTATTAATCAGTTATTTTACTGAATGTTTTTATTATTATCTTAGGCAGTAAAATTAAATTAGAGCTGTTCCAAGTATCAGTGCAAAAAAGCAGTTTGAAAAAGATATATAAAAGTTACAGAGTCTATACAAAACATACAAAGATTATCAATCATATCTTCATTCTTCTTCGCATTTTATTCATATTAACTTTTATTTCACACTTTATTCCTGTTTTCACCCCAGAGATCTGATAAACGTTTATTTTGAAATAACACAAACGCTTCTGTTGATAATGAACCAAAGCTGCAGAAATCGTGAGTGAGTTCTTCAACGGGGAGTTTAAACCAGTAATATTATTTATTTCTACCTTAGCATTCTTCTATCAGCTGTAATCAATGTTATTGGATATATAATTTCTAAAGTGTCAGATGAATAAACACCGGTATTTCTATGTAGCTCATGTTAGCAGGCTGGTGGAAATACGGTACAAAATATATATTTTGTCAGAAAAAAATAACGGTGTTCAGTCTTACCTGTGAAATCCAGCGAGCCCTGGTCTCAATGTTCCGTCTATTAGAGCAGAAATACGCTGAACAACATTCAGACATCCTGTATGAACCGCTGTTGTTTTTAGCTGTGAGTCTGCGTCGAATACCGAACTCTAATGGCGGCCGTATTTCCTGTGCCGCGGCAGCCAAAAGGGCGTCTAGTGATTTATATACAAGTCTATGATGCGCGACGCTGCCTGCCTGCTGCCAGCCAGGTGCCAGCCAGGTGCCTGCCTGCTGCCAGCCAGGTGCCTGCCTGCTGCCAGCCAGGTGCCAGCC